>CM054177.1:25358563-25778563 GCA_028829895.1 Sinotaia quadrata | reverse complement strand
TCAACAAAAAAAAAATACAAACAAAACATTTAACCAATCGTTTGCTCTTATCAGCAGTTCTCCTGAACTGACATTCAATCTCAAGCTTTGTTTAACTGCATGCCTGACTTCTTGCAGAGATACTGTCTGATATTAACTCATCTAGGATAGACAATGGTGTTCATGCTGTTGTCGCTACAATCAAATTCTAGAGCAGCACTAACAGTTCATTTTATGACCGACACACGCATTGTAATTTATGTTATTGCAAATACATACTCTTTTATCTTTACCTAACGAACCGCATTGTAATTTATGTTATTGCAAATACATACTTTCTTTTATCTTTACCTAACGAACCGGTAATTACAGAAAAAAGATGAAATTCCTACAGCATTACTGATAGTTTCAGTTGTGTCCGTTTTTTTAAAAGCAGGTTATTGTTTTGCGTGCACTGACAAGGTATCTACTTGAGCCTGTTAATCTGATAATATATTTTGTATTTAAATCGTAGGTTAATATTCCTTTATCCATTTATAACTTGTCAAATATTAATGTTGACAATTTATCCTGTGTAGGAGATTGTTTTCTTTCGTTGTCAAAGCGCTCAATGCCTCAAGCTCTGAGAGGAACATTTAAATATCCTTCATCTCTTGTCTTTGACAGTTGAAGTGGGTTTTTTTGGTTTAATGATAATAATTTTACTAGAATTGCTTTCCCTTGTAGGCGGACAAGTGTAACCCAGATATCTTCGGAAATCTTCACTCTACAGTTACGAATAATGCCATCTATCTTTTCTTCGCAAGCTTTCTGTGAGTTAGCGGAAGTAATTGTAAGGTCAAAGAATGGCAGATGTTTTGTCGGAGGAGGTTATCAAGTGCTTCTGCCTTAGATTCAAGATGGGTGACTTTGCTCTGGAACAGATTGTGTGTAGGTCATTACCTCGTGCCCATGGTTTTGCCGAGTCGGTTTGTAAAATGAACACTCCCTATTGCTTGTTTGTGAGCTGCGCCTTAATTTCTCTACGACTCGCTTCCAAATATATTCTAGGAGGGTATGGGTGGGTGGGGTGGAGATCAAAGACAATGTTATTAACGATTGTTATAAAGCTATAAAACTTATATTCCATTCCAAGAAATCGGGCGAACGTGGAGAGATAAGGCAGTTTGGTTCTGTGAGTATATTAGGATTGAAAGAGCTATGAATCTATTCAGACACGGGAAAAGTTGTGACGTTCGAAAATATGCTTTCCACCACTTTGGGTCACGTAATTAGATTTCCACTTGTAAATGTTAATAACAACATGATTACTATTATTGCTATCAGCACTGCCACTACTACATCGATCACCACTATACAAACTGTCACTCTTAATACTAACTCAATTCCATCACTATTCTACATGATTATCTCCATCACATTAGTATCACAATTCATGTTAACACTCTTCCACAATTACTACTACCAAACTAGTATAGCTACTTTACTACAACAACTATGACGACAGAATAACTAAGCTTCCTCTTGTTCACAGGATGAGAACTTTTATGAACAATGAACGTGTAACACCCGAAATGCAAATAACAGGAGTGATAATTAAATTTTATAATTAAATTTGGAATTATTTAATTTTTATATATATATATGTCCGCTAATCGCGCATGACAACTTTTTCTCGCAAGTATAGAAATTAAACTCTAAGCTTTAATCAAAGAGCGTACTGTCCAACCACGGCTTGTGGGCGATGACGTAATCGTACCCTGTAGCAAGCGTCAGACACATCGTAGTCACGCAGGAGTGGACGCCTAAAAACAGCCTGCAGTCCTATTGCCTGCTTCATGAATAGAAATTAACAAGTGCATGTCTGAATCTACATTCGGATCACCGGTCAGTGCCGACTGTCCCCTGGGTCAAGATGTCCAAGATCACTAACATGAAGGACTTTACTCTTTTCAAAAGAAGGAAAGCTACACAACACGATGCACAACATTTCGAAGACTCGATAGCTCAAAAAGACTTGTTCTTCTAAAAGACAAAAGGGTCACCTTCATATCTAACTAAAAATAACCAAACATATCTCGAGGGCTTTGTACCGGCCAGTCTTGTTGATCAACCTTTTGTTCTAGGGTTAACAATAGGAATTAAAGAACAGGTTCAAAAATTATAACTGTCACTTGCATATCTGGTCTCGAACTTTGCTGACTTTGATTCGGTTGACAGCTAACAGCTACAATTCAGGTATGTTTGGAAAAGTTCTATTCTGTGAAATGAGAAATTGTAAAATGTTGTAATGATTTTTATTGAAGTATTGTTAAGTCAAATAACTGTATTTTCATTTCCAGGAAATTGTCCCTTACAAAATTATGCATCTAGTTAAAAAAATCATTTTTCGTTTCAGCCATGCAAAAGATTTAATTGTATCTTCTTGCATTTTGAATGCTGGAACAATTTTATGTGTTTCTGCTTGTTGCTGTGCCTGAAGAATGCATTGGTTATAAATATTATGATTTTTCACCTTTTTTATAATGCCATAACTGGGCATATTTTTGCCTGTTTGTTGTGACTGAGGAATGTATTAGTTTATGTATATTATGATTTCTCTGTCTGGAGTGTAGTAATTATATATATGTGTGGATGTATGAGAAAGAAGGAAGCGTGGAGAGCAAGAGCTGATGACCTATAAATTACTCTGCAGGGGCCTCAAATCCAGGAGAGTGAACATGGCAACTATGCGTAAACACGGTGGAAATTCGGATAACTCCTTAGACCAATATGGGTCAGTCCCTCTGCTCTACTTTGGCCTGCAAACCAGACAAATGGGACTTCTATTGTGGAGACCCTGGAAATCTTCAGGCTCGACTTCAAAAGCTGATGCTGTTGGGTTTCAGAAACTGTGACACCGATAACACTGAGTGTATGTAGTGACCCACGTAGTGACACTCGATCCCTGTTGACCGGCCATTTCCTGATCTGGCAGTACATAGGAGATAACTACACGTAAACCCAGGTAATTCGCTTTCCAACTCTTTATGTATTCTTGTATCTTTCTATGATTTATGTCTCCTTCTCCACTTTCTTAATTTGATAAAATTCATAGTAATCAGAAAACTATATATGATTCTAGAGTCTAGTTGTACATCTATTACTATGAACAATATAAGAACAGCCTTTATTAGCAGGAGGCTTATGAACTCTAGTAGACTGATGAAATGTTTTCTTATAAATGCCTTGTGATTGTTATTCTTTTTTTTAATTGTGTAAATAACCTGTTATTATTTGTTCTATTTGATTCATTACATTTAATAAATTGTCATTATTTTTTTCACTTTCACTTCCGAGTTATGAAATAAATGGAATGTGGTATGTAGGCTGAAGGGGTGGGCACTCTGTCATTCTTTTAAACCAAAAGTCAGTCAGACAGCATACCTTGGAAAGTGACCCTCTTAAGGTGATTGGAGAATATGTGAAGGGCGAGTGACGACATACAAATAATACCAGAAGTGGTTGCATCTACGGAATGTATGCGTCTCTAAACAAGTGACATTCAGGGACGGGTAAGATAAGATTTTCATTTGTGGTTGTTTCTGGGGACTGACTGAGTTTTCTCCGACTGCAAATGACGAAGACCCTATCAGTGAGTGGGATTAAATAGGTCAATAATTAAGGGTCTATTGTTATCCCCACCCATTTTACACATAATTATCTTCGTTCCACCCACACACAATATTCTGCAGTCTATTTAACCGTCCTTCGGTCTAATTAAGCGCGGCTTAGCGCCGTGGCAACCACATCCTGTTCCATTAATCAAGCACAAAATGTCTCTCGCAAAATAGAGATAACGATTGAATTAAGCGGCTCGAAATAAACACCGAGGTGCGCGGAGAAAACGGCCGTTAGAAAACGTCTGAATACATGCAAACAACTGACCATACTCACACGGCACAAGCATATGTGCACCAGAATAACTAATGAAGCGAGCAGGAAATACTCCTGAACTAGGTCACATTTACCCGGCATTGGCAATGGCGCAATAACGACGCACGAAATGTCACTGAGTTGGGCTTTCTTCACCTGCCAGAATCATTTGCATAAGAAGCTCTAATGAAACTAGCTTGAAATATCACGCCCTTGTAGTGTTCAATCAACCCAGTCAACAAGCAATTCAGCCAGCGGCACAACAAAGCCAGGCAAATAGTTCCACATTATGCACAGTTTTCTCACGATACGTGCTGGCGGTTTGTTAATTCGTTCGAAATCTGTGATTTGTCTGGGTAGTAGCAGTGGTGTGTTTTAGTATCGAACAAAAAACGTTTGTTAGGTTTACACGTCTCGAAACATAATACAATAAAACATTTCATCCTTTAATATGAATATAATTTCATCGTTTCAATATAAATACTCTTTCATCACTTCAGTATGAATACCTTTTCATGACTTCAATATGAATATAATTTCATCACTTTGCTATGAATAACATTTCAACGCTTCAATATAAGTAACTTTCAATTAAGCTTTGAATTACTAGTTAACAAGTAACTTCTAAAAATAGCTTTCTATTACGGCATGGGTACAGAAATAACAAGTGTGAAGCATTATGTGGGTATAACTAACTTTTAAATGAAATATTATGTAACGTGAGTAAAGGAAACCATTACATAAAATACACTTGAGTAAACAACTTACACAATTAAATATTTTATTCTGATGGAGAAAGAATGACATAAAACGTTAAATATCTCGATTATAAATATTTTAAAAATAGATTTTATATCCCTTCGCAATAAATAAACTTTACAAAATGTTGCAATGTTTAAGTATACGCATTTTAAAATTTTTTAATTAAATGTTATATAAGTATACATAAAAATAAACTGTTATATCAAATGGTATTAAATAATCAAATATCACTGGGGTGATCAGTCTATTTATCTATCAATCTATCTATCTATCTATGTATCTATCTATCTATCTATTATCCACCCATCCATCTATCTATCTATCCACCCATCCATCCATCCATCCATCCATCCATCCATCTATCTATCTATCTATCCATCCATCCATCCATCCATCTATCTATCTATCTATCTATCTATCTATCCATCCATCTGTCCATCTATATATCTATCTTTCTATCAATCTATCCATCCATCCATCCATTGCAAACACAATTTTAATGTATGAACATGGGAAGCTAAACACATGAAGTAGCAAAGAAAAGAATGTTGTTTAGTAATATGTAACAAAATAGGAAGGGTGTGAAGTATGGAATAGCAAATACAATAGTATGAAGCGAGGAGGAACATACAGAAGATGGAGTAACAAACAAACGAGTATTGTGTAGTGTGGAGTAACAAACATCAGAATAGTGAGTAGTTGGAGTAATAAATAAAAGAGTGTTGTATAGTGTGGAGTAATAAATAAAAGAGTGTTGTATAGTGTGGAGTAATAAATAAAAGAGTGTTGTGTAATGTGGAGTAACAAACAAAAGAGTGTTGTGTTGTGTGGAGTAACAAACATCAGAATAGTGAGTAGTTGGAGTAATAAATAAAAGAGTGTTGTATAGTGTGGAGTAATAAATAAAAGAGTGTTGTGTAGTGTGGAGTAATAAATAAAAGAGTGTTGTATAGTGTGGAGTAGCAAACAACAGAATGGTGAGTAGTTTGGAGTACAAACAATAAAATAGTGTGTAGTGTGGAGTTTCAAACAAAAAGAATGGTGTATAGTGTGGTGTAACGATATTAATGAATGGTATGTAGTGTTTTGCAATTATATTAAAGAATAGTGTGTAGTGTGGTGTAACAAGCAAAAGAAAGGTATATAATTTGTTGTAACAACATTAACGAATGGTGTGCAGTACGGTGCAGTGAAACAAAAGAATGGTGTTTAGTATGGTGTAACAACACTCATGGTTACACTGCTACCATTGTGGCGAAAAGTGAACTGACTCTCACGATAACATATTTAAAATGTATTAATGAGTAAATTTTCAAAAAGCAAAAAACAATATTAGTTACGCTTAAAGACGCGCATGCTAGTATACAGAAATCAACACCAAGTGAACCGTGAATGTGTTTCTTAATACCGACCGAGTGATACCCTACAAATGTGACAGATCAAGAGGAAGCAACTACAAATTGTGAAGTGACTGTCACTTTCTTTCTAGAGAAGAGATCAAATTCCAAAAACTTTCACTGTGAATTTTGTTTGAAACTTGGCCTCATTCCACCTACCCTCTTTTTAGCCGAGTGTCAGCTCCACACCTGTGGACACGAACGGTGTCTTGGGAAGATAAACTAAAATCGTTACTTAGTGGTCACACCTAGCAGTATTGAGTGTGCCGAAACACAAGACTGCTTCCGGTGGAAAGGTTTTAAAGATATGGACTACGTCATTGGTATCGTGATTGTAAGAAAATTTGTAAGATAAAACGAATCTGCTTCAAAATATTAATAGAGGAAAGTTGCCCCCACACCAAATCCCCTCGCTCCGATGGGTAATTGAGGAGTACTGAAAGCTGAATATTTCATAATGAGAGAATTTAATGCTGAGCCATAACTCTCCCTCTTTCTGCCCGTCTCTTCGTAATTGTAAAATATTGCAAAGGAAACTAGAGACTTCACACTATGGGAAAGTTAATGATGAACAATGTCTCTCTGTGCATGCGTGCTTTGTACGCGCATGTATGTGTTAGTGTTTGCACAGGATGTGACGTAATTGTATATTTATACATCCGCATCATTGTACATTGATATAGTGACGTAAATTTGTGAAACTGATACAAGAAAGTTGGATTCCTTACTTTTCGTATTTCCACTCTAGTAGCTGTACATTGTGTGTTACATGAGTATGTACACTGATATGTGCCCGGTACGACCACGTGATTAAAAGAAGTCTTGATTGAGCCAATCATGTGCGAACAAATCGCGTGCCTATTAAACTAATTTCGATAAGAAACAAGAATCACCCTCGGTGATAGTAATCAACGGGTCTGGAAACTAATTTCGGTTATCAATTTTATTAATCATGTGTGAAAGCGTGGTAAAAGAAAGGTACAAAAAAAATGAAAAGGAAGAAAATGACAGGTCTTAGCAAAGGGGGGGGGGGGGGTATGCTTTCCCGGCATTGCTGCACATTATGAGTGTATGTGTGCTATGTCTACTTAACCAATATTGTTATTATACACTGCCAGTCTATTTATCTGTAAGTTACTCAATACTAATTATATATAGTATGTTGCAGATAACTATGTTCTGTCCAGCATTATTGTTTACTGTGAATGAGATCTATTGAGATTTAAGTCATAGCTTGAATCGGAATACGTAATTGTTGAGTCAGAAGTATAAAAAATCTACTAACTACTAAGTTGTACATCTACAGTGAAGTATTTTTATGGCTATGGTGAAGTATTGTACGTTTATCGTGAAGTGATGAATGGCTATGGCGAAGTGATGTACGACTATGGTGAAGTGTTTTATAGGGCTATGGGATGTATTGTACGGTTATGGTGAAGTGTTTTATAGGGCTATGGGATGTATTGTACGGTTATGGTGAAGTGTTTTATATGACTATGGGATGTATTGTACGGTTATGGTGAAGTGTTTTATATGACTATGGGATGTATTGTACGGCTATGGTGAAGTGTTTTATAGGGCTATGGGATGTATTGTACGGTTATGGTGAAGTGTTTTATATGACTATGGGATGTATTGTACGGTTATGGTGAAGTGTTTTATAGGGCTATGGGATGTATTGTACGGTTATGGTGAAGTGTTTTATAGGGCTATGGGATGTATTGTACGGTTATGGTGAAGTGTTTTATAGGGCTATGGGATGTATTGTACGGTTATGGTGAAGTGTTTTATATGACTATGGGATGTATTGTACGGTTATGGTGAAGTGTTTTATAGGGCTATGGGATGTATTGTACGGTTATGGTGAAGTGTTTTATAGGGCTATGGGATGTATTGTACGGTTATGGTGAAGTGTTTTATATGACTATGGGATGTATTGTACGGTTATGGTGAAGTGTTTTATATGACTATGGGATGTATTGTACGGTTATGGTGAAGTGTTTTATATGACGATGGGATGTATTGTACGGTTATGGTGAAGTGTTTTATATGACTATGGGATGTATTGTACGGTTATGGTGAAGTGTTTTATATGACTATGGGATGTATTGTACGATTATGGTGAAGTGTTTTATAGGGCTATGGGATGTATTGTACGGTTATGGTGAAGTGTTTTATAGGGCTATGGGATGTATTGTACGGTTTTGGTGAAGTGTTTTATATGACTATGGGATGTATTGTACGGTTATGGTGAAGTGTTTTATATGACTATGGGGTGTATTGTACGGCTATGGTGAAGTGTTTTATAGGGCTATGGGATGTATTGTACGGTTATGGTGAAGTGTTTTATATGACTATGGGATGTATTGTACGGTTATGGTGAAGTGTTTTATAGGGCTATGGGATGTATTGTACGGTTATGGTGAAGTGTTTTATAGGGCTATGGGATGTATTGTACGGTTATGGTGAAGTGTTTTATATGACTATGGGATGTATTGTACGGTTATGGTGAAGTGTTTTATATGACTATGGGATGTATTGTACGGTTATGGTGAAGTGTTTTATATGACTATGGGATGTATTGTACGGTTATGGTGAAGTGTTTTATATGACTATGGGATGTATTGTACGGTTATGGTGAAGTGTTTTATATGACTATGGGATGTATTGTACGGTTATGGTGAAGTGTTTTATAGGGCTATGGGATGTATTGTACGGTTATGGTGAAGTGTTTTATAGGGCTATGGGATGTATTGTACGGTTATGGTGAAGTGTTTTATATGACTATGGGATGTATTGTACGGTTATGGTGAAGTGTTTTATAGGGCTATGGGATGTATTGTACGGTTATAGTGAAGTGTTTTATATGACTATGGGATGTATTGTACGGCTATGGTGAAGTGTTGTATCACATGATGTGGATGTTAAAGCGAAGTATCTCAGCCTCTACGAAGTAAAATTGTCCTGAGCCACAGGGTAGTGTTTTGAGTGTACAGTAAAATTGTCCTGAGCCATTGGGTAGTGTTTTGAGTGTACAGTAAAATTGTCCTGAGCCATTGGGTAGTGTTTTGAGTGTACAGTAAAATTGTCCTGAGCCATTGGGTAGTGTTTTGAATGTACAGTAAAATTGTCCTGAGCCACTGGGTAGTGTTTTGAGTGTACAGTAAAGCAATCTGTTTCACCTGTGACTTACCTTGCATTTGGAGAAATATTATAAGTCTAGATGACACCTTGAGTCTACAGGGAATTAGTTTGACATTTATCGTTGTGAAAGTGATAATCCTTACCGCTAGGTGGATTAATGATAAGTTCTTAATTAGTGATCTATTTAATCTGCCCTTCGACGGAGTCTTCATTCTTTGCAGTCGGAGAGACTAAGTCAAGTTCTAGAAACCAATAATTCTCTAATTATCTTCCACCTCTCTTACTCATCCAGAGCAAAATGTCCTCCTGCAATTACTATTAATGCTAGGTTTCTGGAATTTCACTCTCGCCCCTCAATTACTAATTCCTTGCTAGTGTAAGATGCACTTTTCCCTAAGTATTCGTGACTGACTTTAATCTGTAATTCATAAGCTACCCCCCCCCAAAAAAAAAAAAAAAAAAAAAAAAGCTTGCATACTTCCTTTTAATTAATTAGTCAAAAATGGAAAAGAGAAAAGTTGAAACATTTTATTAAATGTAACATATAAAGAAACAATCAATAAAATTATGCACAATATTTACATAAAGAGATCACAAGGCATAAATAAAAGTTAAGTTTCTAATTAGTTAACATCATTCACGTATTCTACCAAATAAAGTCGTTCAAACCGATAGTTCATAGATCTCTCCACATACTGTTCATAACTGGAATAAGTCTCTGATAGAAGTTCATTAACCAGGAGAGTAATCTTAGACAAAAGATTATGATTAGAATTTATAAGAAAGAAAAGATTATATTCAATGAAAGATAGTACAAGACGATACTGAGAGTAGGACATGAATTCACCTGATCATTCATGTGTCTGTCAGTGTGGATCTTATCACTGATACTGCCAGGGAAGTATAGAGATTATGTGCATGGTGCACAGGTTTGGCTGCTGGTCAGAATACAAGTGACACAGAATTAGTCCGAACACACACACGCTCTGAATGAATATTTTGTCACAAACACAGGTGTAGGTCCAAGGATGGTTCTCAATGTCCAACAGAATGTCACAAAAGAGTCACCGAATGTTCCACAACATAGGAACAAGGACGAATTGCACGTAAGATGACACAATGACACATTACATCAGCAGTGTCTTCTGCTTTGTCCTTCATTATCAGGACTCAAAAAGTTCTTTGGGATTGCAGACATCGGACATTAGAACGCAAACTTCAGACTTAAAACATCAGACTTCAGACTTCAGGTTCCAAACCCCAAACTTGAGATTTGAACCAAGACTTGAAACTGAGAGTGAACTCGAGAGACTGGTTTGAAACGCTTTAAGAATAATCGGTACATGTGTCAGCTCTCCATTAACAATATATTTAAGCCTACCTTGCTTCTTTCTCAAAACTTTATGTATATATTTTATTTTCAGACTGCAACAGTCTGAAATATATTTAAAACTGTCTCAATTAATTAAGATGCTTCAAATATGAGAAAAGTACATTTACAGTTTCAATGGGTCTCTCTAGACTTACAAAGAAAACGAAAAATATGAAATTTACAAAAAATACAATTAGATTTATAGTAAACAGGGTTACATGAAAATTATTCGAACATTCTTTCCACAATAAGAGTTTTAGTTTACATAAGTATTTCATAACTTTTCCAGACATAACTTCCTGCTCTTGACCAAATCAAACCAGCAAAAATTCGGGACTTATTTTCTCTGCAAGTGACGCGCTAGAGCCCAGACTGACTATATATACTATCGGGTTTGATTCTCTCAATGAAGTTCAGAACAATAGGATATTCACCATGATGAATCGGCATGAGGGACTCCGGGCAAGTTAAGTTATTTTTGGTATACTTGTAGTGACTAACACATTCTTCTAGCTCTTTGTAAGATAGAAAGTATGTGTGGGAATAGATATTCTGATAATAACAATGCATCTCAGAAATGTCTGAATAAAGACTTAATAAAATGATAATTTTATACGTATAATGTTTAGTATCTCTTTCTCTGTGTGTAATAGTACCTGGAGGTGACCCAGGATTTTGCTTTGCGAGGAGTTGTCTTCGCTTGCTTGGAGAGGGCTATGGGTTGTGTCAGCGATAACTCAAAATGTGTTAATCCTGTGGTGGTTTGTCTGTCTGTCTGTTTGTCTGCAAGGATTGCTGGCGTGTTTACTCGTCAGAACAGCAAGACTGCTTGTTATACCATGACAATGAAGACATGATGTTACACCCATGATGGTGTATCCGTTCATCTGAGACGTTATGAACTTTTGATAAACATTTTATCCTCTGCACTGTTGCTCCTATGACAGGGAACTTATTGGCATGCTGCAAACTGCGCGCCAAAGCCCGCATGACTTCAGAGCATGTTAATTATATATTCTTTCGTAATTTCTAATATTGCCAAACACTTGCCACTGCTGGCTATTTTAATTGTACCTTTTTATTACCGTACAAACTGGTACATTATTGAATCTACACACGAACATAAAGAAGTGCGAAGTTTGTAATTAGAATCATTTTCTCATAAACACGAACATAAAGAAGTGCGAAGTTTGTAATTAGAATAATTTTCTCATTCTATTTAAATTGAAAAGAATGGGGTATTATAAGTGACTGCAGTACTACACTCCATTTAGGAGTGAAAAAGAAAGTTCATTTTCATCACTATCATAATTATTGTTAATTTGTATTATTTATATGCTTATTTAATAAATTCTCATTGACTGGTCTCCTACGTGTCAGTCTATTTAGTTCATAGTCTGTGCACTTGATTCACAATGAGTGTGGGGGTGGGGGTGGGGGTGGGAGAGGCAAAGTTAATCGTATCAGATGAGGATCATTATGTAGAAGAAGTCCCATAAATTGATGGGTGCCTGGCGACCAAAATTTATATTCGTCTGCATTAAGATTGATTGATAGTCCTGGGTAATTCGACAAACTATTACTTTAATATGGCACTGTTTACACAGCTATTCCTACAAGTTAAATGCACTGTTTACACAGCTATTCCTACAAGTTAAATGCACTGTTTACACAGCTATTCCTACAAGTTAAATGCATTGTTTACACAGCTATTCCTACAAGTTAAATGCATTCGAAAAACGATATCACCACTGTCAATTGTCAATACATAACTCCAATTTTAAATTCATCAATCAAAGTTGCCATTAACCCTATCTTGATCAGAGATGTACATATTTTGCACTAAGTAAAATTATTTAAGACTTCTTCCCCAACCCCTCTAAAAAGAGTTTAAGCTTATGTTGAAATGTAGTTATAAGGCTTTAAAGTGCTTTGTTACTAAAGATGCTGATGTCATAGGTCCACATCAAAATGCTTGCATTGTTGGATTGCCCAATTTGCCGTCATGACCACTCAATACATTAGAGCACAGTGTCGTATCTCAGACCCTGTATTGTGGCCATCAACGTCTAGCAGGTTTCATTTTCCACTCAGTGATGTCATGGATTTATTTAAACAACGTTTGAGTCATTTGGAAAATTTTAATCTAATTGGAAACACTGAGTTTTGTGCAACGCCAAATGACGGCAGTAGTTTTTACTAAAAGCATCCTCATTCCGCCAAGCGCAGATATACCAAGGAAAAAACATTCAAATTAGGCTGAGCAGTTACAAAGTGCACGAAAATGACTAATCATGGTGGTTTCAAATTTTTGTACCACTAGAACACAGATGCGAACATTGTGACTGTTCACTAGTGAAGCAGCGGTTAACAATATTTCATTTGTGAACCAAGTACACTTCACCACACATGCATTGCCTTTTCTCATTCTATCTGTTTCTTAGAACATTATAAATGAAAGTCTTGCTTCAGGACCCAGGCTGCAGACCCAGCCCGTGAATGACCAAAAGATATAGGCCTACCATGTGTTAACGTGCCATTTTTCAAAATGCATATGTGCCTCGTTTCCTTAATTCATTAGCAAGTCTTCCATCTCATCTGGTTTTCACCAGTTTGAGCAGAACGCCCTCGTCAGCTCTCGGCTCCGTTCTGTCTTTCTTTTGTGAAACTTTCTCTTATCTCGCCATCATCGAGTGACAGTTCTAATCAGAAAATAACACTCCGTGCTTCGACCATGAATGGAAAACAGTACATTCCAAAGGTTAAAAAAAAAAACCCACTCACATACTCATTCAAACACGCATATACACAAGGACTAAAAAATTGAAAATTACTGATCAGCACGATTCTGCAGTATGTATAATATCACTGATCTAATATTTCACTTAATCGGAAGTACTTGACCAAACTGTATCATTCGGTAAGAAGTCCTTAATGGCATGATGCTGAAGGATGTAATCAGCTTTCTGTTGTTATTTTTACACTTTTTTTATATGAACACCAAAAAACCTAACCACAACACGCAAACACACCAAATAAGATTATATTTTAACTAACGCAAATATGAAACAGCTATGATTGAAAATATTTGCTGATGCCCATAGGCTAGAATCTATGACGTAACTCAAGCGGAAGTGCTTGTCTTGGCAAAGTCTTAGTTAGCCTAATATCAGTACTCTGACTTACAAACATCGTTCTGACGACACGTACTGTAATCGATAACGTAACTGAAGCGGAAGTGCTTGTCTGGCATATGTTAGCCATACGTCAGTACTAAAACTTTCGAATATAAGTGTTGACGACTTCGGCAACGTATTGAGCGAAGTAGTTTTAAAGCTTTTGGGAATATAATAGATTATTTAACCGTGAAGTATTTATGTCATAGTATTCTTGTCCTCAACCGCCTGACCACAAACATTACACTTAACTTCCACAGACCATCTCCAAGTGAGTGTTTCTGACGCTTTGTCAATGCCCTTGATGACACATGCACGTTTCGGGGAGTTTACTCTAAAATGTCTAAAGTCTAAACGAAGTTTTCAATAAACTGGACTGCGGACATTCTGCAAAACACAAGCTGTATCGAGACAGAGAACGACAAACAAATCAAAATTAAATCACTTGTCTCGCCCATCAGAGAATAAAAGCATAAGGTAACACGAAGTAAAGTGTGATTTAAAAAAGGCATCAAACAATAACAATATTTTACCGCATCATGCAAGTCGACACGCAGGCATATGCAAACGACCAAAAAACTTTATTTTGTTTTGTGTTTATTGTTTGTAAAGAGGGAACCATTTATTTCAGCTGTCAACAAGAACAATAAGCACAATATTTCTTACGCCATTGTTTACTGATTTTCAAAACAAACTATTGAAGCCTTCACAGATTTCAGACTGATAAGTCTGTTTATAACCTTGACTTATGCGGCTTATGTTAAAGAGCGAGAGAGATGCGTCTCTGCAAGCGTACAAGTAAGTATACAAACAAACATACACACAAACACAAACATGCACACGAGCCAGAATATGCACAAACACACTCAAATGCACACAATATAACATACATGCAAATAAAAATGCAAGTATACAAACAATAAATATACGCACAAACACGTACAAATGAATATGCAATTGCACAACAAACGTGCACAAAAAGGAAACATACGCACAAACACGTACAAAAATATACAAGTGCACAGCAAACGTGCACAAAAAGGAAACATACGCACAAACACGTACAAATGAATATACAAGTGCACAGCAAACGTGCACAAAAAGGAAACATACGCACAAACACGTACAAATGAATATACAAGTGCACAGCAAACGTGCACAAAAAGGAAACATACGAACACACACGCTCACCAGCAAAGAGAACGTGTCCATGTGGCGGTAGAGAATAACAAAATGTTTCAGGATGATAAACTGTTTGAGGGTGCACAGGATATCATCGTCAGAAATACGTCACCAGTTGCGAAAGCAAGGTGCGATTGCAGCGTGGACGTATATTTCTAAAACTGACACGCCGCAAGTGATATTTTTTCAGTGGATGGGGTGGGAGGGAGAATGAAGTGGGCAGGGCAAATGGACAAGCATTTGCAACATTGGATGATACTCTTTATTGGTGTATGTATGCCAGAATGAGTGTGGGAGGGGATTTGAGAAGGTAGCAGAGTAAATGTGTGGCTCTAAAAATGGTGACGGTAAACAATCACATAAATGCAGAAAGACAGACAGATTGTAAGGATAATTGTAAGTGTAGGGAAACAAGCCGTTTAAGTGTTATTTGTCTGAAAAACTCATTTAATAACGAACAGGAAAGCAAACAAGGAAGAGAAAGGCATTTATGTTGTGTCATACTTTTCAAGTAAAATTCAATTTTACTTTTTATTTGACTCTCTCTCTCTCTCTCTCTCTCTCTCTCTCTCTCTCTCTCTCTCTCTCTCTCTCTCTCTCTGTGTGTGTGTTCGCATGAAGTAATTTTTAAATAAACACACGTATGAGCTCCTAAAACACGCGCAATTCCCTTAATCCACAGTCTAAGTCTTCAAGCAAAGAAAAAAGCAGGGAGACATACTTGAACGTCTCTAGGAAACCGGTCCCTCTCGGACAGTAAAACGCAATAACAGTAGCATTACATCTTGATGGTCAGTAAATTAAGCAATCATCAAATATACATTTAAAAATGTAAAACACCTGTTCAACTGTCTCCTCTATGTAAAATTGTGCTGTATTAGACTTACAAATATATTCATATAATATGAAAGCTTAATTTTACCTCAAATTTTAAAATAATCACACACTAAGCGTTATTAAAGCGTCATCACCTACTCAACGAACCTAGATTCAAAAGTTTACATTAGAATTAAGAAGGACGATAATAATTAATATTAATGCAAATACTAATTTTACCTTAGTTGATTACTGTTTACTTTAGTTTTGATGAAGATAATGATGATGATGATGATGATGATTATTAGTAGTAGTAGCATGCGTCGTTAATGAACATTGCCTAAGAGAAGGCAAAACAACTGTACCTCGACGGTCATAATCGAGACCACAGTTCATGGAAGTAAACAAAGTGTACTAACTGCAGTAATTTCAGATTTGACTTCCTGTTGCGCGAGCGGTAATTCCTTTATCATAATCATTGTCTGTTTGGTGCTACTAATACCAAGAAAACATTTATTTCAAAGCAAATTTTTAATTCGCAGTTATGAAAAGGCAATTTTAGAACTGCTCTAATTTCAAGGCAATTCTAGAACTTGTACTTATTGAAATGTAATTTGAGAACTTGTGCTTATTTACAGGGACCTGTACTTCTTTAAGGGCGCTAGCAGTTGCCGCTTAAATAAAGTGTTGACTCAAGAACGCCTCTCAGACAATCATAACTTGGAATGCTTTTCGCAGTTCAGACAAGTAAGGACTACCAAAACGAAAAGAAAACATACTAAATACCTCAAATGCGCGACAACCTAACTCAAACTTAAAATAACAAACAAATAAACAAAACTTTCATAGATGTTAAAAAAAACCCATCAAAAATAATCAATCAGACTTAATGTGCTCCCCAAAATCAATTTTTAAACCTCCAAATACTATTTATCTGTAGCCATAAATATTCAAAGTTCTTCAGTAATCACTGGGTCAGGGAAAGGCAACTGCCATTTAAATCAGCTAGAGTAATGTACGTTACATTTCGGGCAAGTAATTCAGGCAGGCAACAGCCGCCAATTTCAGATCACGATGCGTAAGTTGCTGTTTCTCTGAGGAACAATTTGTGGCCGTGTCCCTCAGTGTCTCTCGGTGTCCTTCGGTGTCCCTCGGTGTCTCTCGGTGTCCTTCGGTGTCTCTCGGTGTCCTTCGGTGTCCCTCGGTGTCTCTCGGTGTCCTTCGGTGTCCCTCGGTGTCGCTCGGTCCGGGATCAGAGGGAGCAAGAAGGTATTAGAAGCAACGGATAATTGTTAGTTTTTATTTTTGACATTTTACGTAAGCCGACACGTAAGGGCCAGTTCTTTTTTTAATTCACAATTTCACGATATCACAAATGTTGCAAACGCAGGAACAGATAAGGCTCAAGTTACTTTTTATTCACAAACTCACGACGACATCATCAATAATATTTATTTTTACAACAAATTCAAGATACTCGGATTGGTTGGTTTGACATCTCAAAATAATTGTTCAATATCATCATGAACTACCATGTCTGGTTGATCTGATATAACAAATTCATGTTACGGTTATACATCCAAGATATATTATTAACTGGCTGATTATATATTAAAAATGCATCTCTACTGCGCTCCATTTTACATTTTTTCCCAAGATGTTATGATTTGAAAATAATGAATTTATCATGCCAAATATGCCTTCATGAAATCACTAATCGAATTTGTGGTATCATATTATTAAAATCATTTAAAGATATCTCTTTATAAGAGAACATTTAAAAAGTTGTATGAAGTAACCACACAGTGCATAAAATGAGCGCTCAATAGAAACAAATGTCTTCAATCAGAAAATGATAGCAGGAGATGTGTTACGCCTTCAGGATCAGCACAAAGATTGATTAACATGCACAAATATGAAAGTTATAGTGCCGGTAAGAAAAAAATCTCTGTCACACACACACACACACACACACACACACACACACACATACACACACACACACACACACACACACACACACACACACACAATTTACAGAGTTAACAGACCGTTGAAAAGGGAGAATGATCAAGAAAGCTTACTACGTATTTTTCGGATTTCGCCGGCATTTGTGCAGAACGTCTAGATTAAGTTCTCCTTAAAAGACAGACAGACAGACAGACAGACATATAAATAGGCAGAAAGAGAAACACAGACAGACAATCAAACAGACATATAAATAGGCAGAAGGAGAAACAGACAGACAGATAGATAGGCAGACAGACAGATATATAAATAGGCAGAAGGAGAAACACAGATAAATAGATAGATAGATAGGTAGATGGATATAGATAGATAGACAGATAGATAGATGGATAGATACATAGATAGATTGATAGATAGATTGATAGATGGATAGATAGATAGATAGACAGACAGATAGATAGATAGATAATAGATAGACAGATAGATAGATAGATAATAGATAGATAGATAGATAGATAGATAGATAGATAGATAGATAGATAGATAGATAGATAGATAGATAGATAGATAGATAGATAGATAGAACACAATATGTTTTATTTTATTTCTAAAACAAATAAACAACGATGGAGGTAGGTATATATGAACACACCATATCGCTATCTGTGCTTCTACTAATAATACCACCATAACGACAAATAATATAAATATTAATATAGAAGAAAACCAGGGGGGGGGGGGAAATTGAAACTTGTCACTTTATTTAGCAAGAAGTGACATTAAAAAAACAAAACATCAAACAAATAATGGACAAAAGTCTTTCCACAAATGGGTTTCACCCGTTTTCTCCGAGAAGGCTACACGACATGGCGACATCGTGTAGTGGACAGTACTCCCACAGGACGACCGAGTACTTACGGACAACACTGACAGGCAAACGCGCACATATACCGAGCCTAAAGAGAGGGTTCCACAGGCTGGGCAAGAACTCGACTTGAGAAAGCGAGTCGGAGTTGTTGCATAAAATGATTTGACTTCTTGGCTCCAGGAACAGACGGGAAAAGCAATACAACGTAGGAAAAACATATTAACGACGGGTAACTTTGATGATGAAGTTAAGCAATATGCTACAAAAACATTCAAATTGGCAAAGATAAAAAAGTTATTTTTAAGAGAAAACACACACACACACACACACACACACACACACACACACACACACACACACACACACACAGTGACGCTAGCAATTTAAAAGCAGATTTGGGAAAATTACAAACCGTGAAATGGGACCGTTACACTGAGTGACAGATAGATTAAAATTAACGTCGGTGCTATTTGTGTACCTGCATTAACTTAAATTTTTCATAAATAAAACCTTGACTGTTAAAATAAAGATAGCAAACAAATAAAATTAATTAAATCAAACAACTCCCTTCAAAATAACACGAAAGTTTTCATCTAGCTGCAGAAGTTAATCTAAATACTTTTAAGGAAAGCCTCTAGCTGTTCCTTATTTTTTATTTTACAAAGCATCCCTATGGTCAGCTACACAGCCATTCCTACCCTATCTCCCCATGAAATTTTGTTTTTTAAAGTTAAAAATTAACTGAATAACGATTATGATGATGATAAGACTTTTCTTAGATAATACGATAAATTTTGATTGGAGAAGTTTTGTTAATTTGGGAGTGTCTGGGCGGGTATCTAATTGTTTCAGATGATTATCGCTTTAGCGTATTCAGTCACATGTCATTAACATTGGAAGTAAAAAGTGACTTGAAATGACAGGGTCTTTACAACACAGTTACCATAACAACAGCAATTTAATGCTGGTGAATGATACATACCGATTGTGAATGATACATACCGATTGTGAATGATACATACCGATGGTGAATAATACATACCGATGGTGAATGATATATACCGATGGTGAACGAATTGATTTTGGTGAGCCGAAATGGTGTAAAACATGATGATGAGGAAAACGATGAACGAGAAACATCAGTAAGATGAGTAAAGTATAACGATGAACGAGAAACATCAGTAAGATGAGTAAAGTATAACGATGAACGAGAAACATCAGTGAGTAAAGTATAACGATGAACGAGAAACATCAGTAAGATGAGTAAAGTATAACGATGAACGAGAAACATCAGTGAGTAAAGTATAACGATGAACGAGAAACATCAGTAAGATGAGTAAGGTATAACGATGAACGAAAAACATCAGTGAGTAAAGTATAACGATGAACGAGAAACAAAATTAGCACATCTTATTTTAAGAAGTAGAGAAACAATAGCTTAGTGTGAATGTCATAGACTACAAGCAGTAATACAGTTTGAAAAAAGGCCACAACACTGCTACACGCTATCAACACAATAAAACAGAAATTTAGCAGACGATGATTGCGTTATAAACTTTCTAAATCAAAAGATTCACCCATCCACTTATCCATCCATCTAGAAAGATTACACTATGAATAATACATCTAGGAATACTAGAACACATTTTTATTTTTCTAACATAAACATCTACTTCGATAAAGTTTCTTAGGGCTTAACAACAAGAAAAAATAATAAATAAAAGAGAAAAAAATAAATATTTTGTTGAGTGACAAAGTAATACGACAGCTATTGGAATGGCTTATTTTATTTTTCTGTTCTCCCCACTCTCCGCATCTTCCCCGGGTTAATTTTCTTGTGTCGTTTTTCTTCTGATATTTTTTTTTACTTCTTTCTTGTACCAGGACAGCAAGAAGAATGAAATTATTTAAATTATTCCCCCTTGTAAGTCAATGCTGTCTAGGAAAGATTCAATAACTGCTTCTTGACTGTCTAGCTATTAAGTAATTCTGAGACAAAATGATGTGCCACAGCTAATTCCAGACAGAGACGAAACATTATCGAACATTTCTGCCCACTCACTAACTATAGTTCATCTTCAGCCTTCCTTAATTTCTCAGAAAAAATTGTAAACCCTCGAGGCAAAATTATATTTTCGACATGTTGTTTGATTCAGATTGAAATGCCCTAAACTGAGCCCAGGAAACATTGCAATTAGGATAAATGCCGGATAATTACATGCTTTGTACATTGTCTAGAATAACGACACAGTTGGGCTTTACAGGACATTGTAAGAACCAAAGTGGGGAAAGAGCAGAGTTGGGTTTGGGTTTTACTGGACAGTTTTAGAACCAAGGTGGTGAAAGCTGAGAGTTGGGCTTTACAGGACAGTTTTAGAACCAATGTGGGGAAAGAGGAGAGTTGGGCTTTACAGGACAGTTTTAGAACCAAGGTGGGGAAAGAGGAGAGTTGGGCTTTACTGGACATTGTAAGAATCAAAGTGGGGAAAGCGCAGAGTTGGGTTTGGGTTTTACTGGACAGTTTTAGAACCAAGATGGGGAAAGAGGAGAGTTGGGCTTTACTGGACATTGTAAGAACCAAAGTGGGGAAAGCTGAGAGTTGGGCTTTACTGGACAGTTTTAGAACCAAGGTGGGGAAAGAGGAGAGTTGGGTTTTACAGGACAGTTTTAGAACCAAGGTGGGGAAAGAGGAGAGTTGGGCTTTACTGGACAGTTTTAGAACCAAGGTGGGGAAAGAGGAGAGTTGGGCTTTACTGGACAGTTTTAGAACCAAGGTGGGGAAAGCTGAGAGTTGGGCTTTACAGGACATTGTAAGAACCAAAGTGGGGAAAGCTGAGAGTTGGGCTTTACTGGACAGTTTTAGAACCAAGGTGGGGAAAGCGCAGAGTCAGGCTTTCGCATACAGGGAGACAGACACACACTGTAACAATAAAAGTGAGTAGACTCTAGGTTTGGCGGTTTGACGGGACAAAATAAGTACCAGTGAGGATTATGGCAAGGGTCTGTTTGCATTCCTACGGATTATGGCAACGAAAGAGTTCGGTAAAGAACTTATACATGGTAAAGGTCAAATAAACGATCTGGGAAGGGAGGGTGGTAGAAACAGGTTTAATATGCAGTACGGGTTTACTGGTCAGAGTAACAACCGGGGTGGGTAGATAAAAAAATTAATCGATGGAACGTGTTTATGGGTTATAGAAAACCCCATGAAAGAGGCAGCTATATGGACAATACAATAAGGATGTATTGAGTACACTAATGATTTGAGTATGGGTGTTATAGAAGGGAGCTAGGGCAATGTTTTACTTGTTAGAATTTATAGCCTTAAATTATGCCAGAGATACGGCTAGGATTTACTGGTAAGAGTAATGACCTGGGTGGGGATCGTACAGGGTCAAAATAAAGCAAAGGTATGCATGTACTGAACTGAGCATCAGAACAGACCTAGTTTTATCACTGTCGCCAGAGACAAGGGCGTATTTATGATCAGAATATGCAGCTGAATGTAGTTGGTTTAGCGCCAATCTATGGCATGGAAATAAAAAACAAATACAAGTATGGGATTACTTTAGTGCAGATTTAAAGCTACAGTTTACTGGCTAAAGTACATTCCCAAAGGTGCCTACTGTAGACCTTCAAAGGGAACGACACGACAGAAATGGGTTGGTTTAGATTTTAGAACATACTTAAAACTATTGACTAAGTGAATTCCAGAACGAGGTGGATTTAGAGATGGTTTATGGTATCGGGGTTAGAATAACAATATGAGTGAGACTGATTCAGTTTTGATAAAGGATCAGATTTACGACAAACAATTCCGACTATAAGATCCAACCACACACACGTACGCTCCCATACAAACGCAAATGCACTCGCGCATATACAAACTAAACGTCAATACGCTTATTCTTTAATCAAATACTTATATTCTTGTCTTTGTAATACGCTAATATAATTGTTTACGTCATACATACATATGCAAATAGTTAAAAGAGCAGTTCTGTACTGCATTATACTCTGAACTGGTAATAAAAATGTACAAATATGGTTAAATGCTTTGTTAGCTATTTTAACTAAATTCTATAAAACGCTCGAAGTGGGTTTTCTGGAAATAAAAACAAGCGGGGAAAGTGTGACGCAACAATAGTGTGGAAGGCGTAGAGTGGGTTTGTCGGTCAAAGTTACGACCAAAATGGATAGGTACTGAGCGGGAATATACTAAGTACGGCTCAGGGCGACGAACGACAAGGGTGGGTAAGGTCATATTATGACAAGGGTATACATACCATTCAGTGCAATTCATTTGTCTAGATATAATTTAAAGTAAGGATCAGTTCCACAAACATCACTAAGGGTCAGGTATCTCGAGAAGGATTTAACAAAGGAGATATAACTTTTTATTAATTGGTGTCCTGTCCAGGAGGGCTTTAAAATACATGCATCTGTTTCGGAAAGATTATGGTTCCTGCCTGTATAGTGGGTTTGAAACTTCATATAGTACATCCACAAAGCGTTAGTCTAGCTCACCCATCTAGACTAAGGTTTAAAAATACACATATTAGTTTCAGCGAAGTTATGGTTCCTGTCTTTTGAATGAATTTTTAAAAATCATAATT
This sequence comes from Sinotaia quadrata, assembly GCA_028829895.1. Taxonomy (NCBI): domain Eukaryota; kingdom Metazoa; phylum Mollusca; class Gastropoda; order Architaenioglossa; family Viviparidae; genus Sinotaia; species Sinotaia quadrata. The sequence continues at coordinate 25,755,368 of CM054177.1, read as the reverse complement.
ATTTCCAGGGACTTTATTCTGCGTCAACATAAACAGACTGGAGTCGATTAATAGTCTTAAAGAGTATAGTATTAAAACTTTGGTCTGTCAAGAAAGGGGGAAAAAGCGAGAAGTTCAAAGGAATTACATTTCTACAAAAAATACCGCAAGAAAAATGAGCATCAGATATATCTCGTGTGCAGATAACTAAATTAAAACAAAATGTAAGAAAACGGAGTGTTTAATAAATAAATCACATATCTATTATGACGGCATATGATTAATTCCACTCCCCAACTCAGGGTTATGACATAATCAATATGATTAATTCAGAGAAAAGTGCACGTATATAACAAATGTGATTTTAGTTGCTGTTTGCAGTAGCAATATGGAATCAGCTCTCAGTCTAGACGACATCTTAAAGGCAAAGAACGTAATTTTACGCTGGATTAAAAGAACCGTGATTGTTTTATTTCCACGGTAACTGTCCAATAATATTGCTTGCACCTGTCTGTTCAACTCATCCAAAGAAATGTATTTTTCATAAGAAAAAGTATAACTTGAATATTTTGGAACAATTAGGCAAATTTTGATCTGAATCATAGCTAATCCACTATGTCCTTTGCAGGTAAGGGTGTGAAAATGGTCACTGCTAACGATGACCAGCATTTCTAAAATACATTTCAATAAGGAGTAAGCCAATATGAATGAAATGGTGGGAAAACAAACAAACAAACAAACTGGATCAAATGTGAGTGAATCGCAAAGGAAACAGAACATGTACCATACTGCAGGCAAGGCCTCATTACAACATTGCTCAAGAAGAATTAGCTTGCTCTCTAATTCAAGGACCATCCCCAGCCAAAGAGCTGGAATAGGAGAGTTATCACTGAAGTCAACGTACAGAGCACTGAACGCAGCGAGGAAAATCTAAGTCCCCGGGCATAGCGATAGAACCAACACTGAAAACAGCAGAGGAGAATTAAAATCCCCTGACATAGCGGCAGAATCAACACTGAAAATTGCAAAAGATAGTTATAATTCCCTGACATAGCTGCAGAATCAACTCTGAAAATTGCAAACAAATCCTATGACACTGCGACTGAATAAACACTGAAAAGAGCAAAGGAGACTTAAAATCCCATGACACAGCGACTGAATCAACAGTGAGTGAGCAGCAGACCACAAGAACGAATACGTGACCTCCTAACAGCGAAGCCATCAATCAACACAGATGCATACACAATGATATAATCGATTGCCAACCGAAGGCATAACGCAAATGTAACAAGTTGCAATCAATCATCAGTTACACTTGTTCTACGATAAAATTAATCGCCAGTCACTCTGCTAAAAAGGCAAAATCAAGAAAGGGGTGCAATACTTCAAATGGTGTTCGTTTACCTGTATGTCTAACGATACGAGTGACCAGTCAAAATCTATGAAGAAAACAATAGGACAACAGTCATTATTATGAAATGGTACAATAAAGAAAAACATATGAACATACACAATGATATTGTCAGCAGTTTACAGCGACACAATACAGATATACATAAATTCGCCGACGACAAATATTTAGCATATATAAATAACATTACGCAATGAATTACAATTAAATAAAATTGCCAAGGGAAATAATTACGAATACGATAATAATTAGCACGGTCTAGATACACTACTAGTAAACTGAGAAAAGAAAAATGTGGGAAAGGAAAAATAAAGGTAAGAAGTGAAACAATGGCCAACAAATATTTTTAACAGATAAAGGCAAATAAGCAATCAAATAAACAAAAATGTATATTTTATTTACTAACAAATATTTTTAACAGTAAAACGGTAAATAAGCAATCAAACAAACAAAAATGTATATTTTATTTACTAAAGTTTTCAACTTTTCTAACACTTTTTCAGTCTTGCCTGTGAATTTGAATTCCGGATACTTGTTTTTGGTGCCTTGTCTGACGCGCAATAAAAATGATTGTATATCATTAAACTGGCAAAATTGTATCTCAGTATAGTGGCCAAACTGTGTCCCAATAGAGTGGCAGCGTTGTGTTTCCATATAGTGGCCAAAGTGTCCCAATAGAGTGGCAACTTTGTGTTTCGATATAGTGGCCAAATTGTGTCCCAATAGAGTGTCAATGTTGTGTTTCAACACAGTGACCAAGTTGTGTCTCAATACAATGGCAACGTTGTGTTTCCACATAGTGGCCAAGTTGTGTCTCACTACAGTGGCCAAGTTGTGTCTCACTACAGTGGCAAAGATGCGTCTCAATACATGGCAGAGATCGAACGAAAGGGAATCCCATGACGAATTTAAAAGTTCACTCAAAATAAATAATCACTTGAGAAAACCAAAGACCCCGGGTCTTTTTTAGTCATATAAAACTGTTCATTTCCTTTACCAACAGACTGCATACAGCTATACTAAACCACATTGCAACAGACGGAAAACTGACAAGCCCCGACATGAACAAATATTTTCTTTTTCTTTTAATAACAACAAAAGGATTAATATCCTATTCTTGTCGATGGGAAAAAATAAGAAAGATGTGACAAGAAAGTCCGTACATCGTGAACCTAGATATTTCCTTCTTAGTTCGAATGGACCATAAAGACGTCATTTAGTTAGTGTGTCGCTTTAACTGAATGGACCATAAAGACGTCATTTAGTTAGTGTGTCGCTTTAACTGAATGGATTACTGAGACATCACGATTATAGAGATATCACTTAACCAGTTTATCGCTTTAACTGAATGGACCATAGAGACATCACTTAACCAGTTTATCTCTTTAACTGAATGGATTATAGAGATATCACTTAACCAGTTTATCGCTTTAACTGAATGGATTATAGAGACATCATTTAACCAGTTTATCGCTGTAACTGAATGGAACATAGATACATCACTTAACCAGTTTATCGCTTTAACTGAATGGATTATAGAGACATCACTTAACCAGTTTATCTCTTTAACTGAATGGATTATTGTAGAGGCATCACTTAACCAGTTTATCGATTTAACTGAATGGATTATAGATACATCACTTAACCAGTTTATCGCTTTAACTGAATGGATTATTGTAGAGGCATCACTTAACCAGTTTATCGATTTAACTGAATACAACATAAAGATGTCATTTAATTAGCTCGTCGCTTTCTTCGAGTGAATTATTCAAAGATTGTTTAACTAGCTCATTGCCTTAATTACATGGATGCTCAAACAAGTCTTTTAAATTTTTGAGAAACATGAAATAAGATGTTTGTTTGAGTGCAGACACACACACACACACACACACACACACACACACACACACACACACACACACACACACACACACACATACACAAAGGCGCAGTGCTCAATAATACAGGCCACTCATTCAAATATATGTTTACATAAAACATTCAGTTAATTCCAAATTTAAGTATAAATAATCTTTTCGTTAGATGGAATATTTCATCTCAAATGATTAAAACTTGTCGATAGATCAGTAATATTGCGAAAGCAAACTGTATTTCAAAAGGGGGGAAATTTACATACATGACGCCCATGAACACGCATTTGTTCCCGATAAACATGGAGGAGCCATTGAAAGTGTAAGCAGTAAAACAGATTAACCTGGTACCTAGTCTAAAATATTTGACACATATTTGTTTACTTTATGCAAATGAATCACAAAGAGGCTATTTTAAAATTTCTGCGGCAGACATGAAAAGATATTTGTTCCCATTGGATCTAACACAGCCATTTACAGAAGAGGACGCAAGCAGAGCTATTCATCGAATGGTTCATTAGGAAGAAAAAAAAATAAAAAGCTCGCGTCAAGAACGAGAAGCACTCAAAAATATATAATTGTGTTTTTGCTGAATGAAAGGGCCATGCAAAGAGTGTGTGGTGCTCCTCTTGCGTTTGTGGAATCATAGAGCGTACGTCTAATTTATCTACGGAGGTGGTGTGAGCAGAGACTGGTGGTCACGAATGCACCATTAAGAGACCCTTACAGACTGTGACGTAAATTAATTTGTTCTAAGAGGGCAGCTGAGAACTCGAAGATATATTTTCACCCCTGTTGAGATCACGACCTATATAATAAATTTAAAACATGTACATGTTGCTTAATTTTTTTCTTATAATTTTTTTTTAAAAGGTAGCGTATCACTTTGATATGTCTAAATGTGCAAGAATGTCTGTGTTAAAACGACATGACTTTGTGTCATTGACCGAAGACTAACTAGAGCAAACGTGTCGATCTCCCTCCCTCTCTCTAACACACACACACACACACACACACACACACACACACACACACACACACACACACACACACACACACACACGCGCGCACACACACACACACACACGCACACACACACGCGCACACACACACACACACACGCACGCGCACACACACACACACACGCACACACACATTCAATCCAGGTACACATGTACATATACACTTAAACACCTAAAGCTCTACATACAAAAAAAAATACGAATAAAGAATACCGTTAAAATTTAAACTGGCTCAATTTAATACAATAGAAGCATCCTTAAAACACTGATAAGAACTGCTCGGTTGTTTTTTTTTTAACAAATATTTTAAACAGATTTTACAGATTTCAATTACAGAAACAGATCGTTTTCCTCCAAGGCATTAACGCCATTATATATTTACATGCGAATGCTAAGTCTAATGACCCCTCGATGATAGCAATTATTATTATTTTTTTTTAAAAATGTTTTGGTCCTTGAGAGCTGAAACAAGCCGTGTGCCGCCAACCCCCCAGTGTCAATAATGACTAATGTATCTGGTTCAAGCTGTCCGCCCACATATATTGCACGCTCTGAGATATCACGACTTGAAAAGCAGAAATACGCATGTGGTCTGATATTACGTGTTCTTATTTTTAGACCGAACGTATTTCGCTAAATTCAGTTTCATCAGTGACAATAACTGTCCACAAGTTCAGTCTGCAGTGTTCCAGTGACAATAACTGTCCACAAGTTCAGTCTACAGTGTTCCAGTGACAATAACTGTCCACAAGTTCAGTTTGCAGTGTTCCAGGTGTGCAGTAAATTGTATCTTGTCCACGGTTAAAAGTACTTGACATTCTTTGTAAGAATCAGTACACCCAAATTGCTATTATCACTATTTAACTGCCTATCATACTAACAGAACGCTTGTGCGTTGCACGCACACATGCACATACACGCATGCATACAATACTATCATGGTTTCTCTTCAACTTTATAAACTCCATATTTTTACTTGTTTATTTTGTGTCTTTATAAACTCCGTATTTTTACTTGTTTATTTTGTGTCTTTATAAACTCCGTATTTTTACTTGTTTATTTTGTGTCTTTGTGCGTGAGTGCGTGATGTGCTTGCTAAATGCTACGGCCAAAACCAAACCTATTTTTGTTTCAAATGCACTATTAGGCCAAGTGACCAAGTCACCAACACTGGGAAGTGGTCAATTACTGCTAAACTCTTGACCAATTATAGGATTACTAAGTAATCCTGAAAACCTCTGCCAAAAGCAGCGAGAGATGACTGGCCCATTGCTATTATATTTCTATGCAATTTTCAGCTTAGTAAGCAAGACTCCGTTCGTTGTAAACGGAGGAAATATCCACATCAACAGATGACAGCATCGGACTATAATGTAATAAATCTAGTCTTCCCATTTGTAGCTAGATGTGTTTAGTGTATTTGTAACCAGATGTGTTAATGCTGTTTATAACAAGATGTATTTACTGCTATTTGTAACTAGATGTGTTTACTGCTTTTTGTAACTAGATGTGTTTATTGCTATTTGTAACTAGATGTGTTTATTGCTATTTGTAACCGAAATGTTTATTGCTATTTGTAACTAGATGTGTTTACTGCTATGTAACTAGATGTGTTTACCGTATTTTAACAGAAATGTCTACTGCTATTTGTAACTAGATGTGTTTATTGCTATTTGAAACTAGATATGGTTGGAGTTTGTAGTTGTGCTTACTTTAGTTTGTCAGTATATATTGCTTATTGGAATTTGTAGCTAGTTCTGAAATGTGTAACTGGATATGCTTGGGGGGAAATTTGTATAACTACATATTGGAATTTGTAACTAGTTCTGAAATGTGTAACTGGATATGCTTGGGGGGAAATTTGTATAACTACATATTGGAATTTGTAACTGGACATACGTACTTGAATTAGTAACTAGATATGTTATTTCCTACTGTTACGTACTCTGCTTATCAAAATGGAAACTAAATATACTTAATAACTTATTCAACACTGTAATTAGAATGCTTCCAGAAATGTGTAATTCGTAAAACAATGTGTATCGACCTGACAAAACAAGCATATCTGAAAACAAATCTTTCCTCCACATTCATCTTAGTCACGGGTGACAGCTAAATGAAACATTAATCAGAAGATATAAATAAATTCTAAAATAATAAATTTCATGAAAAACAAGAGGAAAACGAAGAAACGAACACAGAGCTACCGGAAAGCGAGTGTCGAGCAACACAACGGAACAAAAATATCTGCAGAGCAAACAGTTCAGAGTCGAGCACTAAACAACTTGACCAAGACAGCAACACGAACACCGTCATACCTGACGAAGAGAAAAGAGCAACAGACAACGCGAGCATAAAAATTAACTTGACAAATCGAAAAGAGGAACAGACAACTGGAGCATTAGAAATAACTTGTCAAAACGAAAAGAGCAACTAGACAACGCGATCTTAAAAAAAAAATAACTCGACAAAGAGAAAAGAACACAAAGACAACTCGAGTATCAAAACTAACTTGACAAAGAGAAAAGAGCACACAGAAAACTCGAGTATGAAAAACAACATGACAAAGAGAAAAGAACACACAGACTACTCGAGTATCAAAAACAACTTGACAAAGAGAAAAGAGCAACAGACAAATTAAGCAGTGTGGCACGAAAGAGAGAACAGCAAAATCTCGAGGCTGAATTGTGAGTAACGCGAGATTTAAAGTTGACCAACATAACCCTTTCGAAAGGAAAACGAGTGACAAACAGCAAAGCGAAAAGAGAGATAAGCAGCATGCGAAAAACAAAAGGAAAAGAGAGTTCAAGAGCATATACTGAGAGTGACGAGTAGCAAATGCAACAAGACAAGGTGAGCAACAAAACAAGACTGCAGCAACATAAAGAGGATAGGCAGCACCACGAGTTGTGAGAAAATTGGTTGGGTTGGAGATGGGAGGCACCAGTGCGCACGCAAAATCTCGACACGGAGAACTCCAAGGGGAAGCAATTGCAGAAAGAGGGCTGATATACGCGAAAGACAGCTTGACAAACCCGTTAATAAGATGATGACCCTTTGCTAAGCACTACATCCATACTTCACGTTTGAAACGTTAGCAAGTGAGCCGCAATGTCGTACACTGTTTTATTTATATATGGGTGCAAGTAAGCCACAACAACGTGTGCCGTCGTTATGAAACACTCATTTTTCATGCATGAAACTATGCTCTCGATAATGTATATTATCACCATTAACGGCTTTCACAGGCTGACTCAAATGCCAAATGTACACACTCACACGGACACATAAACTACAAACGAAATTCACTTTGTAACTTAAGTGACTTCTGAACCATGACAGACACAGAACTCCAAGGAGTCATGCAACAGCAATGGTAACAGTATATTACTGTACAGCGTGCAAGGCTGCCACACACCTGGCACAGTGACATACCTCTCATTACGTGTGGTCCATATGACTGCCACACACTTGGCACAGTGACATACCTCTCATTACATGTGGTACATATGACTGCCACACACTTGGCACAGTGACGTACCTTTCATTACATGTGCTACATATGACTGCCACACACTTGGCACAGTGACATACCTCTCATTACATGTGCTACATAGGACTGCCACACATGTGATAAAGTAGATATTATCTACTTAATGCTCGACTGCCTACAGATTTTGTAGCGTTGTCACTACATAGCACACGAAGACCTACACACAGTGCACTGATACTTAGCTACTCTCTTTTTCCAAGCGACTTCTGGACGTTGCAAGGTCACTGATACGACTGGACTAATTATTTTCTTCCTAATGTTAACATCCTGGGACCACTCAGTGAGCATCCGCGATCGAATCTGAGTGCTGTCCCTTGGCATTGCTAATTTCCTTCGGCTAATTCATCGCCCCGCTTTAATTTTGCGCTTAAAAAAATGGAAATTTCAGTGCCTCTAGATAGTTGCGCTCCTTATCTGAATCCTGTAATCGTTATTTTTCTTAATGTATGCGCTCTTTGTTTTTCTGTAAGTCTAGAAAACGGATCTACATTTATATTCTAGATAATTATGCTCATTAACTGAAGCTCTTTAATTATCTGCTCGATTGCTTCTCTAAGCTTTGCTTTCTTTGATGACGGTCTCTGTAAGCTTTGCTTTCTTTGATGACGCTCTCTGTAAGCTTTGCTTTCTTTGATGACGCTCTCTGTAAGCTTTGCTTTCTTTGATGACGCTCTTTGTAAGCTTTGCTTTCTTTGATGACGCTCTTTGTAAGCGTTGCTTTCTTTGATGACGCTCTCTGTAAGCTTTGGTTTCTTTGATGACGCTCTTTGTAAGCTTTGTTTAGTTTCATGACGCTCTCTTATATCGACTACAGCCACCATTACTACTATTATTACTACAACTGTAACTTTTAATATTATATCGACTACAGCCACCATTACTACTATTATTACTACAACTATAACTTTTAATATTATATCGACTACATCAACCATTACAACCATTATCACTCCTGCTACTACTACTATTGCCGTTAGTATTACTTCAGCTACTAGTACCACTGCTACAACTATTAGTATTTTACAACTATTACTTTATTTCCAAGAATATTACGTCTAGTATTTCCATGATAAATACAACTTTTAATTAATACAATTAATGCGGCAACTCAGCTACTATTACAACGTCCACTACTCTTTATTCTTTTATTTTTACTACTATAACTACTACGTCTATAGATATATCCATAAGTCTGGGCGTTTTTACAGTCGAATAAATGCACGAACCCACCCACAACCCACCCAACCCCCAAAAAGAAACCAATCAACCAACCAAATAACTTTCTGTTGCCACTCTTAAACTAATGTCTTAAGATAAGGTCTGCTGTCAACAACCCTCCACCCGCTCACCCATCCCCCCCAAAAAAAAAAAATATTTTTTTTATAAACAAGCACTATATTTCCCAAGGAGTAAGATTCATTGACAGAGTTAGAGTATGTTTTTAATTCCACTCCCAAGTGATTTTATACCGTCAGTTTAGATCGCTCAGAACAAGAAAGAAATGAAAGAAGGAAAGCGACTGAACAAAATTATATTATAGGTATCTCTGGAGGAATGCGACATTTATCAGTTGCTAAATCTGAAAATTTAATACACTTACAATGCCACTCCTGGACACTAAAGGGAATTAAAATTATTTACAACAATTGAATAGTTTTCTGTCAAAAAAAATAATCGTTCACAGAAACTATTCTAATTTGCTTTCTTGTTTTAAAACTGTTGCCACGCATCCCTTGTTCAGTGTTTAATTTCCTTTGAGTCCAACTCAAATAAATAAAAGTTTGCAATCATTTACTACAACGTTTAAAATTAATATTATGACCATCTAAATCCCAAATACAAAACCATTACAACTTCACTCGTTATTCTAAAGGCCAGATTCAGAAGAGATGCACCGATAAGAGAACAAATTTGGTATTCTTAGAATTGAAATGACAGATCATATCTATGAATACTGTGACGTGAACCTTTTTCTTTTACCCTGAGTGGTAATTTAAAGAACGTTTCTGATATATATATTCTCCAGCTAAGTAACTGTGTTCACTATTAAGATCGCAAGCAAACACAATCTTCACTTACTGTTTCTTTACTCGCTTAAGTAATATCCATCAAGGTGTCTTTGCCCATGCACAGACTCCCTCTCATACACAGGTTGTACAAGACACATGTAATGATAAGTTCATGCGTTGTACATGTACATAAATGGATTATACAGATATATACAAAGACAGCTTTGACATATAAATTGTGCAGGCACATATATAGGTTATTTATAACACAAACAAAGGCAGTCTAAGCACAAAAAATTGTGCAGACACATAGTTTGTGCATATTATGTGTGTGAGAGAGAGTTGTATATATTGTGTGTGTGAGAAAGAGTTGTGTGTATGCGTGTATGTGTGTGCATATGTTGTACAGATATATATATATATATACAAAACCTGGACACAAAACATGAAACAAAATTGTGCAGACCCATACAAGGGATGACCGGACGCATACGTAAATTGTGTGGACACATACATAGCTGTACATAATAATGCATATTCTTCACTTATATTAAATGAGGCGTGATACATTTACTATCCAACAAGTATTAGTGAAATACAATTAAGTACTTCTGGCAAATACTATTAACAGGTGGTTTTTTTTTTAATGTATGCCCGTAATTATGCATCCACATATTTGTATTATGATTCAAATCTGCACACGCTTATCTCATTTGTATACAATTCATTTTCCTTTCAATTCAATTTTAATAATCACTTAAGACAGTCTATTAAACACACACACACACACACACACACACACACACACACACTATTGTATTCACATGCATCCTCTCTTAAATACATACGTGACGTTCACACGAAATGTGCCAGCAAAACGTTTCTTTCAAGTACATGAATACAACTATACATTTACAAGACTTTACTAAAAGTTCCAGCTGATAGACCTATAAACGTTTATTTTCTGTTGGCCGATTCAATGCATAAATGCCGAGATGCGTACAAACAACAGTCTCATAAACACATTGACGAAGAAAGTAAACCATCACTTAACTGAAAAAGTACATCTCTGTATACATGTCCAAGTTTCGGCGGAAAACGCTGGCAGCGTTTTGTTGGGTTAAAAACTTGCTTCACTGAAAGTACGTCTATAAATCTATATCCTAGTCTTTACTGGAAACACTACTAACGTCCGAGCTGGGTATTCCAAAATCCTGTATGGTTATCTGTATGGTTATCTGTATGGTTATCTGTATGGTGCTGGTTACTAGTTACTGCTCGACACTCGTTTCGTACCGTTTGCAAACACAGTGCGTTACGGGATTTTGGAGTTACTATAATGGTTACGTAGTTACAAATCACAGTTTCATGAACAATTCACAATTCTACTAATATTTCATTTATGAAATTTTAAATAAATAAAATGAAAAGACTTGAGCAAATGAAATGAAAGGTTCACACCTTCACATGATAAAGATGTGTGAAGAAATCTCAACCGAGCAAGATTTGCAGGGACATATCTGTGACAAGACCTACATCACAGGTCTGTAACAAGACCTACTCCACAGGTCTGTAACAAGGCCTACATCACAGGTCTGTAACAAGACCTACCTACTCCACAGGTCTGTAACAAGACCTACTCCACAGGTCTGTAACAAGACCTACTCCACAGGTCTGTAACAAGACCTACTCCACAGGTCTGTAACAAGACCTACTCCACAGGTCTGTAAAAGGGCCTACATCACAGGTCTGTAACAAGACTTACATCATCGATCTGTAACAAGACCTACATCAAAGATATGTAACATCATCTACATCATAGTTCTGTAACAAGACCTACATCACAGGTCTATAACAAAATCACAAACAAAAATATCGTAACATTAGCACATAATGCTCTTTAACAACATTATGGTTCTTTCTTTATTTATTTTTAAAATAAACCCTCCACCTATGAATTAACAACATCGACACAGCAGTTCTTCAATCAGATAGCGCCAGAGTTCAACTAACAAGATCTGTTTACTAAAGTTCTCTCCCCTCTTTCTCTCTACAACATCTTACGTGTACAACATTCACCAACTCGACGATACAGTGAACGTAACCACAAATGGCTGAACCCCTGTAATCGCGCACCAAAAAAACGTTTGAAGACACCCGACAATACACAAATCGAAGAGAGATTCCTCCAATGACTCCAGAGCGCCACCATTCTAACCCATGACGAATGGGTATCTGCCTGTACATTTTCGTGGCAAGTTTAAGTTTGCACGTGAATGGCCAAAGACGTCCGTCCATTTGTTCAGCGACCTTACACTTCCTGCGCCAAGAGGTTCTGCACAAGGAAACGCACAAAAGTTTTGCAATAAGGGGATTGTAAAGGTTTTCCACTTGGGGAACGCGAATCCAATTTGGCCCTGCACCCAAAACCTGCGATGCCCAGGAGGAAAGGGCAATGTGAAGCGAGTGGGTTATTCAAGACACCACTCCGGGGTTCTAAAGAGCTGGCGAAAAGCAGGCTACACTAGCACACGCCATTGCCATGAATCCCAAGTGAAGAAAACTTCTCCCCGCAAAGGGGTCTAACAATGCAAGCGAAGTCTGTGTTTGTCGGGAAAATGATAACCACACGAGTGAGTTTAAATGTAACATTTTCTAATCATATCGCTTGCACATTGTCGTGTAAGTTTTTGCTTCCCTCCCCCACTCCCCATTTAAATCCAAAGTTTAAAAGATTTTCATTTAAAGTCTGAAGATATATCTATTAAATATATATTTAAACAAAATTCGCTCGAGGAGTTTTTAATCAAAGCAAACACTCAGCCAGATGACTGTTCTCGATGTAAAGAACATATCTGATATGCTGAACTGTTGAAAACAGAACATAATTAAATAAAAAGTAAATTATAAGAAAAACGTAAATTTCAAAGTACTCCGTTAATAAATTAAACTGTAAAAATCAATATGGCTGTAAAGTGCTCGCTAAAAGCAAAGTATAAAATAAACAAAAGCAATGCCGACGAGTAAAATATTATCTTCATTAATTTCAACAATTATAAAAAGTATTATAGAAGCACAGAGACACAATTACACCAAAGTAATGTGATAATCTCTCCCACTGCACTGTTTAGAAATAAATGCACACGTTTGAAAGTAGCGGTCCTTTCCAAGAGAAGTCACAAGGTATATATTTCGACTGTTCAATGCACCATCACTATAACACACACACATCTGTGCTTATTCAAACCTGCAGTTAACAAAGTGAAAACCGTTGTCACGGTATGACGTGCTGCCATGAAGTGTACAAGATGTCTGATTAGTCAGTGATCGATGCCAGGCTTAAACAGAAGTATAGGCCATACTTCTTTAAAAGTTACTCCAATATTTTTTTTTTAAAAATAAAAACTCAGTTCAAAACTTACTGTCACAAACTTTCTTCATACAAAAAAAAAAAAAAAAAAAAACCCCAACCAAACAAAAAACCCTGTGTTAGGCTGCTATAGGCAAAACACTCCACAAGCGTTGCCAAAACAATGCGACCAGTAGCCAAAACGACAAAACGTTGTTTACTTATATCAACATTCACTCAGGTTTAGCTGCTGACAAAGATCTTCCCAGTCGTTCTGGAGTCATAAACGTATTGCAGGAGGAGAGTTTTTGAGTGGCAAGTTCTCTGTGGCCGGGTCAACCTCGCCGTTACACCGCACACTCTCTGACAGTTTAAGCTTCTTTTCGTCCGCCATGCACTGCCGCTCCAAGCCCAGCGCTCGAAAACACGCACGACGAATTTTCCGATCCATGACGCCATAGATGATCGGGTTGCAGCTATTAGCTACCGCATACAGAACCGAGATGCCTACATAGAAGTCGGCACTGAACTCCAGGCGGCGGTCGATGAAGCGCACAATACCATACGGCAAGTAGCCAAAAATGATGAGCAGGAAAACCATGCCGAACATCTTCGTGATCTGGATCTCCCGCCGTAGCCACTCACGCTTGCGCATGGCGCGGAACGCGCTGGAGGACTGGTGCACCTTGACGAAGATGGCGACGTAGCAGACGATGAGGATGAGCGATGGCAGCATCATGAGCACGACGCTGACCAGCATGGTGTACAGACCGTGCTCCGGCCGCGCCAGGCAGCGCAGCAGCTTCGGCTGGTACTCGGACATGTAACCCAGGTGTGGCGTGATGAGGAAGAGCATGGGCACGATTCGTGCGAACACCAGCACGAAGATGGTGTAGGCTTTCTTGGAGATTTTCTTGTAGAAGGTGTTGAAGACGACGACGATGAGCCGGTGTATGGCGATGAGCCCCGTGTGCCACAAGGATGAACCCATGAGCAGGACAGTGAAGTGCATGACCATCTCACACACGCCCGCCCCCAGGGACCACGTCATCATGAAGTAGGACACCAGCACCAGCAGGTTGTTGACGCTCAGGTTGATGATGTCGTTGATGCACAGGCTTATGATGAAGATGTTGGTGATGTTCTTAAGGTCTCGCTGCGTGAGGATGACGACTGTGGTGAGGGTGTTGGCGAACAAGCCCCAGAGTAGGGCCAGCAGCATAACGATGGCGCCTACGTTGAGCGCCAAAGGCGACGGGCCGGCCAAAGCATCTGTCACATTGCTCATGTGAGACTCCGAATCGTTTACAGAATCGTTATCCGTGCCGATGATAAGGATGGTTGATGATGCTCTCTCTGTGGCATGCGACTCCATTGTGGGTACTGTTACAAAACTTTGAGTATGTTGGTAATAGTCTCGATCTTTAGAACGAAAAGCTGAGAGCTTGCTTTGATTCAATTAAAACCTCATGAAAAACGAATCGGGAAGTACATAACTCTGTTAGTTTATTATCCTCTTCTAATAAATTTTCGCATTTTGTATGAAAAGGTTTAATGATTTAACAAACACATAAAAATATAATACTTTAACACGGTATCCCAACGGAAATGAAAACACTTCCAAAATGTCAGGACTGATAAATCTCTAGTCCCATCCGTGTCAACATTCCTCAGAGTAACACAGCTGGCCCTATGTTTACTGTCTCAATTTTCCGAATGAAAAGTGCGCCATTTTGGTGAATTAGTCCCTCCTTCCACCCTCAGACGAACATAACTTGAAACTGATTTCCCTGCTGTTTAAGGGGACAGATAAAAGGAAGCGCCTATATTGCTCTGCGCCATCACTGATTCATCCAGAAAGACGTTAACTGGCAAAATGCGTGCATGTTCTCTTGGACGCGTGAGCACGAGCGAACTTGGTATTCCTGCGCGTGTGACTATCCCAGAACGGGCAGCAGGAATGTTTATGCGCGCACTTGAAAACGTCACGTCTAGGTAAGGGGTCATCGAAGGGTCGGTACTCCTGCGTCTTGTCTATTTGAACAGGCACTCGACTAGCGCTGCCCAACATTCATTCTAGCCTCGCAATAGATTCTCCCTGGTCCGGGGCCTAGTCGTAGTCACTTGAGCTGTGAAAAACAAGGGGCATGCATTAACAAGGAAACATGCAATCAACCACCGTGCTTTGTGTGAGGAGTTTTGAGTAGTGTTTGGAGGATTGACTGATTTGCTATTCATTAAAGACTAATAAGTTATTCATTTCATTAAAAATAATATTTACTTCTAAATTATGAGCTGAAGTTATAATTTTAAACACGCCAATCAAATGTTTGCTGACAAGTGTTTTTCTCGTTATCATTCCACAATACCGACATTTTAAATTCAAATAATACTTTAAACAGAACTGATTTTCAAAATGCTGAGAATAGTTTTTAAAGGCAAACAATTTAACAACTCAAATAATGATTAAAACCTAACTTTAGCATACACACACTTTAATTATTAACATTGTGAACATTATTAACATTCCTATCTGAAAGAATAGTTGTGGTGGATAAACCTCCACCAGTGCCACTTACAACAACACACACTGGTTCTAACGGTTTTCTCAGGTCTGTGTGATTCAATAATGAAACTGATAAAATCATCGAATGTTTATTAATTATCAGTCTATCTTTAGCATATCAAACTAGACGTCTGTGTGACATAAAGCATTTACATTTACGCTGCAGACAGTGACGGTAAATTCTATATTAAAAAAAGATGCTTAGTCTTCACATAATCATCAATGAACATGAAATAATTAGTTAGACAGACAGACAGACAGACAGACAACGTAAGGGAAACCGATAAAGTGAAAGAGAGAACATGAGACAGACAACCAAAGAAAGACAGAAAGAGAGGTGGGGTGGGGAAGAGAGGTAGAAAGAAAAAGAAAAGGAGGAAAACAAAGAGAAAGGAAAGGATGGGGAGAAGAGGATAAAGTGAAACAGAAAGAGACGGAGAGAGAGAGAGAGAGAGAGAGAGAGAGAGAGAGAGAGGGGGGGAGAGAGTGAGCTAATAATGGATTACACATCTTGCTGAGAAAAGCAAGATGTGCATCTGATTATTTATTTATTAGCAGAAAGAGGATGTGTTGTCCTTGTAAATATTCTGCAGCATTTGTAATTAGTTTTGCTGATGAAAAAAAAACCCCAACCAAATAACAAAAAAGCTATTACAAGAACACTTTAAAAATAATGTTCTCAACTATAAACGAGCAGGGGGTGCTCATGTTAGAAAGAATGTTAATAAAATAACGTTTTACACTTAAAAGCAAGCTGGTAAAGTTGAACTCAGGAAAAACGCCATTAAAAAGGGCCGATATTAATCTCCCACAAACGGCAGAAGTATAACCAAACTTTTAACATGTACAAACACAACCATATTTACACTGATAAGTACCTTAACTTGGATCAAAATCTGAAAGAGGCCTTCTTTTATGAAACAAAATTATACAAATTAAAACTGTTAAAAATAAATGCTTCTGATAGTTACGTGAGTGCGCTCTCCCGAAACAGGGAGAGAGCGGAAAATATAAACAGTAAAACAGTACGTCTTAGAAACAGGGAGAGAGCGGAAAATATAAACAGTAAAACAGTACGTCTTAGAAAAGTGTATTTATTACTTGAAACTCGTCAGCATAAAGTCGCAATATAAAAGACAAAAGAATCAACAAAAATATCTTTGTCAGTTGTTTCCAATTCATTTCAGAAAGGAAGTTTGTAAGGAAGGAAGGATGTTTAGAAGGAAGGAAGGAAGGAAGGGCATTTTTTGAAGGAAGGAAGGACGTTTGGAAAGAAGGAAGAGAAGGACGTTTGGAAGGAAGGAAGGATGTTTAGAAGGAAGGAAGGAAGGAAGGAAGGGCGTTTTTTGAAGGAAGGAAGGACGTTTGGAAGGAAGGAAGGATGTTTAGAAGGACGTTTGGATGGAAGGAAGGACGTTTGGAAGGAAGGAAGGAAGGAAGGAAGGAAGGGCGTTTTTTGAAGGAAGGAAAGATGTTTGGAAGGAAGGACATTTGAAGGGACGTTTGAAAGGAAGGACATTTGAAGGAAGGACGTTTGGAAGGAAGGAAGGATGTTTGGAAGGAAGAACTTTGGAAGGAAGGAAGGAAGAAAGGAGGGACGTTTGGAAGGAAGGAATGAAAGACGTTTGGAAGGAAGTTTGGAAGGAAAAAAGGACGTTTTGGAAGGAAGTTCGGAAGTTTGGAAGGAAGGCAGGTATTAAGTTTGGAAGGAAGAAAGTTTTGAAGAAAGGAAGAAAGGAAGTTTGGAAGGAAGAAGGACGTTTTATAGGAAGTTTGGAATGAAGGAAGGAAGAAGGATTTGAAGGAAGGAAGTTTGGAATGAAAGAAGGAAGGAAGTTTGGAAGGAAGGAAGTTTGAAAGGAAGAAAGGGAGGAAGGAAGTTTGGAAGGAAGTTTGAAAGGAAGTAAGGAAGGAAGTTTTGAAGGAAGGAAGGAAGAAACGAAGAAAGAAAGAAAGAAAGAAGGAAGGGTTGAGGATCGTTTCAAGGAAGGTTTGTAGGAATGAAGTAAAGCTTGACGGAAGAAAGAAAAGCTTGAATGAATGAATGGAGGAAATAAGGAAGGAAGGAAGGAATATTTGAATGAAGAAAAACTTTAAGGAAGAAAATCTCGAGGATTTGAATGAAGGGAGGAAGGAAGTGCCACAATTTAAAGTAGAGCAGACAGAAAAGAAAATTAGAAAGCTCTCAATCCGGTTTGTGGAACCAATGCTGCTAACAAAATGTAATATGATTGACTGACAAATTTGAGAGTGGTCGAAATAGATTTTTTTTTTTAATGTTGTTGAGGCTGCATTACGTCAAATGACCTGTCAAACTAGTGTCTCACCACTGAGAATGAAATAATTATATTTAATCGCACAGGTAGATAGAGAGATAGACAGACACATAGATAGATAGATATATAGACAGATAGACAGATAGATAGACAGATAGATAGATAGATAGATAGATAGATAGACAGACAGACAGATAGATAGATAGATAGATAGATAGATAGATAGATAGATAGATAGATAGATAGATAGATAGATAGATAGATAAATTAACCTATAATTATAGAACAAAATGTGATCAAGATTTAAGTCTGAAAGATTACTATATATAAAGACGCCTTTAAAAAAAATAAATCGAAAAAACTGGAGGCAATGCTTCAAGGAATAATAATTCTTTGTATTTTTTTTTAAATTCCTTTTAAAACAAATATAAATCTCTAACTTATTATCGTATTTATGCAACATATAAGTGCAACCCCTAAAAACATGAAAAAGCTTTTACCCTCTAGAATATCACTCATCCGAAACGCTTTAGTTCTGACTGTACTCTCAATTTGTTTAGGGGCAATGATATAATACGTGAACT
The DNA here is from genome assembly GCA_028829895.1 of Sinotaia quadrata. Classification (NCBI taxonomy): domain Eukaryota; kingdom Metazoa; phylum Mollusca; class Gastropoda; order Architaenioglossa; family Viviparidae; genus Sinotaia; species Sinotaia quadrata. The sequence goes on along the minus strand of CM054177.1, from coordinate 25,736,748 downwards.
AGGAACAGGGGCATACATCAGTTTCAATCTAGAAATTATTAAGATTTTTAGAACCAAGAGCAGCAGCTGAAAAAGACTTTAGACTCGCTAAAACTTGGTTCATGTAAGCGTCGATGACTCAAGAGTTTTGATTGGCTAATCAGCGTGTTAGTTTTTTGGCGATAGTCAATGGCGTCGGAGAGAACTTCCATGGTGAGTCGACTTAGGCAAGAATCACGCACTGCCCGCTCAGCAAAACAATCGGTTTCGATTTACTAAAGATGGCAGCAAGACCATCAGCGCAAGACAATCCTTCTCAATTAGGCCTACACTTCCAGAGAGACACGAATACGGCTCGCGCAATCATGACGTCACACAAACACAATCACACGCGTGCTTTATTTATACACACATACATATGTGCGCGCGTACACACAGGCACATACAAATATATGCAAGCATACAGACGCACAGAAAGATTACTTATCTCTCCTCTCTTTATTGTTTAAGTAAATTCTGCCACTTTGGGGAAAAAACCTACAAAACTACTATGCACAAGAATACAGTCACACTCATCAAACATGTGCACACGTTCACAACTCACAAATCTCTCTCTCACACAAACACGATTCATCAGGGGTTGAGTACAGCATAAACTGAAAACACGTTTAAAAGAAAAATAAAGAAAACCAAATCAACAGAGTTGGTTTATTTCAAAATGAAAAACACAGCTACAAAACAAATTTCCGAGTAGCAACCCAGGAGAAAGCAAAAAGCGCACGAGAGAGAGAGAGAGAGAGAGAGAGAGAGAGAGAGAGAGAGAGAGAGAGAGAGAGAGACAGACAGACAGACAGACACACAGCACAGACAGAGATTTGTTTGCAAGCAATCACTCTTACAGCTAACTGTATATATATAGGCTTTAGACCACAAATCGAATACAAGCAATCACTATTACAACTATAAGCACCTAGTTTTCCAAAGTCACAAGTTAAGTGACCCTTTCGTTCGTGGTGGCAAAAGTCCACATACATCAACTACTTCTCTTCCTACAATGATTCTAGTCAGGCAAGAATTACTGAAGGAATCCATCTTCCAATCAGCGTACCACTCGCTTCCAAAAAATAAATCACAAGTGATAAATTTGTAAGATAGTTACAAGGACAGAATATCCCAAGGAAAGTGTTTCTTTTTTTATTTTAATGTTGTGTGTGTGTGTGTGTTTATGTGCGCGTGTGTTGCTGGATTCTTTATGTCCAAGCAAAGACTGTGTTTAAACGAAACATCAGCTTCTATAGTGTCTCGCGGTCTATCTTAAGATGGTGTTAAATTTAAAGCATTAAAGCTATGTGACTAAAATAAATAATAATAATTATACTTTCTGCGTTTAGTGATCATTTTCTTGTCGTCTGCTTCAAACTCGTACTGAATGTTCCAGGAGAGAGAAAAAAATCCAAGGACTTCACTCTCAAGCAGAATGGTGAATAAAAAGAATTAAGCCCCTTGTCAGTCACATTATGGAAACACTGGGTTTGGAAACGTCATTATCTTTGCAAAATGTCACATTGATTTCAGCCTAAGAAACTCGCGCACAAAGAGGGAGACAATCAGTCTGTAAAGTAATAAACGTTTGAGTTTTCAGAAAACAAAACTGTAACGTTTATTTGCTGGAGTAGTCAAATCAGATGCCATCTGCATTTGGTGGAAAAACCAGATGGAACATGTGTTCCCCCCTCCCCCATTTTCAAAACCGATAAGGTCATTAACGGAATAAAGATGAATTAGTTGCTTGAAAGTATATGCGGGTCAATTCTGATGTAGTAGGTAGATTTTGTGATGTCACACAACTAATGCCAGGCGGTTAATTGCAACGGCATAGCGCATTGAGAAAGATTACAAAAGGTCACAAAATAGTTCGCAACACATTTTCTTTTTATTATTGCAATGAGGTGAAATTTAATGAGCAATGATATTCAACTTCCATGTCTATGGATTACAAAGTTCTTAAATAATTTTGAACATTTTAATGACGATGGCCAGTACATTCCAGGTCAGAAAGGCATGAGACTGGTCGACAGTATATAGAAATGGTCAGTACTCAGTTCTGAGGTAGCCACGACTCTGCAGAATACGCAATCCAGAAAGGAAAAAGATATAAATTTTTCTCTTGCACAAGATCGCACAACAGTTTGCGAGCTACAGAAACAATAAAAGAAAAAATTGCCGAATTATATTGATCATTCACATATTCCCATCGATTCTCTATCTACCTGGCTCCATAGAATTCGTCTGTGCTCGAAAGTTTAATTTTAACCACCAGTTTAGCAAAGAGGTTGAAAGTTTAAATTTAACCACCAGTTTAGCAAAGAGGTTGAAAGTTTAATTTTAACCACAAATTTAGCAAAGAGGTTGAAAGCTTAATTTCAACCACCAGTTTAGCAAAGAGGTTGAAAGTTTAAGTTTAACCACCAGTTTAGCAAAGAGGTAGAAAGTTTAAGTTTAACCGCCAGTTTAGCAAAGAGGTTGAAAGTTTAAGTTTAACCGCCAGTTTAGCAAAGAGGTAGAAAGCGTAATTTTAACCACCAGTTTAGCAAAGAGGTTGAAAGAGGACGCCAGTAGGATTTTTATCGAAAACGAAGACGGATACTATTTCCAGATAAAAGCATACAGCTTTAGTAAAAATCTGAGATTACACATAAGGAAATATCTTACTATTTCCAGATAAAAGCATACAGCTTTAGTAAAAATCTGAGATTACACATAAGGAAATATCTTACTTTAAAAGCTAAGGATAAGGCTGCTGGTAGACAAATGCTGCCATGTCGGTAAACGGTTTGATCCGGAACCGTTGCCAAGTCGATAAGTGCTTAACCTGCAAACGTAGCCATGTCAGCAAACGGATTTTTGTTTATTGTACATATTTGTACACACTATACTGTAATAGAATGTTTTACATCAATTTTATTTGTCTTATTTATACATAATGTACTTTAGAATAATGCTTTATATTATTTTACATATTTGTACACACTATACCGTAATAGAATGTTTTACATCAATTTTATTTGTCTTATACATACAGTACTTTAAAATAATGCTTTAAATTATATATATATATGTACACACTATACTATAAAAGAATGATTTATATTATTATATAATTATATGCAGTGTAGAAAACAAGGTTTGTTAATAATTAATTTATGCACTGTACTCTGAAGTAATATTTCGAATTGCTTTAATATAGTTATTTACCTGCATTGTACTTTGAAAGAATGTTCTGAATTACTTTTTATGTCTTAATTGATGTTCCCAGTCTCAGTTAAAGTGTGATATTTTTTTTCTGTATTGCTTTGCTTTAGTCGTGTTTGTGGAACATCCGGTTTATTCTCTCCTTCAACCACCACCACCACCACAACAACACAACAGAGTCATTTCGGCTAATCAAAGTGGACATTAATTCACTCTTTATTCAATGAAAACTAAATGTACCAGTGATTCTGTTGCTGGAAATAACAGCAGGATCACGTGTCACACTGTGCCACAACAGTAATAGACGGAAGCTGTATAGCATACATAACATATCTCTGCATGACGTCAATTGGTGTCAAGGGAGATTATACCACAAATGCAAAAATCTCTGAAACAGCCCTAGACCTTGCATAACAAATGTAGGAAACATTTAAACATAACATCTTAAGCAGGGTAGTCATAACGTTTGGAAACAGATAATGTTATTTAACGCAAGGCATTGCTACACACTGAACTATGCTTTGCTACATATTAAACTATGCATTGCTAAACATTGAAAACATCAAGCAATGTCCCTGAATATACCAGGTATTGCAATATAATATCATAAATCATTTCTTATGTATATTCTTCTTGAACTGATGGCCACACTGTAGTAAGCTAAGTCTTGAACAACAGAAGAAGAAAGATGTTTACCTGCCCAAGTAAACCTCTTTTTTTTTTTAAACCATACTCTTTAAGGAAATTACTATCACGTAGACTTTTATTTTTATTATTTCTTTTTTTTATAAACGATTCTTCATATCCGATCTTCATTTAATAGACAATACCGCTTTAAGAGTTCAACGTACATTATGAAAGTGGCGCGTTGTGAACAGATGCATGACAACAGAAAAAGTTTCGCTGCGCACTGTGAACAGATGCATGATAACAGTAAAAGTTTCGCAACGCACTGTGAACAGATGCATGACAACAGAAAAAGTTTCGCTACGCACTGTGAACAGATGCATGACAACAGAAAAAGTTTCGTTGCGCACTGTGAACAGATGCATGATAACAGAAAAAGTTTCGCTGCGCACTGTGAACAGATGCATGACAACAGAAAAAGTTTCGCTGCGCACTGTGAACAGATGCATGATAACAGAAAAAGTTTCGCTGCGCACTGTGAACAGATGCATGATAACAGAAAAAGTTTCGCTGCGCACTGTGAACAGATGCATGATAACAGAAAAAGTTTCGCTGCGCACTGTGAACAGATGCATGATAACAGAAAAAGTTTCGCTGCGCACTGTGAACAGATGCATGATAACAGAAAAAGTTTCGCTGCGCACTGTGAACAGATGCATGACAACAGTAAAAGTAACGTTTCGCTACGCCATGTAAAAAGATGCACGATAACATTTGCCACAACCGAGTAAGAAGAACATACGCAGTCATGACAGTTTGTATACAAGCAGACAAGACCATACACTTGAAGGCCAAGTGTGTGTGTGTGTGTGTGTGTGTGTGTGTGTGTGTGTGTGTGTGTGTGTGTGTGTGTGTGTGTTTGTCTACGAGGGTTTGTTTACTGTGTTATAATATCGCTCCCACTTTGATAAATGTCAACAGCTCCACTATGATAAACTACAGTTTAATACTGTAACAGCACCATTATGATAAACTATAGCTGATTACTGTAACAGCTCCACTATGATAAACTATATCTTATCACTGTAACAACTCCACTATGATAAACAATATCTTATTACTGTAATAGCTCCACTATGACAAACTATAGCTTATTACTGTAACAGCTCCACTATAATAAACTATAGCTTCTTACTGTAACAGCTCAACTATGATAATATATAGCTTATTACTGTAACAGCTCCACTATAATAAACTATAGCTTCTTACTGTAAAAGCTCCACAATGATGAACTATAGCTTATTACTGTAACAGTACTGGTATATGATCTATTTCAAAACTCAGTAAGATAGTATAGCTTTCTATCACCAAGGTAAGTAGGAGATTCATCAGCATTCTGAGATTAATCTGCACCTTTGGACGCCTCTTCGATGTACCCTGTCAACGTCTCTTTCAAAGTATCCAAAAGCAGACGGCAAACTTTGAAGAAAACAAAATAAACTACAAACACATTGGTAATCAGCTTCCAAATCAAGTGACATCTGCTCTCCAAATCAAAAGAAAATAAAGGAAATGGACAGAGAAAAGGAAAGGGAGACAGAAAAGAAAGGAAAACCGTCAAGAGAAGAAAAAGCCCGCACACGGGTCCGTTAATTCCAGACTCCAATGAGTGCTTCCTTGGTTCGACTGAACGCGGGCGTACGTAACAGCCATATGAACAGTCCCAGAATTCAACATTGCCAACTACCGCGCTCCGCCCGCCCCCTTCCAAAAGATCAACATGAACGGCGCCAATATGTATTGATTCACACACTCTGAATGATTTGCTAGCAGGATATTACAGCTTAGGTTGTTCTGATAAATAATTCGAAGAGTTTAAACCAATCAATCAAAAAAAGAAGTTGCATTCACCCATATATACATCATAAGCTAATTAATTCACCATCTTACGCTTAATACAAATGTGCAAACTGTTGCCGATTTAAACACTACTGACAGTTATTTAATTAAGTACAAAAAGCAGATACTGCTCATTAAACGTCTTAGTTTGTATTGATGATTGATGATTGATTGAGAAATCACCAATAATATTTTCTCCCCTTCCTCCCCCCCCCCCCCCGAGTAATGGCCGTTTCCGCTAATGCACCATGTCTTGTACTTAAATCTTTTCGCTGAGAAATCACCCAGAGTAGCGGCAAATGATGTTTAAATTATTTTAGAAATGACAGCCCAGTCACGTGACAAGACATACAAATGCGTAAACGGGATATCCGAAATAAATATCTGGCTTCTCCAAAGGCAGATAATTAAAAGAGACATATTCGGTAACGTAGCTTGTTCCCTGACACTGAGCGCACTGAGAGTTTTCTCCCCTTAGAGTAATTATGCTTAAAAATAGAAACCAATGCTACCGCACATCAGTACTTGCTTCACCTGTTTAGTTCAGACTGGGTGGACAGGGTGACCCTGTACAGTGTACACCCACGAGTATTGCACTTTAAAATTCACCTTCTATGTCACGATACGTCCCGTCTGACCCAAAACTGCTTTTCCTTTCCATGTACGTGTTTTTTCTATTTAATAGCGCCGAGCCTGGGATATTTACCTATTGAATAAGTATGGGAATTCTTTCTCTCTCATTCTCTCTCTCTCTCTCTCTGTCACACACACATTCTCTCTCACACACAATCTCACACAATCTCTCTCTCACACACACTCTTACACTCACACACACACACTCACACTCTCTCACACAAATACACTCACACACACTCTCACACAAATACACTCACACACTCTCAAACATTCTCTCACAGTCACGCACACACATTCTCTCTCACACACAACAAACACACACTCTCTCACACACAGTCTCACACTCTCTCATACACACACAGTCTCACACTCTCTCATACACACACAGTCTCACACACACACACACACACAACTAAATCTTCATTACCTGTCATCGACTTCTTTTCAAGGGGGGGGGGGGGGGAGGGAGAACACGACGATTTCGGAAGCGAATTCGGTCAACCTTAAAATAAATCTGTGGCTTACTATTTATTTGTTCTTTTTTTCAAATGTGCGAAATGCCAATATTAATGGATTTCATTTACTTTTACAAAAATAAAAATATGAGTAATAAAAGAATGCATAAAAGTGTCTTGAAGAAATTAGTAATCTTTACTAGAGGTGATGAAAGTAGATAGAAAGAGAGCTATTCTACAGTAATTAATTTATTTTTACCTTCGAAGAGTGCGTTGAAAAATACAGCAACCTAATCGAACACAATTTCCTGTTTTTAGAAAAAAAGGTAAAAGAAATAGTTTTCTTATTTCTTCTCTCCATTATCAAACCCTGACCTTTAAATGCTATTTCTCACTCTTTCATCTCATAAAAGACACTAAACAAATAAAGCCTACATGAAAGGGGAAAAAATCCACAATTATCGAAACCTTAAAACAGGAAAATAATAAGCAATTCATAGATAAATGAAATAAAATGCTTGAAGAAGTAAGACATGATAAAAGACAGAGTGCTTAAATCACAATTGTATAGGTATGTAGATGTATTGAGAAACAGCACTGCTTTAAATAAGATACAGAGTTTGAAAAAGTAAAATAAAACTAACACAAACAATAAAACTATTGATTGGGGTATATCTAATTAGCGGGCAAGTATAAGTGCATACACACTACGTTGTCTCTTTGTGTCTATGTCTGTCTCAATATGCATGCAAATATAAGTGCATGCACACTCCTGTATATTTGTGTTTGCTTATGTGCATCATACTTACATGCGAGCGCATGTTTGTATATGAATGAGCATGCATTCTCAGTGCGAGTGAGTTTGTGCTTACTAGTAGACCGTGATTGCGCTGCGAGTGTGTATGTGTGTGTGGATGGGTGGGTGGGTTAGGTGGGTTGTGTGTGTGTGTGTGTGTGTGTGTGTGTGTGTGTGTGTATGTGTGTGCGTGCGCCCTGTCTTTCTTCACAATCATACCTCATCTACCGCACTGGAAACGAAACAATGCTAAAATAAAAACCCGAAAAAAACTATCACGACGATTTGAAAATGTGAGACTGAAAATCTTCCAGAACTAATTTCCATCGGGTACTCTGGGCGTACTCCGAAGGTACCCGGGTTACGATTTCTGCAGCACAATACTCAATCAATGGGTGGAGTGGTGAGGGGACACATTCACGGTACAGTCACAACAGACGCTGCTGATTATATGATGATGATTGCATGTAAATTAATAAGATTCATTATACATACACTGGAGATTTATCCAAACAATTTCAACATAGTGTACGTAATGACGAACACAGGACGGAAAACTGCATTTCAAAGTGACACATAACATCATAAGAATTTGTGGTGGAGTAAATATGCCTATCTCTATATCTAAACGTAATTGCTATATAAGTCATTAAATGTCAGTGACCCGATCTTGGGCACATCTTGTGTTGATATTTTTTAATTGTCAAAGTTAGAAATAAACAAGTCAGGTAAAGAACGTACTAGAACTTTCTGATGTAATCTAAACCGGTTTTAGATGGATGAGTAGTTTTTTTTATTATTATTATTATCCAATGGTTAAGATTTACGAGACGAGACCAATCAATGGGCTGAGATCAAAAGTTTACCTGCTGTAGAGAATTCTATTGTCTGATCACTTGAATTTTGGTGTAGCAAGAAGCCTGGTCATGAAAGGCACTTTAGCTTAATGGTGAGTTAACTGACTGATTGAGAGAGAATGGACTTAGAAATATTTCATGCATTTTGCTATTGATATGTTATACTTTTGTTTTAATTAGAGATTATTATGTGCATAGACTATTATTTCTACAAAAGGTTGAAATAAGGTGCTCGTATATAGTAATGTGAAACACTTGACATTGTTTCTAGTGAACCTGTTCAAAAATCTGATATCGTTTATTTATTATGCTGTGTGCATGTATCTGGCTAATAAATATTGTTGCAGGAAACCGTGAGTTGAGGCTTGAATGTAAGAATGATTGGAGTTAAAAAGGAAATAAACTGGAAACTTGGCATTTGCTCCCTGATTATATTTTTACAGGAACAAAGCAGTCTTTCCTTGTGTTATCTGAATCTTCTGGTTTATTGCTTATAACCACTATGGCCGTGGAAGACACAGGAAACAATTACTGTAAGTGTAAGTGTAAGGAGTACACTACACACCATTGATGTATGATGGCAAGGTATGCTGACTACATCAAGTAATTTCTGGTACAAGGAAGTTTATGGAAATTGCTACAATTGTAATTTCTGCTTGAGTGAGCTGGTACGGTGAATGAGTGCCCAGGTTAGCTAAAGAGAATAAGCAGTGAATTAGTGTTTTACAACATGAGGAGGAAACATATGGAATTGACATTGACAATAAACAAGTAACTTTGAAAATTCGAGAATATTCCTTCTGATGTGCTTGATAGTGCATGATATCCATGAACTTGGTTATATGTATATGTTAAACTGATTGCTTATAAGTAACTTCGTAAGGTTCACTAAGTTTTAATAATGACAACATGGAAAACTATATTTCAAATTTATAAGTAACTTCGTAAGTGTCATTACAGGTTCACTAAGTTTTAATAATGACATCATGGAAAACTATATTTCAAATTTATAAGTAACTTCGTAAGTGTCATTACAGGTTCACTAAGTTTTAATAATGACAACATGGAAAACTATATTTCAAATTTATAAGTAATTTCGTTAGAGTCATTACATGTTCACTAAGTTTTAATAATGACAACATGGAAAACTATATTTCAAATTTATAAGTAACTTTGTAAGAGTCATTATCCATAGAATGGACATTTGTCAAAACTTAATTCACGGAGCAATGGCATACGTTTTCTGGGATGCAAACTGCCACACACTCAGGGCAGGCTACAAGTCACAAGAACGCACTTCACTAACAATTCTTGACAAGCTGATATAACAAAACACTCGAAGGACAGTTTACTGGCTGTTGTGCAACCGAACACAGTAAGAGAGTAGTGTTTGCATGCAATTCTGTAATTGGCGGCTGTCGGAAATACAGTCAGCTAGAAAAAGCTCTGACAGCCAGTTTTCTTTGTCTAATTTCTGAAACTCTAGTCAGAGACCACACAGTCTGAAAGAGCCACTATTATCTTCTTACTGTTGTTTGTTAAGACGTATTCATGTGTTTGTTGTTGTTTTTTTTACCTCTCTCGAACGAAATGCTAGCACGTTTTGCAAAAGTAAATAAAAAAAAACACCCCTTCAAGTTTCTCCCGTGCACATAGATACACGCAAGCATTCGTTTTATCTGGTTTATTCTCTTTATTCTATGGGGGAAATGGAAATTAAGATGATGTTTCGCATGTTTGGCTACATACCTCTAATATAATACCGCCTTCACGGTCTGGCCTACTCCACACATTTGAGACGGCAAAGAATGATTGGCATGTGTCTGTCTGCCGGTGCGTGAATGACTCGAGGAATTATATCCCACATTCGTTCCTGTCGAGCCCAACATTCTTGTACAGAGACTTTGGCCCAACATTATTATACTCAGACAATGACCCACATTCTTGTGCAGAGACTTTGGCCCAGCATTATTATACTCAGACAATGACCCACATTCTTGTGCAGAGACTTTGGCCCAACATTATTATACTCAGACAATGACCCACATTCTTGTGCAGAGACTTTGGCCCAACATTATTATCCTCAGACAATGACCAACATTCTTGTGCAGAGACTTTGGCCCAACATTATTAAACTCAGACAATGACCCACATTCTTGTACAGAGACTTTGGCCCAACATTATTATACTCAGACAATGATCCACATTCTTGTGCAGAGACTTTGGCCCAACATTATTAAACTCAGACAATGACCCACATTCTTGTACAGAGACTTTGGCCCAACATTATTATACTCAGACAATGATCCACATTCTTGTGCAGAGACTTTGGCCCAACATTATTATACTCAGACAATGATCCACATTCTTGTACAGAGACTTTGGCCCAACATTATTATACTCAGACAATGACCCACATTCTTGTACAGAGACTTTGGCCCAACATTATTATACTCAGACAATGACCAACATTCTTGTGCAGAGACTTTGGCCCAACATTATTATACTCAGACAATGACCCACATTCTTGTGCAGAGACTTTGGCCCAACATTATTATACTCAGACAATGACCCACATTCTTGTACAGAGACTTTGGCCCAACATTATTATACTCAGACAATGACCCACATTCTTGTGCAGAGACTTTGGCCCAACATTATTATACTCAGACAATGACCCACATTCTTGTACAGAGACTTTGGCCCAACATTATTAAACTCAGACAATGACCCATCATTCTTGTGTTCAGACATTGGTCCAGGCCACAAGGGACAAAATTGGTCTTAATAATCAGACAAACAGGTAGGTGGCTCACATGCAGACACATGCATAAATTACGATTCTCATCACTTGTAATTAGTTTTGGATGATTAATTAAATAATCATAGCCATTAACTAGGTGGCGTTGGCGTCACAGAGATATAACCATAGGCTGATGACGAATGAGGTATCCTTTTTTTTTTTAAGTGCTTTCTCTACAAAATAAATAGTCAAAAGTAAAATCAGACGACCTTCTATAATCGATAAAGTTACTGGAAAATGACTGCAGACAGATTTGCATACTTTTTTCTCGCAAAGTCAATACAGATCTGAAGTACAGAACCAGCAATCGGGAGTTCTCTTCAAAGGCGACTACCATATGTAACGATAATGCAGAAGAGAAATGCGCGCGCTGCGCTTGATTAGTTTCACACACAATGGTGACATTAGAATTACCTTTCACTAACGACGTGACGTCTCAAAGTCGGAAGTGGGTGTCACAAGACCACGTGCATGAGGAGATAAATGCCAGGTGGCGAAGGAAAAAAGAAATAGTGCACTTGAAATTTGCTGCGGAGTACGTGCTGCATAAAGAGACACGAGACTGTTCTGCGCTGTTTTAATTGTTGCCGTGGGGTGAATATATTGCTCTGATTGAGCAAGGCCCCGAGAGGAAAATATAATACCGTCTTGACAGATACCGAGAGATTTATGAATTATTGTCTCCCCTGTTGAAATAATCGAGCTACTTTTTGTCTCCCGCTATGTCGTACTCATTAGTAATAGCTGTCCATCCATCTGTCCATCTACATATCTATTTACATACCACGAGAGGAAAAAATGTATCCTCGTCAAAAACCTGTATAAACTTCTGAATTATTTTTAAACTCGATGAATTGATGATGAAGCTGCGTTTTTATCTTATCCTACATATCCTACCCGTTTGTTCTTAATCGAATTATCTATCTCTTCACCTATCTGTCTCTCTACCAATCTACCTAACTTTGGGAACAACCAAATGACTATCTGTGTGTGTGTCTATTTATCTGTCTATCTATCCATCCATCCATGTATCTGTATTACTGATTAGGCATCTACATACTTAATAACTACTATATATATTATTTCTTCTTATCATCAATTTTTCATCTAGACGAAATTTGCATCAATAAATATATTTTCTTTTGAGAATGGAAGTTTTAATAACAGTCACGAGTCTAAGCAGCAGGCAACACAAACATTTTGTCCTAGAAAATCACGTGATACTATCAAGTGTAAATATAATAACAGAGTAGTAGTACTCCAACTACTAAATATTATTACTGATATTTTGTTTGAATATAGAAAGAAACATAGATATATGAATGACGTACACTATGTCTACTGAGTAAAAGAAAAAGTGGAATAGAAAGATGACGTGCATCAAAAAGCTTGACTGCAATAAGAGTGTATGTAACTGTCACGTCCGACTGCAATAAGAGTGTATGTAATTGTCACGTCTGACTGCAATAAGAGTATATGTAACTGTCACGTCCGACTGCAATAACAGCGTATGTAATTGTCACATCCGACTGCAATAAGAGTGTATGCAATTGTCACGTCCGACTGCAATAAGAATGTATGTAATTGTCACGTCTGAGTGCAATAACAGTGTATGTAATTGTCACGTCTGAGTGCAATAACAGTGTCTGTAATTGTCACGTCCGACTGCAATAAGAGTGTATGTAATTTTCACGTCTGGGTGCGAGAAGAGAGTGTCATTGTTTACATCTGCGAGTGCGAGAAGGGAGTGGTTGTGCATCATTCATCATTTGCTCATTACAAGGGACAAGTCTTGAGAGCGGTAAGCAACATTTATTAGACTACCAGCAGTAAGCGTTGTCTCTGTGTGTGTGTGTGTGTGTGTGTGTGTGTGTGTGTGTGTGTGTGTGTGTGTGTGTGTGTAGATAGATAGGCAAACAATATAAAAATGTGTAAATGTGTGTGGGGAAGGAAGGCTGATTGAAAAGATAGATAAATAGACAGACAGACAGAGACACAGACAGACAGATAGATAGATAGATAGATAGATAGATAGATAGATAGATAGATAGATAGATAGATAGATAGATAGATAGATAGATAGATAGATAGATAGATAAAACTGTTATGAGATTCGGTTATGAATGAGTGGGTGGATGAATTAATGAACGAAAATACTGATGGACAACAGTTAAATACAGGAGTACATAAGAGGCGTGGAGGGAAATCTCTATAAAATAAATTTTAAGAAAAAATAAAATAGAAAGCGGCCCACGCCTTAAACCAGACAAGTCTACTTCGATGAAGTACGCTGAAGTATCAAGGAAATGTCTTACAAACTTCTATTTCAAAGAAAAGCTACGTGCATATCATAGAACAAAAAACTTTCATGCAACGAAACGCGACCTCCAATAACAAACTTTCCTCGTGCGCTATATTTTCCCATTGGCCAATCAACTTTCACAAAAAGCTTTCTTCTCTGTTGACAAATTCCGCACTTGACGAGGCTAGCTTCTCTTTCATTGGTCAATGCTTGAACCTTCCAGGAAGATAGAGTTTTAAAGCTTTCACGCTAATTGCGGAATCCTGTAGTGTGCCGGATACAAGGTGAAAAATGTATCACAGGGATTCGAACATTAGGCACTATAGATGAACCGACAAACAGACTGAAAGAAACATATGCACGAATAGAGAACGAGAACAGACACAGTTAGACAGACGGATTTCACACGGATGGATAGGTGTAAGTTTTGGCGATATCGAATGAATTAAAATGAATGGATAGACAGACATAATTGCACAAAGTTGGAAAGATCGATAGATAAGCAGAAAACATGCAAATAGATTCCTTCCTCCTCTCTCTCTCTCTCTCTCTCTCTCATTTTAACAGTCTGTATTTACAATTAAATTAGGAAGGCATAATTAGTAATGCGAAAGTAGTACTAGTTATTAAAGTTTGTTACAATAAAATGTTTATTGTTTATGTTATGAAAGAGATGTTTTAAATATAGAACTGTGATAATTTGCTTATATTAATAAAAGCACTATGATGATCCCCAAATAGTAATAAAACGCTATGATAATCTCCAAATAGTAATAACACTATGGTGATCTCCAGTTATTAATTTACCACTATGGTGATCTCCAAATATTAATAAAATAATCTCTAAATAATCTCTTATATATCGCTGACTGATAAGCAAAGAAAATATACGTATGTTATAGTTATAATTATTTACAAAGAATTAGTATTATTAAAGACTACAATATGTAATTCATGTGATCAAATCAACTGGTAAATAAATTATTACGCACCGATTCGTACGTGTGACAGTGTGAGGGTTAGCCTCTGCATAATTAATTTATATTTAAGTTTAAAAACAGCCAGTAACAGATAAATTCAAACAGAAAAGCTTGTGTCCTTTGATCTTAAAGGCCGAACTCACCAGGTCTTAAAATGGTTGCGTCAGCACTTATCTAACTTGGCTAAGCCACTGTAGGCCAAAGATAATATCCAACTGAATAGTTAGTCTACTGACCACTGTGACTGGCTGTCCTACTGTATTAGACACGCATCATCGCGCCAAATAAGGCCCAGATATGGTTGAGCTGTTTTCGCTATTATTTAAGACTTTTAAGTCAATCGTACCAAATGCTTTGTCTAGATTGGAACTGATATAAAACAGCTACAATAACAAATAGATAGATAGATAGATAGATAGATAGATAGATAGGTGGTTATGTAGGTAGGTAGATAGATAGATAGATAGATAGATAGATAGATAGATAGATAGACAGACAGACAGATAGATAGATAGATAGATCGATCAATCCCACATTTCATTTTATTCATTTTACTGTACGTCCTCTTTCCATAGTTGTGACGCATGCGCAATGCTTTAAGTACCTATTTCCATTCTGCTTAAACTTAGTGAAATGTTTTATGCATCTATTTAGATGCATCACTCCCAAGTCAATGTTTCACGTATTCATCAGGTCCTAATATCGATGTTGTACGTATTCATCAGGTCCTAATATCGATGTTGTACGTATTCATCAGGTCCTAATATCAATGTTTCACGTATTCATCAGGTCCTAATATCGATGTTGTACGAATTCATCAGGTCTTAATATCAATTTGTACGTATTCATCAGGTCCTAATGTCAATGTTTGACGTGTTCATCAGGTTTTAATGTCAATGTTGAATCGTAAGGCTCCCTAAGTGGCAATGCTTGTTACTGTTTCTTTCCTAGGGTTCTTCAAATAAAAAACAATAGGAGCGTTTTATATACATATATATTATACTGACAGTCTATTCTGTTCTCTCTCTAAAAAGAAAGTGGATAGCAATATTTTATCAATTTTGAAATGATTTTAGGAACACACACAATCGTTGCATAAGTTGGTTTAACACGCGCTTCGATTTTATATTACGCGTTGCTGTAATTATCTTTCGCTCTCGGCACTCATTACTTAAATTAGGTCTTAACTTAGTCGCACCTTAATTATTTCAATGTCAATAAATCCTTGGGGTGTGCGCCATTGGGAGTAGACCACAAACAAAGCAGTATCGAAATGTCCGACAATTAAGAATATTAGGTGACGTACTGTGACATTCACGTGACGACATTCTGACCTAGTCAATTAGCACTTCTTCACAGCTCAAATCCTCGACCTCAAGTTGGGTGCAAGCATTGTGAGAGGCTGGGTACAAATTAGTCTAATGGGCGCTGACCCTAGAGCATTAAGAGTTGATTTTGTAAAAAAATAAAATAAATAACACGTCAAGCTTACAGTTCTGTTCCGGCAATCAGACAAGGGTCAGCAAGGATGAGAACTGCACCTGAAAGGGGAGATTATCTGGGCAAAGGTGGAACCCAAGTGTCGCAGGAATGTTGTCAGAAACAAAGGCAGGCCCCACTAACATCTTTCCCCAGAGTCTGGGGATCGTGCAGCAATAATCATCTCGAGATACTTGTTACATAATGGCTTATGTAGCCCACACCCACCTCTCCTCTAAAAATAGACTACACGTAAACATAACTACCTGAATGTTCCAGACAAGTCAATAAACTAACCAATCAAAGCACAGCTCAGCCATGTGAATAAATGTAAGAGAAACTCACCTGTAAATCATTATTCAATTGCAGCTGATCATTGAGGCAACACATATTTTGGCTCCTGGAGTTAACAAATTATACTCATACTGGCTAACCTTATCACAGGTTATCAACACAGCAGGAAGTCATCCTCTGTAAATATTACTGCCGAAGGTATGTGGTTTTGCTTGCATAACTAATATTACAATAATATTCATATTTACCTTTTGATATTAAATTTATTTTATATTTTGCTTGTGATGTTTAAATGTATGATGACCATGTAATTATCCATCATTTATCTTACTAACACGTGTGGCCAGCCAGAAGGTGTGTTTGGGGGGATTAGCCTAAGGTTACGGGTGGCCCGGGGTGTTGGAGAATTAACATCTTGCACATCTTCCAGCAAAACGTAACAGTACTGGAGTAAAAGAGTCGACAGAGACGCCGGAAGAGGTAGCACGTGCGTATACCGCCTTTAATAACTCTTCTGACACACGTGGCGATATGCACATTTTTAATGTGAATTGATGTTCAAAAGAAATCGAAAAATAACCAAGTACAGCCAATAGTGGTAAACGAAATGGTAGTTAGTTATGTAGTGGAGTATATAAAATTTCCATCAGGCAGTTAGAAAAATAAAATCATCCTGAAAGTGTATGCTCGTTCATTATGTCTAAGCATTAATTAAATATCTCTGAACAACTGTATTCAAAATCACACTCGTTTGAAGTACACACACGCACGCACGAACGCATGCACTCTCACACACACACACACACACACACACACACACACACACACACACACACACACGCACGCGTGTATATATAATACACCAACAATTTCCTTCCCTTTATTTATAACCACTGTTTGTATTTCTTGAATGTACTGATCAGTCCGACAGAATATGGTCTGAAATAGTGCTGTTAAGACGACCCTGGTTTGAAATATGTTTGCAAGTTGACTCCTGTAAATATTCAAATTCCGAAAGTAATGGAAAATGCAAGCTATCCAATGAGCAGTTAATGCGAGGTCAAAGACAGGACATGCAATTTATCACGTGTGTATATGTGCGTGTGTGTGTGTGTGTGTGTGTGTGCGTGTGTGCGTGTGTGTGTGTGTGTGTGTGTGTGTGTGTGTGTGTGTGTGTGTGTATGTGTGTGTGTTAACGAGGAACGAATTTTCGAAAAATACTTTTTTGTGCTATAACGGTATAACCTCATGATAATCTAGATTTTATTTCCAGGCTATATAAACCAGTGCACCCAGTTGCAGGCATAATAAACACAAAGAATCTCTTGTAGGTCATCTGATGGATATTGGAACTCACATAAATGCAAAAGAAATACTTCAACAAAACTCTGACTTTAAAGTAGAAAATTTCTTTCTTATTATTTTTTAAAATTTGGTTAGAAAATCAAATGTCTACCTTCGTTAAGAGTTCACGTCCTAATCAATAAGATCAAATGCAAAGGGAAATAAACATTGCCCCAAACTCCTCTGATAGACTGTGTCAAATCGGGACAGCATATTTGGTCTTATAAACTTGTACGCAGTCATACTCGAATCTTTGAAGTCTTGTAGTCTGCTTGCCCTTACCTGTATACAAGAATCTTTGAAGTCTTGTAGTCTGCTTGCCCTTACCCGTATACAAGAATCTTTGAAGTCTTGTAGTCTGCTTGCCCTTACCTGTATACAAGAATCTTTGAAGTCTTGTAGTCTGCTTGCCCTTACCCGTATACAAGAATCGATAACGTATCAGTCATAAAGGGTTACGGCTTACGGATCCAAGGCACTGTCTTTTAGAGAGTGCTGCGTGTAATGTGTGTGTGTGTGTGTGTGTGTGTGTGTGTGTGTGTGTGTGTGTGTGTGTGTGTGTGTGTGTGTGTATTGATATACCTTGACTCGTTCTCAATTATGTTGAAGGGTAGCGAGTGAGAGCATCGATTGGAACACATACACACACACGCTCGAGAGACAGAGCATAAAAATTACCCTATTAAATCTGTGCTCCAAAATACAATATGAAAGTACACAAAGTATCATTGCTACATCAATACACTGTTGCCAAAGGATCCTGGTAAAAAAAAAAAATGACATCTTCAGTGACGTAAATACAGCTAACGCTTGCTTGGTTATTGACTTTTTCGTTGCGTGAAGTAAACGACAGACATGTTCCTTAATGAGTTCTTGCGATACATGACGTATTCGGTAAGAGAACGTAAGGTAAGCAAGAAAATGTTGATCATACAGAGTTATCACACATGACGTATTCGGTAAGAAAACGTAAGGTAAGCAAGAAAATGTTGATCATACAGAGTTATCACACATGACGTATTCGGTAAGAGAACGTAAGGTAAGCAAGAAAATGTTGATCATACAGAGTTATCATACATGACGTATTCGGTAAGAGAACGTAAGGTAAGCAAGAAAATGTTGATCATACAGAGTTATCATACATGACGTATTCGGTAAGAGAACGTAAGGTAAGCAAGAAAATGTTGATCATACAGAGTTATCATACATGACGTATTCGGTAAGAGAACGTAAGGTAAGCAAGAAAATGTTGATCATACAGAGTTATCACACTGTTCAGGTCTTCCCTTCCAGTTTATCGCAGCATAGCAGTCAGTTTGAACAACAGCAATAAGAGGGCTGGTGTGAAATACGAATAACTTGTAAGTTCTTGTGCCCGACAAATAACATAGCTTGTACATACTAGTCTTAGTTAATATACATTTAGAATTGCCTTTGTGTTAACAAGAGACAAGATTCCCCCCCCCCCCCAGGAATGCGAAACCATGTTCTTCACAGGGAGCACTCAATATTTTCCACACTGTAATAAAATATAATAATACATATTCCTTCAACTACTCAACTTCAGTTTTTACACTTATATACTAGTACTTCTGTAGGTTTTTTTTTTTAAATAAGACCCATTTAAGCTTTTGCCTGGAACATTAAGATCCAGAAATAGTTGATAACCGGAAAACCATATGACTATAGTTAAGAAGACCACATTTCATTCTACAGTTCTCGGACATTATCATCAATTGTCACTGTCGTCATCATTAATTAAAGAAGGGAGAATGTGATGCTACGACCCAAGTTGTTGTTATTTCATTTTGTTCTTCTTTCTCCCCCTCCTCCCCCCAACTTTCCCTTCTGTTTATTATTACTGGCTCTGTAAACGACATCTTCAGATGCTTAATTAGGTTGCGAAGCTGGGTCTCGGAACTGTTCTGCAAAAGTAGCTCCAAGAACTTGCAAAGATTGAAGGCACTGACAAGAAATGTTGCTGTCAGTGCTGAAGCAGGTCGGTGCTTACTTGGTAGAATTATTGAAATAACGATTGTCTGGAAGGGCTCCTTGGTTAATATATTTATACTGCTAATGTTGCCACGATTCAAAGCCTCTTGGCTTCTTTCCAGTATGGAACCACGACGACAAAGTTCGATATTCTAATGGGGATTTCTTGGACGTTTCTGATATCTGGGCTGCGAAGGGGCGACGACTTTTGTGTCTTGCTACAGTTATAGCGTCTGTTCTTCGTTTATGAATTATAAGATTTACATCTACAGCTGCCGGAGTGCTGTGCTTTTACTATTTCAACAAGAGATTTGGTTGGACACCATCTATGTTCTTTGCACTTTGATACAGTACTTCTCAACTCTCTCAGATTCAATACTGCTATTCCTAATATCTCAGTTTTGAAGGCTATTTGAATAAAAATACCTGGAAATCATAAGAGTTGCTCTACTACTAAAAACAGTTTTAACTCTAAAGTGCTCACATCCTAAGTAAAACCTTGGTAAGATTCCGAGAGCTTGATTCACAACTGACAGTCAACAGAAGTCGTAAAGAAAGGCTGCACAACAACAACAACAACAACATTATTATTATTATTATTATTATTATTATTATTATTATTATTATTATTATTATTATTATTATTATTATTATTATTATTATTATTATTATGATGATGATGATGATGATGATGATGATGATGCCTCTTTCCACGACTTCTGTTTGACTGTGAGTTGTGATCCAAGATCTCGGAATCTTACCAAGATTCTGGGAGATCCAAGGTTTTGTGGGCACTTCCGAGGAGCGCTGCTTATTATCTGTTATCGATGCTGAAAGTACTGATATTTCAGTCACCAAATTGTTGATTTTGTACATTAAATTCCGTCCACTTAATGATGTGAATTATAAGACAGTGTTTGCCGGAATTTTGAAGTTGAGCACACGTGACAGCAGATCCATTTTTGAGGCTATTAAAAACGTTTATGCAAACAACGAACTAAACAAGCAGAAAGCTGGTCATGTTTACGTTTGACGGAGCATCAGTTATGCTGGGTAAGGACTAAAGGTGTAGATGCACTACTTGGCAAAGATGTTCCCCATCTGTTGCAAAAGCATTGTGTTGCTCAATGAGAAGACCTTGGAATTGAGGTCTCTTGCAAGAACATTTCAAGAACATTTCAAGAACATTGCTCTGAACCGTGTACACGCTATTTAGTAGGTCATCTGTTAAAAAAATGGCATTTGAAGAGCTGGTGGCATTTCTAGACTGAATGAGTTTCATTTAGATCGCTGGATGAAGTACGTTAGCTTTCTAAACATTTTGCACTAAGACTGGGTGCATTTACAAGAAATATTCCAGTTTCGATTGACTACTGTAAAGAAAGAGCAGTTTAAAGAACAAAACGATCCAGCCTGCAAATACTGCTTCAACTGTTCAAGGAATTGACAAGCCCACAGAGTCGTGCTGCACTGATATTTTCGAGGACGTGGTTGGTGAGTTAGCTGAACTGAACAGTTTGTTGCAGTGGAATAATCTAACAACAATTGAAGCTTTTCAGTTCGTTAAAGCCAGAATATCTAACCTATGCGCACAGTACTTTTCAGTTCGTTAAAGCCAGAATATCTAAGCTACGCGTACAGTACTTTTCAGTTCGTTAAAGCCAGAATATCTAAGCTACGCGTACAGTACTTTTCAGTTCGTTAAAGCAAGAATATCTAAGCTACGCGTACAGTACTTTTCAGTTCGTTAAAGCAAGAATATCAAAGCTACAGGTACAGTACTTTTCAGTTCATTAAAGCCAGAATATCTAAGCTACGCGTACAGTACTTTTCAGTTCGTTAAAGCAAGAATATCTAAGCTACGCGTACAGTACTTTTCAGTTCGTTAAAGCAAGAATATCTACTTTATCGCAATGAAAATGTTATGCTACGATTACGAATGACTAACCATGACCCAGAGGTAGTTCATATTCTAACAACAAAATAAAGCTGAACTCTAAAGTTTCTGCCACCTATCCTTCTGCGACGACCATCATCATGTCCAAGGGGTCAGTTTCCAGATGGTTCCGGGATTTGGTCTTAATGGCATTCATAAAGCTAAAACCGCGTTCACAGTCTGCACTTGATGCTTGGAACGCTGCACATTAATCCAGCAGACGAGACAGCATGGTAAATTGTTCATCATTGAGTGCAAACTGGACTACGTCATCGAACGTCTTCATTAACCCGGACTTGAATATTTCAGAAATTAATTATGAATCTGAGATCACGATACTGAAGCACAAGTGACGGTATCTGACAAACAAGTCTAAAACTTCTTTTTCTCTAACTGTCAAGGACAGCTGTGTTTGACAGATCAATTGCTTCGAACAACTTCCACTCCATTAGTTCATTCTCTGGAAAACAGCTGTCCATATGTAAACACACACATTCAACAGATCGTTGAATGACAGCCATATTAATATTTTTGTCGCCGTCTACAAATGCGCAAACTTCGTCATTCCAGTGCACGTTGTCTTCTAACGGAAATGAGGCTGCTCAAACAACCGCCAGTTCTGCGTACCAGGAAAAATATTAGAGGGAACATTAGTAACACGATCTTTGGGGAACATAACATCTGAATTTAAAGGATATCTGAATACAGTGCCTGGACAACAAAATTGCCCCACTGCTAAAAGCAGTGCTCCTTGGAAGTGCTCACATCTTCCATAAAACCTTGGATCTCCCAGAATCTTGGTAAGATTCCGACACCTTGGTTCACAACCGACAGTCAACAGAAGTCGTAAAAAAAGACTGAATAATGATGATGATGATGATGGTAATGGTCAGTGCCTGGTTGACAGCGAGGACTGTGAAATTAGTAATTTTTAATTTTATAAATTTGGACGGCTGCATATGAATAAATGAGCAAAGTAAGATCAGTATTTCATTTGCAATCTGTAAATCAATTTAAAAAATCCATAAACAATTTGAAATCATAAAAACAATTTGAAATCAGAAATAATCTTTAGCAAATCAATCGGTAGATGAAGGTTGCACCCCGCTGCATTATATTCCAGCCGACAAATATAGGACACGAGGAAAACAATTGAAAACTAATACATAAATCTATAACGATGAGCTATTTTTACACAACATGATGTAAACAGTGCAAAGCGTTCTAAAAATCAATAAAGGATACACAACATGATGTAAACAGTGCAAAGCGTTCTAAAAATCTATAAAGGATACACAACATGATGTAAACAGTGCAAAGCGTTCTAAAAATCTATAAAGGATACACAACCTGATGTAAACAGTGCAAAGCGTTCTAAAAATCTATAAAGGATACACAACCTGAGGTAAGCAGTGCAAAGCGTTCTAAAAATATATAAAGGATACACAACCTGATGTAAACAGTGCAAAGCGTTCTAAAAATATATAAAGGATACACAACCTGAGGTAAGCAGTGTAAAGCGTTCTAAAAATCTATAAAGGATACACAATCCGAGGTAAGCAGTGCAAAGCGTTCTAAAAATCTATAAAGGATACACAATCCGAGGTAAGCAGTGCAAAGCGTTCTAAAAATCTATAAAGGATACACAACCCGAGGTAAACAGTGCAAAGCATTTCACAAACCTATGGAGGACCGAACAATTAACAAGAGGCAAGCAGTGAGAATCTCACAATTGTATAAAAAAGATCGAACATGTGGAAAAAAAAGTCTGGAACAGTACATATTATTCCACCAGTTCGTTAAGGACAAACGAGCCAACCAGTGCTAAAAAGTCAGAAATGTTTATGCGTCTTAACAAAATTTTAAAAAAAAACACACCAATCTCCATGCACCTGGAAATTGGCATATTTCCTATTCAATAATTCTCTCAGAGAGCCACAAAAAAACGACATAATAATGCTTCTTTCATGTTACCTATTGTTATCCAAAATATTATTATTTGTTTTCAAATTTATTAAGCGTAGTTAGTTCTCTCCCTTTGAACAACTTTCTGGCAGCATAAAACTAAAAATATGAAATTGTCTTGCCAAAGCAGTGCTACAATATGTCAAAACAAGCCATATACACATATTTCGTTAAGTATTGTTTTACAATGACATTTTTTTAAAGACTGCTATCTATCTATCTATCGATCTATATACCTATCTACCTATTTATCTATCCATATATCGATCTATCTATCTATCTATCTATCTATCTATCTATCTATCTATCTATCCATCTATCGATCTATATATCTATCTACCTATCTATCTATCTATCTATCTATCTATCTATCTATCTGTCTGAATGTCTGTCTATCTATCCATCTACCTGTTTCTGTATATATGCATAAATCTTCTTCAACATACAGTTCTATATACATCTAAATAACATACCCCATGACAGTATGTGTGTTGAACCGACAGTATGTGTGTTGAACCAACAGTATGTACAATAGTTGTCTATGTGTACATACCTATAGATATATATCAAATAAAATATTTATGATATATGTCAAATATTTATCCTATAGGATTTCCAAAATGTGCTCAGTGTGAAGATTATAATCGGTCTCATAATTCTAAATTATCTTAATTGCATTGAAACTTCTGAACGGCAAAAGAAGAACCCCTTCACCGGAAGACTACTGCAAGGGTAAAGGATATTAATTAATCTGGTTCAAAATTAAGGCGGTTATTTAAAGGTTATGTCGCCACGTAACTAGCACACAGTGCAAAGAGTACACAAGTATAGTAATTAGTGCAAGCTTGTTTTCTTACGATCTATGTATCAAACACTCCCTACAGAAAATTAAAATTGTGTGCAATCCACACGATATACCCATGAAGCCGTTCCAAGACAGAGCAGCTACCTATTTTTGTCGTGAACGTCAACTGATGCCGGATTAAAGTACACAAATCTCGATCACGTTGTCAACGCAAATATAAAATAATACATTGTTCAGTAGTGAATCTGATGAACAGTATATATACTCAATCGAGTGGCCTGAATTAGTAAGCATTGCGTCTTTAAAAATCAGCCACGCGACAGTGGATTCAGTCAAATGTATAAATGAATGGCGTCGAACACATTAGTCCAAATTAAGTTACAGCTTAGTTAGCGAAAACCCTTTATACGTCAACAGTAACTTAACCGCTTATACGTCAACAGTAACTTAACCCCTTATACGTCAACAGTAACTTAACCCCTTATACGTCAACAGTAACTTAACCCCTTATACGTCAACAGTAACTTCCCTGCTCAGAACATCTGACCGATCAACTATTAGTTTACTCAGAGGTAGAGATATAGTGTCGCTTGAAGAGCAAGAGACTGAGTGGAATGATTAGTTGTCAGACTGTAAAATCTTCCATGTATACAAAAAAAAGAATCAATGTAAGATACGTCATCAGTCTGTTTGGGGTCATGTATTCGATGCCTGTCTTCGTGACATTTACAATTACGTCAGTTTCATTTTAGAATGTCTGCATTCGCCAAAAAAAAAAAGCATGAAACAAATCTTCGAGAAAAGAAAAACAACAAATTCGTCCATCACCAGCCAAGGTAAACACACAAGTCGGTAGAGTACTTTCTCTCGATCGTCGCGTTCATTCAACCATATGAACAGCGAGCGCCATACTCGCCGATACAAATTTACAGGCTAATCACGAGGGAGCTATTTTGGTATTAATCCCACCTTTAAATGATATCAAAACAGGATATATTTCCACAAACAATGTCCCCGTAAGTACCATATCGAATTAAACTCTCATCAAACTCACGCATCACCAGCCCACATAAGTCCAATGCATGGGGCGTCACTACGATTTACAGTTTAAGTGTTAGGCAATGTCTGGTATTGGATCACATAGTGGATATAGGAGAGAGTTGGGAGGTTGAAAATTCGCTATGTGAACGAGACAAACCTGAGTTACACTAATGTAGCTACAGGAGTAAAGTCTCGTAGAAGCCACATGCATGAATGAGCTTGCTACCCCAATACTCAGGGTGTGAAGGAGATATTCCATCAGGTCAATGCAGAGCAGAAATTCGAGTATCGACATGTGATCAGATGAGAGATCCTATAGGAGAAATATACATTGATACTTGATACTTGACTCTTTGCTTTTCCAACAGCAAATATTCCTGGTGTGCATGAACTCTATACTGCTTAGAAACCAATCAATCATTTGATCTATCACGCATCTAATTAATCAACATTTCAATGTATCAAATAAAAACAATATTAAACTACTTGCGATAGGTCAAACAAGAACACCTAAGAGTTACCGACGGACCTGATCACAGGAAGAGGTGAGCCCTTTAGAGGATGTTTGCCGCCCACCTCAGAACAGCTCTCTTTCCTTGCTCTGTGAGTGTTATGTTAATGGCACACACACACATCATGTGCACAGAGCACCACAAAAATTTGGGTCAAGAGGTACTCCTTCCTTTCAATGAGAGTACTTTAGCCAGTAAAGAGTATCAGATCTAAATGCATAATGTGTTAGTGTACACATTTTAATCATTGTTTACTGTTTTATGCATTTATTAATTGATGTATATGTTTATATATTAAGATAAGATATAGTTCACAGTTTGTAATGTTTGCGTGATAGTTTATATTTATTCTCTTTGTGATTTCAATGAACAAATGCTGCTCCAACTCTATAAGTGTAAAGTACATGTACCCCAACATTTCACTGAGCAATTACTGTTTCCACTATAAAACTATAAAAGCTTCCGTAAATTTCACTAGACAAATATCTCTTGAAAACATAATTTATTTTAATTCTAAAGTTCCTGAAATTTTTTACACCGAACAATTACTTCTCAAAGACTGACTTGACAAACATAAAAACTGCACTGGATTTTAGCTCTGCAAAGGTTATGAAGTACGGGAGTTACGACCAAAACGTAATGTGTCATAAAATGAAAGTAAAGTTATGACTAAAACGTAATGTGTCATGAAATGAAATTAAAGAGTTAAGACAAAAACGTAGTGTGCCATGAAATGAAAATAAAGAGTTAAGATCAAAACGTAATGTGTCTTGAAATGAAAGTACAGGATTATGATGAAAGCATAAGGTATCTTGAAAATAAAGAGTTATGACCAAAACGTAATGTGTCTTGAAATGAAAGTAAAGAATTTTGACCAAAACGTGATGTGTCTTGAAATGAAAGTAAAAAGAATTTTGACCAAAACGTAATGTGTCTTGAAATGAAAGTACAGAATTATGACGAAAGCATAAGGTGTCTTGAAAATAAAGAGTTATGACCAAAACGTAATGTGTCATGAAATGAAAGTAAATAGTGATGACAAAACATAATGTGTCTTGAAACGAAAGTAAAGAATTATGACCAAAGCATAATGTGTCATGAAAGGAAAGAGTTGAGACCAAAATATAATGTGTCTTGAAATGAAAGTAAAGAATTATACCAGAGCATAGTGTGTCTTGATATCAAGGCCAAGAGTTATCACGTCCAATACTGCAATCTCCTGATAAATTTAAGAGATGTAATGTCCAAGAATTGTAATGGTCAAAACAGTTTTATGTGTACCTGTTGTGAAGGTAAAGAGCTAAAACATCCCAGAGAGTAATGTCCAAGAATTGTTATGGTCAAGACAGTTATGTGTACTTTTTGTGAAGGTAAACATCCCAGACAGTAATGTCTTGCTATATAATGCACACAAGGCATTGCTGCAGGCTGTTTATCATTTACTTGCCATGTTTGAAATTATTAAGATTTTATGTATACTTTTTTATTACTGTGCTTCTGTTTTCTAATCACTTCTCCGCAGAGTCTCGTGCAAAAGACATCAGATCTTAGTTTCTGTGGAACGGAAGCATTCACTTTGTCTATTTCCCCACTCTACCCTTCCCCTCCCCTCACCAGGTTCTCGCTCTTCCCCACTTCTAATCGATTAAATATTATTGGACACGTCATTAGTGGCATCACACACACACACACACACACACACACACACACACACACACACACACACACACACACACACACGTATATATACACACGCACAACCGAAATAATGATAAAGATAATATTAAGATAGTCACAATACAGAGGTTGAGGGTACAGCTAGCGTCGCAGACATAAGGGAAGTGCTGTGTGGTCATCTAGGGACAACAACGTGGGGGTGGGTGGGGGTGAGAGTTTACCGGGCACGCCTGTTATGTGCCAATAATGAAGACGTCCGTTAAGCCCACTTGAAGGTGCTTTATTGGAGCAAAGAATAGCAATGAATAGAATATTAAGAAAAAAGTACAATAGAAATCTGAGTAAGTGTAAGTGAGCGTCGACCTCAAGCTGTCCTGGAACAGTCCCGTAGCGAGGCGGGACAGGGGTGGGGGTGGGGGGATAGGCCTGGGCAGTAAAGGAAGCGCACTTGAACACTCGTTTCTAGAGCAAGAGCGAGTATCGCTGCACACCCGAGTGTGTGTGTATGTGTGTGTGTGTGTGTGGGGGGGTGACATCAATTTGTCTTACGCTGGAGAGATTCGTCACAGAATCAACGAGGGAACTTTCCGTGAGAATGCAGGCGGTTCGCAGAAGGATCAAGACTGCAAGCCGTATAAACAACAACAACAACAAAGGGCCCTGAATGTAGAGGTATTCCTGGAATCCGGCCGAGTACTGAGGATGAGCATTAATATTCTGCGTAGTCAAGCAACTGAGCGTGCGTGTGTGTGTGCGTGAGTGAGAGAGATGTGAGTCTGTAAGGCGTATTATCTCAGGTGACGAATACATAACAACTGGGTTTTTTTTGTTTTTTTTTGTAAAAGACCAAAATGATTCGAATACGATTACCAACTAATAAGAAAAATAAAAGGTAGGAAATAATATAAAAAATGTATAATTATATTTGCAATC
Organism: Sinotaia quadrata; assembly: GCA_028829895.1. Classification (NCBI taxonomy): domain Eukaryota; kingdom Metazoa; phylum Mollusca; class Gastropoda; order Architaenioglossa; family Viviparidae; genus Sinotaia; species Sinotaia quadrata. The sequence goes on along the minus strand of CM054177.1, from coordinate 25,708,184 downwards.
AACACTTAAAACATAGCTATACGTGCGTGTGTGTGTGAGAGAGGACCAAGATATATTAAAAATGTTACTTTTAAAATCCTTTTTGCTATCTTGAAAGATTATAGAAATTAATTTTAACTAAGCACTCTCTTTGAAGTTTATCCCTTGGCCATTAAAAATTGGAAAGTACAGGTCGATGGCGGCTTCCTGGGCAAAAATGCACCAAGAAAATATATCAATTCATTAATCACCTTCCTACACATACCTTCACCGTCCCTAACTTCCTCACTATATCTCTCCCTTCCAAAGCACAAACCCGTCCCATGATGCTTTTCGCTCGACATAAAATTAGCAAACGTCAGACGTGAAAAAACAAACCAAATCAAACAATAAGATGAGATGCCAACAATGACACTCAATGCTCAAGCCAACCAGGTTTTGCTATATCAGCCTGCTCTGGCGTTTCACTTTAATTCTTTTTGGTGTTTCACTTTATTTTCCTTTTGATGTTTCATTTTAATTCGATATTTTAAGACAGCTCTTAGACTATGTAAGCCAAGCCACAAACAAAACTTAATAATAGTTATTATAATAATTGCTCAAGAAACTAGCATACGTTTGGTCCTTTGATGAAACGACACCGTCAAAAGACACTGGCCTAGCTTGGACCGGAAAGAACAGTTAGATTGCTAGAAATGTATTTAACTGTGTACGTTGTACATTGCTGGAACCGTAATCACTAGATCTGAGGAGCGGTTTAAACTGAGATTGCTGTCATTCTCAGGTAAGTAGTTAATGTATGTAAATATCTCATTCCCCAGTTGAGCTCACTAAGAAAATCAAAGCGCTCGAAATAGGGCATAAAATACACAAACCATATTATGGCTTGTATTTATTAAAAAAAAAAAAAAAAAAAAAAAAGGCACTCATACGTTATCCTTAGCTGCAGCACTTTTGTTATCTAGTAATCTCGTAATTGAATATATTTCCGAAAATTAATAGGTTGGCATCCCTTAGTGCTATTATTGCTCTATAGTTTTCAGGTAAAGATTTATTTAGCGGACGTCACCATTCTGACAATACAGCCGACAGCAAAAATCAATGATATAATGTCTCGCAAAGTGGAAACAGCGCGTCTCACTATTCACACATCTCCTGTCACATAGGTGAATGCAAACGTAAAAGGTCACAGATCGTCTGCAAGGCAAGTGACAGCAGGAATCGACACTTTTCTCTGGTCTCCTCTCAGTCTTGGCTGTAACAGCGAATGTCACTTGTCACAGAGATCCATGCCACAAGTGAAGGCTGCTGTTCACAGACCTCCGGTCACACAAATCCCACCGTTCAACTGATGCTATCCACGATAAAGAGATCTACTGTCTTACCAAAGAGGAGAGCAAACGTGACTGGTGTGAAAAGTCATATCTCACTAGCAGACAGTGCACGTTGCTGGTCACATATCTCGTATCTCACGAGGGGAGGTCGGGTGCGTGTGCAATTATGCTCGCGGGTATAATTGGTCTGAAGCTACAGGAGACACCTCATGAAGACAACCTAGTCATTTTATTAACCAGCCCGAGGAAATGCAATTAAGTCTGAAGTGAGAGGTTTGGTACAGCCTTCTTGTAAAGGAACAACTAACAAGGAGGTCAAATGTCATTACAGCATTGGTGTTTACCTGACATAATATAACCCTCTCCTCAATATTGCAGTACTGTTGTTTGCACTAAATAGCATTCCATTATTCTCTGCCTCTATTGCTTCCATCATCATAACTGGAGAGAAAATTGATTGTGATGACAAGTCTTGGATGACAAGTTATAAGTTACAAATAAATGATGATATAAATAAACTCCGGCTTATTAACTCTTACAGGATTTCCAAATCCTCACCTCTGCGAGAGTCAATGTACATTGGTGACACTCCCATTAAATTTAGTCATTCATTTTGAAATCTAGATGTGCTGTCAGTTCTCTCGCTCTTGCCGAAATTTAGTCATTCGTTTTGAAATCTAGATGTGCTGTCAGTTCTCTCGCTCTTGCCGAAATTTAGTCATTCGTTTTGAAATCTAGATGTGCTGTCAGTTCTCTCGCTCTTGCCGAAATTTAGTCATTCGTTTTGAAATCTAGATGTGCTGACAGTTCTCTCGCTCTTGCCGAAATTTAGTCATTCGTTTTGAAATCTAGATGTGCTGTCAGTTCTCTCGCTCTTGTCGAAATTTAGTCATTCGTTTTGAAATCTAGATGTGCTGTCAGTTCTCTCGCTCTTGTCGAAATTTAGTCATTCGTTTTGAAATCTAGATGTGCTGTCAGTTCTCTCGCTCTTGCCGAAATTTAGTCATTCATTTTTAAATCTAGATGTGCTCTGTGTTCGCACACACACACACACACACACACACACACACACACACACACACACACACACACACACACACACTGTCGCAAACCGCTTCACTTCGTGTTGAAGAGCATAAGTCGAATAAGTTCTATTTGTAAGAATCTCACTGCTCACTGCTAATGCTACAAAAAAAACCTATGTGTTCGATCAGTACTGTAACTCCCACTGTAGCATGAGAAAAAAAACTACGAAATGTTCCGAACGGCGCCGCCAGTGTTTTTATTTTTATTTTTGTTATGTAAATAAATCAGATTACGTTACATTCCTCTCTGCACCCTTCACTGGCTGCCAGAAGACAATTACTTCCCTTTGCTACACTTCGTTGTCTGGTTCCAGCCCAAAGCATCTGTCTGATTCTCACACATGCGCACTCCTGCTTGAAGTTTGCCGTCATCGTCAAAATCACATTTTCAACATTCCGAAAGCAAATCAGAAATACGGTCAACGGTCATTAACTTCTCCTCATCCATTTGCTTGGAATGTGCTGAATTCGTTCTTTGAGTGTGTGTGTGTGTGTGTGTGTGTGTGTGTGTGTGTGTGTGTGTGTGTGTGTGTGTGTGTGTGTGTTAATCAGCAAGGAAAGCACTATTTTTGTCTTATTTTGTTCAAATGGTACTTGTGTATGTTTTAGTAAAAAGAACAGTTTGTTGTATATAGTATAATTCTGCAAATTAATTCATTTGTTTTATTAGATCTTCTTTATTTTTCTTACACTGTTCAACAGTTAGTGTCAAGATTTTATATATTGTATAGTTAATTATTATAAAGCACTTAGGACCTTTCCAAGATCAAACGCTTCGTTAAATTTTCTTTTACTGTTACACTACAGTACCCACTGACATTCACATATAAGAAACTGTTCATTCAGCAAGAAACAGCATTCTTACTTGTATTGGACATTACCGTCATGACCTCTAGGATGCAGAACCATTTACATGAACTGATACTGTAGTCTCTACTATGTTATCTAATGCAGCACTGCATTACAGAATTATTCTGTGCGTTATCTAACGCAGCACTACATTACAGAATTATTCTGTGCGTTATCTAATGCAGCACTACATTACAGAATTATTCTGTGCGTTATCTAACGCAGTAATGCATTACTACTGTGAACTTAAACTGACAAAACAAAACTCTCATCGACTCTGAAGATTTTCCATTTACTCCAACAAATTCTTTAAATAATTCCAAACTGATATTTATTTTGCAGCATTTTCTATTTACACCAACAAATTCCTTGAATAATACCAAATTTAATTTATTTTTCAGCATGTGCAATTTACCGAAGATACTATCGAACTCTCTACGGTACTCCCAATGAATTGTACTTACTTCGATACCAAAGATACGATCAAACTCTCTACTCCCAATGAATTGTACTTACCTCGATACTAAAGATACTTTCAAACTCTCTACTGTACTCCCAATAAATTGTACTTACCTCGATACCAAAGATACTTTCAAACTCTCTACTGTACTCCCAATGAATTGTACTTACCTCGATACCAAAGATACTTTCAAACTCTCTGCTGTACTCCCAATAAATTGTACTTACCTCGATCGTAATTCTAACACTGCTGTTTAGTAGTACCTCGCCGTCATATCGCTTACACATCTATGTGCTTAGACAAAACCACATTCTTCTCTCCTTGTTTGATTTACATCTATGTGCTTAGACAAAACCACACTCTTCTCTCCTTGTTTGATTTACATCTATGTGCTTAGACAATACCACACTCTTCTCTCCTTGGTTGATTTACATCTATGTGCTTAGACAATACCACAATCTTCTTGTTTAATTTACATTTACAGCATTTACATTGCTGTCTTTTCTGTTACTTACGTAATTCCAACACTCAGTCTTCTTCGTTTTCTTCACATCTACAACATTAACACTGCTGTCTTTCTATTACTTACGTAATGCCACATTCAGTCTTCCTCGTTGGTTGAGATCAAGCATACATTGTCCAATGACCTTTCTGTATTTCTGTTGCTCACATTGTCCAATGACATTTCTGTATTTCTGTTGCTCACATTGTCCAATGACCTTTCTGTATTTCTGTTGCTCACAATGTCCAATGACCTTTCTGTATTTCTGTTGCTCACAATGTCCAATGACCTTTCTGTATTTCTGTTGCTCACATTGTCCAATGACCTTTCTGTATTTCTGTTGCTCACTTTGTCCAATGACCTTTCTGTATTTCTGTTGCTCACATTGTCCAATGACCTTTCTGTATTTCTGTTGCTCACATTGTCCAATGACCTTTCTGTATTTCTGTTGCTCACATTGTCCAATGACCTTTCTGTATTTCTGTTGCTCACATTGTCCAATGACATTTCTGTATTTCTGTTGCTCACATTGTCCAATGACCTTTCTGTATTTCTGTTGCTCACATTATCCAATGACCTTTCTGTATTTCTGTTGCTCACATTGTCCAATGACATTTCTGTATTTCTGTTGCTCACATTGTCCAATGACATTTCTGTATTTCTGTTGCTCACATAACACTGCACTCAATCTTTTTTATTAGCTGGAGTTCAGCCACGACAAAAATAATTTTTATTTGCATTCTTTTATTCACGACGTTACGTTTGACCTCGATGCCCGACTACACTGCTTTTCTCCTATTGTACCTCTGATCAAACGCCGGTAGTCGACTGAATTCCTTTCTGACATTAAATAATTCTGTGATCAGACCTTCCGGTGTCTTGTCGTCGTCAGTGAAGTGCTCTGTGCCAGTAGTTCAAACAGCAACCACCACAAAAATCCATAGTTCGAAAGGTTTTCTTTTTAATCTCATCTAGATGCTGCCTAGCAGTCCATTATGGTAAAGCACACTAAAACCTTCCTCTTTTCCTATAAAGCATACAGTTCATCCTCTTTCTGTGCAGGACAAAACCCTCCCCTCTCTTCTTGTGCAACACGTGACCTTAAAATCAAATAATGCGTAGTTTGGAGTTCATGTGAAATGAACTCCTAAAGTGAGCTATGTCTTACATCAAAGATTTCCGATTATATAGTGCTTCCCTTCAAAGTAAAATAAAATAAACACACAAATAACTACATTAAAAATCCTCACCCAACCGAAACTTGTGTATACCTGAACGAAAATCAAAGCACTAAATATCGATCCACACTTAAGGATGTCAATAGAAAACGTCGCATGTTTTCAATTCTTTATAAACTGCAATGCTTTCAATTGCAATAATAACCCGAGAGATTGCAAAAAAGCACTCTTTGAAAAATGAGAAACACAACACATTTAGAAAAGATATTTATATTTTTCAATTTATAAATTTGTACTTTAATGAAAGAAAGAAATTATGAACTTTATTTCTTAAAATTATTATTACCATTTCTCAGTTTTTTTTAAAAATAAGTTGTGAAGCCAACACCATCTAGTTAATGGTTATTATTAATAATTAATTAATTAATCATCCATAACTAACTACAAGTGATGAGAATCATAATTTATATTATTAATAACTCTCCAGTAGACACCACTCGTCTCTCATTTGGCTGACATGCGGAAAGTGTAAACGTTTTCTCTCTTCCGTAATATTAAAGACAAACATTCACCGTCAGGCAAAATTTCTGTAAGTGGAAAACGTCTTACTAAAGAAGAAGACAAATCCGTCTTTATTCTATATTTAGCGAGCCCCATCCACCCACTTTCTTCTCCAACATAAGGCTATCAATATGTGTGAAAAGATGAATAAATTTAATAAATGTATTTAAATGAACAATCAAATATACTTATAACAAATACAATGAAAAACGATTACTTGACATTGATATATTAGAAATGGAGTTATTAGAGATAGGCGCTAATAGTTCGTACATAACCTCATTTAGGCGCTGTCTCAATAGTCTTTCATTGCACTTGAAAAAGCCACACAAGTTATTGTTCAATCATTACTACTGTCAATTCCACAATCCCCTCTTCACGTTGTAGAACTGAATCGCTGCTATTCCCCTGGGGCTGACCTAGGTGCATCCTTCGCCATATTTAATTCCCCCCCCTCAAGCAGAACAACAATTATAGCAATTTCCAGCATTTGTAGCATACCTTGCCATCATACATCAACGGAGTGTAGAGTATTCTTTAAACTTACACACTGCTCCTCGTGTCTGCTATGGTCGGTCGTAGTGGTTTATAATCAGTAAACCAGGAAATTCAAAGAAAGTCTGCTTTTCCAATGAAAAATATAATCAGGGAGCAAATGCTAAGTTTCCAGTTTATCCTTTTATAACTCCATTCTTTCTTACATTCAAGTCTCCTGCAACAGTATTTATTAGCCCGATACACATATACAGCATAATAAATATAGCATAATAGTTTATGAGCGGTTTCACTAGAAACAATGTCAAGTGTTTAGCATACTAGTTCAAACGTTTGTAGAAATAATAGTCTACTCGCATAATACATCTCTACTTAAAACACAAGTATAATATATCAATAGCAAAAAAGTACTCACTCAGTTTCCAATAGGTCTGGAAACCTAGAATATTCTTGCCTGGAGCTGTTTACTTGAACTCAGACACTTTAAAAAAATAACACCATAAGGAGTGCCCAAGGTAGGGTTAGACTATATATAACGATATATAACGATTTAATTTTAAAATAGAAAGAGGCAAATTTACTCGGTCACATAATGAAATTAAAACCACACTACAACAGCATCCCATAATATCATAATAATTTAATTTAACACTTTATCAGAGCACGAGTGAATGGGATAATGCATTAAGTGCCAGGATTTTACAATAGCACGAGATAATATCATTTTGAAAAGCACTTTACAACAGCAGTCCACAATATCACAATGAAATAAGTGTCAGGACGTATGCCAACTTACACAAACATTAACGTGTTTGCTGCAATGTTTCCATGTAAACTAACCTTTATGTCAACTTACACAAACATGAAAGTGTTTGCTGCAATGTTTCCATGTAAACTAACCTTTATGTCAACTTACACAAACATTAACGTGTTTGCTGCAATGTTTCCATGTAAACTAACCTTTATGTCAACTTACGCACAAACATTAACGTGTATGCTGCAATGTTTCCATGTAAACTAACCTTTATGCCAACTTACACAAACATTAACGTGTTTGCTGCAATGTTTCCATGTAAACTAACCTTTATGTCAACTTACACAAACATGAAAGTGTTTGCTGCAATGTTTCCATGTAAACTAACCTTTATGTCAACTTACACAAACATTAAAGTGTTTCCTGCAATGTTTCCATGTAAACTAACCTTTATGTCAACTTACACAAACATGAAAGTGTTTGCTGCAATGTTTCCATGTAAACTAACCTTTATGTCAACTTACACAAACATTAACATGTTCGCTGCAATGTTTCCACATAATCAAACCTTCATACCAACTTACACAAACAATTTAAAAATAAAATTAAAAAATTTTAAGAAATAATTTTAAGGAAAAAACGTATGGACTTAACGGTTTATACAAAATATTTTAACTGATCAATGTCGACTTTAAGCGAACCAACAAAAAAAAATGTTTCGGGGGAGGGATCTAATATGAACGATCGGGGTTTGCAGACTAACGGCTGCTAAATACCGATCAAAACGACCAATGGTGCTAAGAAAGCCCTTCCACATGTCTCCGACAACAAAAGTACAAGAAGACACGCAAGACTAACGTAAAACGAAAAAAAAAATGGCACAATGGCCTATATTAAGACTGTTCTACTGAGCAGAACAAAAATTTTTTAAAATATCTTCTGGCACATTAAAGAAACAAAAACAGATAAACAGAATAAAATTAGGCGGCGCAGATACAAATAGTTAACAGAATTGAAAAAAAAAAATAGTCTTTGGCAAAATGTACAGCATGCGTAGATTTTTCTCTTAGACAGTGAATGAAATGGAGAAAGGTAGTTAAGGGGGGTGGGGGTGGAGGTGGAGCCAGTTTAACTGATGGTTCGGACAAGAGTCATTATTTATTCGCCTGCGTTCGTCTGTTTGTATATATGCACGAATTCACCTTATATATAAGTGCAGGTACTCAAACGCTCTAAAGACAGTTATCTTCTCTTGTATTGTCTTTCACTAACAGTTGTCTTTCGCTAGAGTCCTATACACGCACGAGTTGTTTTCATTGAAGTCCTCATTGCTTCTCAGAAATTCAATTCAACCTTTTCTGCTTTATTAAACTATATGATGATGGATACAATAATAATAATTAATATTATTATCATCATCATTATTAACTTCTTTTGATGATGAAGCTGGTGTTACTGCTTTAATTTAACTGTTTTGAAATCTTTTTGCAATAATGAAGACAATGTAAGCGACTTTGAAAAGCACCAATAGTAAAACATTGAACTAATAAAGCAGAATCCGTTATCCACCCATCTCTCACAGAATAAACACAAAGCACACCCATCTCTCAGACATAAACACAAGCACACCCATCTCTCACAGACACAAACACATTAAATGATTAAGGGAGGACAGAGTGAGAGGGGGGAAATGAAAATATGGGGGAGGGGGAGAAAATACGGAGAAAAATGAAGAGAAACTAAAAAAGAGAACGAGAGAAAGAGAGGGTGTGAGAAGAAAACGGGAATGGAGAACAGAAGAAAGAAGATAAAAGAAGAGATGAGAGTGTGGAGAGAAAGAACAATAGGAACAAGAAAAAGAAGAGAGAGAGAGAGAGAAAAGAAAGAAGAGGAAGAAGAAAAAAAGGAAAGATGGGAAAAGAGGGGTGTGAGGGAGAGACAGAGAGAAGAAAATGAAACTAACACGTAAGCGAGAAAGAGAAAAAGAAGAAAAAAGGAAAAGAAACGCGATTCCTTTCACTCCTGATTTCTAATAATAAGGTGAAATCTGAAACCGATTAAATACAGTCCTGAAACTTTCTAACAGACTGAAATTTGAAACTGATTCTTTTTAGTACTGAAAATCCTTAAGTCCTAACAGACACATTTGAAAGCGATCCAATAAAGTCCTGAAGTTAACTAAAAGACAGAAATTTGAGAGCGATTCATTATAGTCCTGAATTCCTAACAGTCCAAAATTTGAAACCAAATTTCTTACATTTTCTGATTTCTACCAAACCTTTGAAATTCAAGGCCGATTTTGAAAACATCTTGAAATGTGAAAATGATCTCAATCCGTCATGAAATGTATTCGTGTTCTCTTTACACGTTACAGTGCGTAAGCCCGTGCATAACTTTTCTTTGAAATAAAGATATTTAAAATAAAGAACTAATTTAGAAGTAAATAGATGAAAGAGAAAAAAACAACCTAAGTTTTCAAGAATGCAATCAACGATAATGTCAAAATAACTCTGTCTTCATATACCAGAAGAAAAATAAGGAAGACACCCGTGAGACGAGCAGAAATATCCAATAGCTAAAGCCATTCATCCCTCACTTCCTGGTTGCAATATCGCCCGACCGGAACGCTCTTCAAACAGTGACCTTCTCAAATTTTGATTTTTGTTCTGAAAGGGATAAGAAAATGGGAAATGAGAACCGGACGAGATGAAGAGGAATTTTAAATAACGATGGTTCCATGGACTTGAAAGAAAAAGCAAACAATGCTGCAGCAATAAAAAAAATTCTTTCTTTGTTTCTTTGTTTTTTTTTACTTCACGACAGATCAATAATAAAGGCATCGCTTGGGTATAGCTGCAGCTATTAAATGTCAAATCAAAGTTCACAAAGTACAAGTGTATAACAACACAACACCCTGATCACTTCAAGTGAGCTTTAAGTTGTATGAGTACTGTCAATCAACAATACATTTTAAATTCTATTTTTTTTAAAGTATAAAAAAGAATTTTTTTAAAAAATCAAGCACTTTTATTTAACATTCCACTTAATTGCACGCATTTTATTATTATTTTTCAAATCTAGAATTTTTAAAAAATCAAACTTTTACTGCAGAAAATAAAAGAGTAGTTCAGTAATTTAATAATTTCTAGTTAGAATTTGGAGATACACACTTTGGTTACTGTGACATCTATGCCACCCTAATTAATAGTTATGATTATTATGACATTTTCGTCATCCATAACTAATTACAAGTGATGAGAATCTTATTTTATGTTATTAATAATTCTCCAGCAGACACCACTCGTTAATCTCACTTGGCGGATATGCAGGCGCTGTAAACGTTTTATCTTTCCATATTAAACATTCAACATTAGTAAAAAATTTACCATTAGGGGGAAAACTTCTTACTTAACGAGAAGATAAATCCATCTTGTAATCTATATTTAACGAGCCTACCTCCACCCACTATCTTTCCAACATTTGGTTATCAATATGTGTAAGAAGGTCGATAAATTTAACAATACATTTATTAAATCAACAATCAAATATACAGGTAGCAAATACAATGAAAAGATTACATTCATATTTCCATGAACCATGTTCGAATAATATCCTAACACACAATTCAACAGATTAGTGTTAATATAAATCACAGGATAGTTCTTATCAGAGAACAGAAATGGAGTTATAGAGATTATAGTGATAATAGTTTGTACATAACCTTGTCTAGGTAACTGCCGCAATAGTCTTTTGTGTGCTTTCGTAACTAAGTCACAAGTTCATTGTCACAATACAATTGTCAGTTCTTCACGTGTTTCTCTTTTCTCTGTAGAACATTGATGAACTGCTATTCTCTGGAGGCAAATTTGGTGCTCCTTTGATGTATTAGTACCCTCAAGCAAAACAACAAGGCAGCAATTTTCAGGAACTTCCTTGTACCAGAAATTCTATGATGTAGTCGAGCATACTTTACCACCATACATCAACAAAATGCAGTGTATTCTTACACTTACACGCTTAGGGGAGCTGCTTCTCATATCTAACATGGTCATACCAGTTTATAAATCAGTAAACTGAGAGATTCTGATGAAAACAGAAAAGGTTGCTTCTTACTGTAAAATTATAATCATGGAACAAATGCTAAGTTTCCAGTTTATTCATCTCTAATTCCATTCAAGTCTCAACTTACAGTTTCCTGCAACAGTATTTATTAGCCCGATATATGCATACAGCAAAATAAATACAACATAATAGTTTATGAACAGGTTCACTAGAAACAATGTCAAGTGTTAAGCATATTACATACAAAAATTATTTAACAAAGCATTATAGTTCACAATTTGTAGAAATAATAGTCTACTCACATAATACATATCTACGTAAAACGCAAGCATAACATACCAATAGCAAAATGTATTTCTAAGTCCATTCTCTCTAAATCAGACAGTTCACTCACCATTAACCTAACGACCACCTTTCATAACCAAATAAGTGCTGTTGTAGATTTACCTTCAGAGAATGCCTGAACACTACACGAAACAAAGTGCTGTTTGTTGTAGTTTTTCCTTAAGTGAATGCCTGAACATTACATAAAGTGCTGTTTGTTGTAGTTTTTCCTTAAGTGAATGCCTGAACATTACATAAAGTGCTGTTTGTTGTAGTTTTACCTTCAGTGAATGCCGGAACATTAAATGAAGCAAAGTGCTGTTTGCTGTAGTTTTACCTTCAGTGAATGCCTGGACATTACACGAAGTAAAGTCCTGTTTGCTGTAGTTGTACCTTTAGTGAATGCCTGGAACATTAAATGAAGCAAAGTGCTGTTTGTTGTAGTTTTACCTTTAGTGAATGCCTGGACATTACACGAAGTGCTATGGCGGACAATGCACCGTCAAGACCTTCGGTCACCAAAAGCAAACTCAAGTTAGCGATAAAAAGACTGTACTAACATAAGAAATATTTACAATAAACAGTCTCGACAACTGTAGGCAGACTGAAATCAAATTTATCCAGGAAAAATATAACGTCCTACCAGGGCTAGAGATTGGCAGAGAAAGTATAATGTAGTTATATTTGTTAAAAGCGGGAGAATAATTTAATCAGCCAAACGGAGAAAAGTGGCGAGCTCGAAGAAAGGAATTCACTGACACAGAATATCTACCTACCTAATGACCTTCGCATTGATATAGTGTTCGTGTCATATCGTTTGGTAAAGAGATCTATCGATACTGTTGTTTTCATAGTATACTTCTTTTGAGTTTTCTTTAGTGGGGAAGAGGGGCTGGGGGGGTGGGGGGGTGGAGTGGGGATTTATTTGAAAGGTTGATAAAGAGAGAGTGGCTTAGAGAAATGAAATTTGTAGGGAATTTTGTGTGTAAGCGTGATGTTTAAATATGGGCTCAGGATATGGTTGCCAACTATACATCCTATATATTGCCATACAAAATATAAACCTGCATTTTGTAGCTGTTAAAACATGTGAGAATACAGAATAATGTAAATGAGTGCCAATTCTTTCACTATAAAATGTTACACTGGAGCCTTTATCGTATATTATTATTAATGTAGATGAAGGTCAATTCTTTCACTAAAACGTTAAACTGGAGTCTTTAACGTATATCTCTATTAAATAGATTGTTTTGAAAGAAACGTAGATTTTAATTCAAATATATTTAGTTAGAGTGACACGATTCTGACATAGCTCTAAGTTACAGTTTTTACTTTCTTTCTCTAAAATGAATTTCAAAGCGATATTTCATTTAGAGAAGTGAGTTATTTGTTAACGTATATGATAAAGAAATTATTCTCTTCACATCTGGTCGTATTCCATCTGCAAATACAATACCTAATATTAAAAACAAATGAACACACCCAACCAGATAACATTTCTTTAAAAACAAGGAGTTAAACATGTATTATGTAGAATAACGATTATGATTTTTTAAGGAAAGACGTGCTTGAATTTGAGGAAATACACACACACACACACACACACACACACACACACACACACACACAAATTAATACAAAATATTCATGCAATTATACAACCCCAACACAATCACACATATACACAAACTCTCACAGGCTTACAGACACACAAACATAAGCAGGCATGCACACAAATATAAACAAATTCATAAAACAATTTAGACAAGCCAAGCGTCCAAACACTCTATTCAGCAGTTATCATTAAGAGCGTTAAGGGGTTCGAACCCTATCGACGTAATCTTGGATTTAACGCAAAGTTGTCTAGTGCGCAAAGAATCGAGTGTTTTATTTACACAAGCAGGTCACGTGGTACGCTTGTAGCTAAGCGAGCGAGCGCACACAAAAATTAACGCTAATCTTTATTCTTGAATATTTTCAATCAGCTTACCTTTCCAATTAAGCAAATTTAATAATACCATTTAGTAAGAGAAAAAATAGTAAGTTAACCAATTGCTTCTAAAACATCGCATAAAAAATAAGAAGAAAAAAATGCATCAGTCAAGACTGGCGGAAAGGTACAATAATCCTGACATAAAAAGATGGGGGTACAGTACAGACATAATTTTACTTATTTTTTTAAAATTTATATTAATTTGTTATAGCAATAGAGAGTGTACGCACAAAATTTAGATACAAATACTGTAATGACTATATATTATAATTGTAATATATTATTATACAATTAATAATGTCATGAATATGCTGCCAAGACCGTCAACGTAAAATACCAAACTGGGACAGAAAGAAATAATTATTGATGTGCGATGGTGTAGACTGCTATATTATAATAAGTGCGTAAGCAAAAATAAAGTTGAAATATTGTGTGCGTACTTATCGTACTTGTGCCACAAATAGCATGAATACAAAAATAAAGTTGAAATATTGTGTGCGTACTTATCGTACTTGTGCCACAAATAGCATGAATACAAGCTATACCGAATAAATTTCAACTGCCATCGTATCTAAAATTTTTATTAAATCTGAACATCTCAGTGTTTAGTATTAGCCAGAACACTAGACATAAAACGACACTAAAAACTACAATGGCTAATACCTAAAACGACAGAAACTGACACTAAAAAACTACATACCTAAATCGACAGAAAGTAACACTAAAAAACTACAATACCTAAAACGGCAGTAAGTGACACTAAAAAACTACAATACCTAAAACGACAGAAAGTGACACTAAAAACCTACAATACCTAAAACGACAAAAAGTGACGCTAAAAAATTACAATGGCTAACAATACCTAAAACGAAACCAAACACGCTTATGATCCTTCAGCATAGTTTTGAGAAATCGAGAGTTAAAAGGACAGCAACATGGACATAAGGAGGTGAGTTGGTAAACCCGTCCAGTATGTCATTACATGTTAAGAAATTATGATCTTTTATTTTTATTTTTTTTTTACAAATAATGTCTGTCTTGACCATTGAGTCACCAACCGTTATTTGGACCGTTTGTGAGGGTATTAATTCCCTTTGGTGTGCAGCATAACGGTATTAGTTCCCTCTGGTGCAGATCAGAATGGTTTTAACTCCCGCTGGAGCACAGCATAGAGTAATTAGCTCCCTTTGGTGCACAATAGAACGGTATTAGCTCCCTTTGGTGTTCCGGCAGAAGCGCAGGTCCATCATATTGTGACCAGCGAAGAATGTAGCGACAGTAAATATTTGCTGGTTCAGTGACGTAGTACACAGAAGGATAAGTGCAGTCAATTGTGCATGTTAAGCAATGCACAATTTTTAAATGTATATTAATATTGCATTTGGTTCATCTTTAAGTAGCCCATCAATACTTTAATGTATAATAATGTACAATAGTGTTACATGTGTTTTGCATACAATCTCGAATCATCTTACACCTGTTACAAGCTTTCCAAGTTTTAGCTTCTAGTTTAGAACTTTGAATACTACCTTCTAAATGTGAGTGCTTCGGATGAATACAAGATGGCGACGGAACGCGGGATGATATGGTGGGTCAGATGATATGGAGGGCACAGGCAGGCAGCCCATGAGTCTTATAAAGCAAGGGCAATAACTGCTTAGCAAAACCAGCGCGAAAGCGGCGGAAGCCGGAAGCGCCCCCTACACTCAATCAAATCAAGCTTAGCAAAACTGCATTGCAAGGGCTTAGAAAAAGGACGAAGAGAGTTACTGCCGCTATAATCACTTGGTAGTTCATACATATAATTAAACTGAATCATAAGTAGTGTGTACTAATTATCTAATTACACGTATTATAATGGGAGAGTAGAGTAAGTGGAGAAGAGAAGGGGATTGTTTGTTATACAGCCACTGGTGCCCACTAGCAAGTATGTTTCAGCTCACGTGACTGGTAGCACGATAGCTCACGTTGTACAAGCACGTACCGAGCAAATAAATAAATGGTTTGCATATATTTAGACATACTTTCAAAATATTCCTTCTAAACAGCGTTTTGTTAAAAAATGAAATGCCTGAAATGTTTACTTCTTGCCTATACGTTAACTGGTAGATATTCAATAATGTTTTTAAAAAAACGTGTATAAATTTTACACGTTCTGACTACTTAGAGTAAGGCAATGTAATATTACACTGATTTGCTCGAAAAAAAAACTTAGTTGACAAAGAGTTTATTAATAATATATAAGATATATATAATTGAATAATTCAGAGATTAATCATGTTAAATGCGTTTTGTTTGATTGAAATTTTAATCTATTAATGTGAAAGTTCATATCACTAAATTCAATCCTGAATCAAGACACTCGGACATCGAACGTTCTGCTTTCATCAAAATAAGACAGCTAATCTTCCAGCAGAAGCCAAGACAACAGGCCAGATAATATCTACTAGAACTGAAAGACAACAGGCTAGGTAATACCACTATTTTCATTATAACAGGCTATATAATACCCACTTGGGCTCCGTGACAACAGGCTAAATACCCCCAAGACCTTCATGACAAACGGTTAGGTAACACCCCAGTAGGTCTCCATGACAAGAGACTCGGTAATACCCACTACAGTTCCATGACAAGAGACTTACAAACGAGTTGACCAGTAATCAGCCTCTGCGAAATCAGTATCTGGTAATTTAGCTATCTATCACACTTAAAAATTCCGGCATCAGCGGCCTTCAGGATCTTATCACCAAACCTGCGCCCCGACATCATTCTCTGGCAAGTGAGTTATCTGTCAGACGCCATAGCAGGTGACTACTTACGCTGATTACCCACACTACTTCAGGACTATTGGCTACTTTAGCCTCGCACTAAAACCAGCCAGTAGCTACCCAAAGTACCCACAAATCGGTACGTGAGCCAAGAGTACCCAAAGATCGACGGGTACGACAAAGCATGGTGCGCGCGCACAGATACGGAAAAGCACACGTTATTCGAGTACTGGCATGAGAGCCATAACAGGCGCGTACTTGCAATACATGAGCCACTATAAAGAGTCGGACCGAACTAATTGGAAGAATTGCGTCCAGACTTCTTGAGGTAAGGGTGGGAAACTCGGAAACCTCGGACAGAGGACTCGGAAAACTTAAGAAAACGTGTGAGAATGCATCAAGAAAGATGTCTCGTGCAGATCATTGTTCCCGCTGTCCTAGGCGGCTAACACCCAAACATACGGCCAGTCAATAAGAATGATACTTATATTATGCTTCCGGCGCTCTGAAATAACACCAGAAGAGTGGAATACGAAGAATTACCGAATTTTCTGTGTCCTCGATTTCATTTGTGCGACTGTATTTTCAGTTCCTTTAAATAATGGAAACAGAAAACTGAAACTAAAGCATGCGTACTTGCGTGCAAGTGTCTTGTGACAGAGAGTGTGTGGGTGTGTTGGGGGGTGGGGGGCAAATCAATTTTTTCATCCGAATGTTAACAGCGCACACTCTGCCAGCACTCTGTAGGGTGTAGATCCACGTCGTGAATTCATCAGAAGTCCTACTACCACCGGTGTCTGGGAAACGCTTGCATGGGTTCCGTGCATCATTGCATGCCAGCCATATCAAAACCAAAGTCTATATGGATGTGAAGCACTTTCTGCTTATATTTCTCATATTTCTCAGAAAACGTATAAGAAGTATGGTCAGAAAACGTATAAGAAGTATGGTCAGAAAATGTAAAAGCATGGTCAGAAAATATATAAGACGTATTGTCAGAAAACGCAAGTGTTTTCCAACACAAAATTGTAATCAGAAATGATTAGAAAAACCACCAATCAAACAAATGTGACAGAGAAAACAACAGATCTAAACACCATATTCAGTTATTTTCTAGCTACTGCAAAGAAAAACGCTGTCAAGCTGATTTCGGGCAGGTAGAGAGAAAACGCATTCGTTAATTTGGATTCGTGTGATGAGTTCTTGTTTTTCTGTCCCTCCCTCCCCATCACACTCTCTCTCTCTCTCACACACACACACACACTCTCTCTCTCTCTCACAAACACACACACACACACACACACACACACACACACACACACACACACACTTAATTCTAAAGTAAGAGTTGTTCCTACATGTGGTATGAGATAATTATGAAAATTAAGACAAGCCAACGTTAGCCACTCAGAAATAGCCACAAGTGTGAACTATCCTGCAGTGTAAATAATAATGCAGTAATCATTAGCATAAGCGCATACAAAAACAATTTAGTGCGTACACATGCACGACATTACTACGCACATAAACAGAATAAACAATAAAAATTACCGTGCGCAAACACGAAATATTAATACGAATAAAACACACAACTTTATCACGGAGAGACAAAAAAATTAACACACAAACAATATTAGTATGTTCACACAAACACACATACACGCACGCACACACACACTGTATATACACGAAATATTAATACGCGTCGCTCTGTCTAGCAAAAACCAATATTTTCTTTTTACAGATCCCAGTGTTCTGCGACCATGTCTGGGCGTTTTCTTTTAACCCTTTCTGTTTTGAACACGCAATACTGTTGATGTGAAGCAGTTTATTTATTTGCACTAAATCAGCAAGGTGTTAAGTCATTTACCCCAACGCTCAGAAATCATTAAATAATGTAAATCACCGCCCACGCAAATCTAATTAAATACGACATCTCAACACTCAGATCTCATAAAATAATGTAAAGTCTTCCCACCAGTCAGACGTTATTATTTATTTAAATATGTCACCTCAACACCCAGACCTCATTAACTATGTCATCCAACACCTCGACCTCATTAACTATGTCACCCAACACCTAGACCTCATTAACTATGTCACCCAACACCCAGACCTCATTAACTATGTCACCCAACACCAAAATGTAGCGTCTGAAGCGAGCGCGTGCATGAATGATATGATGTCGCTCTCTGTCTTGAATGAGAAATCGTACATGAATGAACTCCCACCCCCATCCCCGAAAATACATAAGTGCACCTGTACCAAGTGCGTCAATTTTCAGTGCGCAAGACATTTTCTAAGTTCGATGGCAGGAGTTCTCTTCCCGCACTTGGAAACCACTGGCAACGTGGCTGGATTCGAATAATACACGAAGCAGACCGGTGTTATATTATTTCAGATCTTATTTTTGACGTTACCCGGCTGTTGTTAGTACGGTCTGAGACTTAAAGCCGCAAAGTCTCTGCCGATTCGGTAACAGTTTTAACACAACGGCTGAAATCCTGGTAGCTCAGTGGGGAAAGACCCGTTGCGATAAGACTGGGGATTCAAGCGGGGATGAGAATGCTGCTTTGTTGTTGTCATTTTGTCCTACTCTTAGTACGGCATGATAATGCCTTGTCTCTGGTGGAACACGTGACTTGTGATCTGGAAAATAAGTGCCGTGCGCATTTTCTACGAAGGAAAATGAAGTTTGCCAACAAACCTCGTAAAAACACTTCCAAACATCCGACGTTTGCCAACAAACCTCGTAAAAACACTTCCAAACATCCGACGTTTTACTTGATCATTAAGCGGAAGGGATGTCTCGGTCAGTATTTCAATGTGCTATTCTTCAGGTCCAGGCAACCCGTGTGCTGTTTGAAGTAATATTTAATTCGTTTCATGAGACATAAAAAAAAAATATTGCAAACTGCTTCGAGATACTGTTTTGCAAACGGTTAGTTCAAACTGCAAATTATATTTATTACATGCACAGAAGAGCGTAATGTCATGTAAGAGATTAAACAGTATGTTATTATTTTTAAAATCAATGTTTTATTTCTCAAGAACAACGCATCTCTGTGTGGAAAGGCTGTACTGTTGTAAATTGGTTTTTATTTATGTTTCTCTTTTCTTATTTATGTATTTATTTACTTACTTATTTATGTATTTATTCGTTTATGATTCTCACGTGTTAATGTAAATAAATATATTCCTTGCTAGATATTTAGCACTAGATTCATTTTTATTAGATTAAGGTTTTAAAAATGTGCTTACATAGCATGAACAGGAATGTCTCGTGAATAATTTCTGTAAAGCGATTACAGCTTTTAGAGTAGACGATTAGACGCTGTCTGAAAACTGCTTTATTATTTATATTCTAGGTACAATTCTCAGTCTTACGTCATGCACTTACCTAAGTATTCAACATAAATTTACAAATAAGCGCCTAGCAACGAAACTGCAAGGGTGTTTAAACAGCCGTGGACATGTGTGAAATTACTTCGACAGGTATGGTGTTAGTAGGTAAACTATTGATTAGACATAGTGTCGAATTTAACCTTAAGAAGTTTGCTTCACCAAACTTAAAAACTGTCCGCCAAAAAATTATTTTGGGTAGTTTGATCCAGCTCCTCATGTCCGACACTAATTTCTACTCTGCCTACCTGCTGTCGTCTGCTTGCTGAACGAATCTGTTGTTATCACTGAAGCAGGCCATGACTTGACTGTTTATTGATGTTCCTGAAGTGAACTTCCCATGGTGCCATTGATCTACGTTTGCTGTACGATCTGTTGTGCAGTACTCCGCTGCAGTAATTTCTAACAGCGGACGATATGTTGTGCAGTACGCCGCTGCAGTAATTTCTAACAGCGCACGATCTGTTGTGCAGTACTCCGCTGCAGTAATTTCTAACAGCGCACGATCTGTTGTGCAGTACGCCGCTGCAGTAATTTTTGACAGCGCACGATCTGTTGTGCAGTACTCCGCTGCAATAATTTCTTACAGCGCACGATCTGTTGTGCAGTACTCCGCTGCAGTAATTTCGTACAGCGCTTGATCTGTTGTGCAGTACTCCGGTGCAGTAATTTCGTACAGCGCACGATCTGTTGTGCAGTACTCCGCTGCAGTAATTTCGTACAGCGCACTACACCGTTTACATCAGCGACTAATTTCTAAAGGTCCCGCTTTATCGGATTGTAGGTCTTACAGAATAACATTATACAGGTAAACAACAATATGTTACACATTATGAATAGTGTACTTTATAGTTTAATTGTTCTAGAAATTAATAATATATATGCGTTATAAATTCCTACTTTCGCACTATCTGTCTGTCTGTCCGTCTATCTATCAATCCTTTATATATATATATGTGTGTGTGTGTGTGTGTGTGTGTATGTGTGTGTGGTGCGTGCATGCGTGTGTATGTGTGTGTTTATTTGATGCAGTGTTCATTGATTTGACATTCACACCTATTGACTTGAAATATTGCTATTATTATGGGGATTTTTGTTTCGTTTTGTGTTTTGCTTGATAATAAATTGTGTTTGTTATTTCTGCTAGGAAATAATATTTGCTAATATAAAGTATCACACTTAGAAGACTTATTAAGGAATGTGCCCATAAAATGAATGAATTGTGGTTTACGGTAAGCGCTGAAGTGTGCATGTACTTTGGAACTATAATTATGCTGATTGTATCACAAATCTCATTAAAGATCGACAGACAGACCAATAGTAGACACGTAGGTAGATAGATAGATAGATAGAGATAGGTAGTAAGATAGGCTGGTAGCTAGACAGTGAGGTAGAAATAGATATAGTTGAAGGCCCAAGTACCAATACGACAAATCCTACCCGCCTTTAGTCTAGAATGACGTAAGAGTCTAGTGCATACAAATCCTTTAGGCCAGGGGCGGGCAAACTCTGGCCCGCGGGCCAAACCTGGCACACGAAGCATTTTTGTTTGGCCCGCCAAGCTATTCACAGTTAACATTGCTTTTGGCCCGCCAAGCTATTCACAGTTATTGCTTTTGGCCCGCCAAGCAATTCACAGTTATTCCTTTGGCCCGCAAGGCAAAAGTCACTAAAACAAATGGGCGTTGTTTTATGCTGTCAAACAGCCAAGGCTACATGTAATTACTTTTGTTCTCATTTTATATTCTGAACTTGCTGGACTTGTGATATTTGGTCGTCTATCTGGCCCGCGAACTGTTCCAACAATTTTATCTGGCCCGCGGTGTCAAAAGTTTGCCCGCCCCTGCTTTAGGCCAATGAACAAAATTAATGCCTACTCTATAGGGACTATTAATTCTCTCTCTCTCTCATACAACACACACACACACACACACACACACACACGCTTTTTATTTTACTTTTAGCTTTAGAAATACGCTCCAACATATGGATGTGTAGACGGGCATTTTGCGGTATTACAAGAAAATAAATCTTGAAAATACGACAGATACTGTTATGTTATTCATAGGAGTGGAAATTTGATTAACAAACGGAGAGCTTCAATAACCCTGGCAAAGTTTATGGTCCTCTAAGTCCCAGTCGAAAAAGGCACGAGTGATTTATTAAATGCATAATGCTTAGGTTAATTTGTTTTAGAATACAAAAGTCATTTATAAAATAAAAGTCTTCACTTTTTATTTAAGATACCATTACTCTATCAATCTGTATTCTTCCATAAAGATTGTTCCCCTACATATCACACCAGATTTCTGTCTACAAGTGCCAGCAAATATAATCAACAATCCCTCAGATTAACAGTATGGAAAATTTTGTTATCTCAGCATATCGATCTATTATTCTGTTCCTATTTACCAGCATCTCTTTCTAGGTCGTTTTAAGAAACATAACTCAACCATTCTCTTACTGTGCGGCAAACTGTCATTCTATCTGTAATCACCATCAGTACCTATTCACCAATATTTCTTCCTGCATTCGCTGATCTTACAGTCAATCCTAACGCCAAAGCGAGCAACATCCCCGGTATCCCACACGCTAGTCGTTCACGGATTCTCTCCCCTTTCTAAGCGCCTGCCTGACCAACAAATTTCTTGCTCAACGCTCACCAATACAGGCCATTCATTGGAGCATATATTCACACACAACACCAAACAGTCCAAAATCAAGGGGAAATAATTCTTTTCATTAGGCTGAATATTACAACTTGATTATGAAGACCTTGTTTTGATAATACTATCGCGAGTTGGCGTTACAATAATCCGCGTACCACTGTTCAAAACTGAAACAGGTGTTGTAATACCTTAGAACAGTTTTTTGCTGGGTTGTCGTGGCAGATAAACAAGTTCGAAACTTGTGATAGCAACAGTTTGGGCGTTATAATCTCTCTTTTAAAAAAAAATCACTAAAGTATGAAAGTAATTATTACAAATATATTCTCTTTTCATTAAAATTACTACATTCAAAGTTCGTATCGTACATACAGTCAGAAAGTTGTCTTCTTTTCTTTTATGCTTTTACTTTCATAAAATATAACTCTCTACTCTTTTCCTTTTTGCCACTTTATAAATATATTTAGTTTATGGATACTGGGATAAATTTACAATCCAGATTTAAGACACCTTTGAAATAATCCAGACCTGCCTACCCCCCACCTTAGGAAACCAGAAGATCACTGGTCCAAAACCAGAAGATTTTGAATGGAAACCAGAAGATTTTATGCGGAGTCTGGCTTTTTAATAGAAATACCAATAATATAAAATAAATGCAAAATAAAAAAATAATGTTAATATTTGTAAATAAACTTACCAATAATGTAATGATTAATGCAAAGCACAACAATTTGTCTACATTTTGTCTAGTCTCCATTCCACTGTTTATTTTAGATGAATTTTTGTCAAGCACACCAAGTGTTAGGCAGTTTTATTTAGATATTTCTTTAGACTTCATTTGAAGAAGGATCTTCACATTTCAGAATAATGGGCCAATGAAGTACCGCATCATGATTTTCACTTTTACAGAAATTCATTAAATATTTCATAAATGGATTTTTTTAAAAATATATATTTAACTTTTTATTATCTAATGTACAAGCCACAAAAAGGAACATGTGCCTATTGAAAAATTTTAAGAAAAAAGTTATGATTTTTTTTTATTGTACCCATCTAAAATATATATTTTGGGAGAACATGTACAATTAAAAAAAATAAAATTTACTTAAACCTAAAGCATATAGGCTTTCATCCATGCACAACCTTTTAATTTTATGTATGAGAAACTAGTATACCAAATTTCAGGGACATGGAATAATTACAACTATTCAAAAGGGGTCTTAGCATTTAGTTCAACAGAGGAAAAAAGTCATTTTGAGAAAAACACATTTAAAGTAAAATAAAGACTACAGTCGTACAGAACATTAAAAGTGTTCAAGTAGTTTATTTTTTAAAAATAAATATACCCTATCCATACTACATTGGACTGCTCTTAGTCATTTAGCTCTCTCAGAATTAAATATACTAATACTATATATTACTATCCTTTACATCCTCAGTGTACAGTCTTTTTATTTTCTAATACTACATTACATAGAACCAGATTATTGCAAAGAAATTTTAAAAAAAATATATTTATCAGCCCACATTAATAAAATTTGGAATATATGTTGTCTTTGTTATGAGAAAGCAATACCAGTTATTAGTTTTAGAATATCTGGTTCAGATTTTAATTTATAAATGATTTAAATATATAAAACACCTGTATTTTTCTAAATTTACATGTCCATTAGACTAGAGAAAAAACAGTGAAAGTCTTCCTGTAACATTTAAAATGTTATTAAAAAGACATTATTCTTCAATAAGCATGCTTTGTTAATTAAGAATTGGATATGATTAATATTATTTTTAATGTTTCATGCATTTCTTTTGTCTTCAATGTATGTGTATTTATTATCATGCCTTCTAAAATTCTATTATAATAATGTGTGTACTGCGTAATCACAAAATATCAACGGCTAATTTACAAATACATGTATATATATAGGCCTATATATATTTCTAATTTTTTATTATTTTTTTTAGCAGAAATGATTAAAATAAAAAATTCGACTAAATCAAAATGTTCACAATTCCGTAAATTACTTTCAAACAAATTTGGCTCAGGATCATTTCTTTATCGCCGATGATCTTATGTTTTAAAACTTGTGTCACTTTTTTTTTAAAATAAATTTTGAAGCCTTACATATTATATAAGAATAATTACAACGGATTCTAGAAAAATGATTATTTGAACCTCAATGCGGTTTCAAACATAGGCCTACCGTTATTGAAAACGCCAATCTTTTTCCTAGCATTGCAATATAATTCGTCAAAGTAGCTCGTTTTTGACGGATAATTTCTGAAGAAAACTGCATAGACTGTCTTACATGTAAGTTGAATGTTATTTATTAAAGTAAATATTTCGTAATTGTCACGCATATACTATCGCTATGTGGCCGCCATTTTGAAAAAGCGAACTTCGTCTATCGGTCGAACGGGCAGTAAAACAGTTATGAACCGAATTTGCTTATCCCGCTAAGCTCTGACTTCTCAACATAAAAAATATTTAAAGAAAATGTTTATTTCACGAGCGAAATTCTGTTTTGTCAACTAAAATTAATAACGGCCGACGAATAAGATTCCGGAAGTGTTAGAAAAGGACTCGTATGCTGAAGAGCTCATAGCAGACGACAGAGAAGCAGTTAGAGTTACGCCGCCGTTAGCTCTATTGAACGCTCGGTAAGTTTTTCGTCCTGTCATAATCGATCGTGAAAAAAAAAATTGAAAATGTAAATGAAAGCGGAAGATTTCTTTTGGAAGCGGAAGAGCGGGAGATTCGAGGTAAAAGCGGGAGATTCTTCCGCTAAAAGCGGAAGGTAGGCAGGTATGATAATCCATGAGTTTGAAATATATGTTATATAAACACTAAATGAATGAAGAGCTTTGCTTGTCCTTATTTATCAGCCTTATAATGATATAATTATTATACTGCAGACGAATGTGTACCGTGTTTGTTTTAGGCTTTAAACTTGTATTAATTTTCAAATTACTATATTTCATGCAACTGCAGGCAAGGTTTTATTTTCTTGTTTTGATCTGTCTTTAATTTTTAAATTACATAAAATATGTTGTTGTTATCTTGCCCATGTGAAACTGTACGTAAACTTACAGTAACGAAAACGTTCATAAATTTTTATTAGCAGCTTCGGTAGTGGTATAACATTTATTTTGGGGCAAATTCGGTAGTGCTGTAACATTTATTATGGGCAAATTCGGTAGTGTTATAACCTTTATTATGGGCAAAATTGGTAGTGCTATAACATTTACTATGGGAAAATAATCATACCATTCAGATCCATGGGAACGCGGCCAAGAGGTGAAATCATGAACACCAAACCTGCAGACTGGCTCTCTTCTATTGTTTTGCAGAGCATGTAAAAAAGCCTAGTTCCCCACACCCATCCACACACTCATGTTCCCCTCGAGATGAATACCACGAGCCGTGAGTAGAGATGTAAATTATATAAATACTGCATCGAAGCATACACAACATACGTACCCGTTAAAATTGCACATAACACATTTACAATACACATGCATAACACATTTACAGTATACATGCACAAAACATACATACATTATATATCAGGACATATTTTGTCAGTGTTGTGATTTGGACATACCTTGTTAGTGTTGTGATCTGGACACATTTTGTCAGTGCTGTGATCGGTATATATTTTGTCAGTGTTGTGATCTGGACACATTGTGCTAGCGTTGTGCTCGGGACATATTTGTCAGTACTGTGATCGGGACACATTTTGTCAGCGCTGTGATCTGGACACATTTTGTCAGCTCTGTGGTCGGGACACATTTTGTCAGTGCTATGGGCGGGACACATTTTGTCAGCGCTGTAGTCGGGACACATTTTGTTAGCGTTGTGTTCGGGACATATTTGTCAGCTTTGTGATCGGGACACATTTTGTTAGCGTGTCTGATCGGGACACGTTTTGTCAGTGCTGTGGTCGGGAAACATTTTGTCAGCGTTTCTGATCGGTACATATTTTGTCAGTGTTGTGATCTGGACACATTGTGCTAGCGTTGTGCTCGGGACATATTTGTCAGTACTGTGATCGGGACACATTTTGTTAGCGCTGTGGTCGGGACACATTTTGTCAGCGCTGTGATCTGGACACATTTTTTCAGCTCTGTGGTCGGGACACATTTTGTCAGTGCTATGGTCGGGACACATTTTGTCAGCGCTGTAGTCGGGACACATTTTGTCATCGCTGTGGTCGGGACATTTTGTCAGCGCTGTGGTCGGGACACATTTAGTCAGCGCTGTGGTCGGGACACATTTTGTCACTGTTGTAATCCCTTCAGATTTTGACGTTGAGACGTGCAGTCATGAAAAGCTCACCCTTTTATTCTGCGCATGTTGCTGTTGTCATTTGCGTCTGCCAATAACTGCGCTCGTGTGCAACGATGCTTATCTCTAAGTTTATCGGGATTGTGGGGATTGTCAATGCCAGATTTAATTGAGATTTTGCACTTAAAGTTCACTTATGATTCACAGTATATTCAATAACAATTTTATTCTTTCGATTGCACGCTTTGCTAACAGACAGCAGAAGACACGCGTACCGGACCTCTCCCTCTGGACAATGCGTGTAGAATTGTGTCATTTTCAAGCAAATCAATTAGGGGTCATATTTTACTCTCCATACAATGTCGGTTTGAAAACAAAACAAAAAAACTTGCTTATATATTTTTACTGCAAATATAAATTGGATCATTAAGTGTTTTAAAACGGCATTTTACAATTTTGTAACTCAGTGCCTTTCGATTATTTCTTCCTCATTAAAAATCAGCCGACTCCAGGATAAGATTTTCTGTCGCGCAAATTTTTTTTTTGTTTCTTCGGCTGACAGTTTTTTGACAATGCTATCAATGCTATGTATAGCTTAGAGGTACTTTCTGAGATTGTGATATCTAAATTAAGAAAATTAATCTCAGATATTTAACTTAAGAAAATGGATGTTTTTTGTGCATATTTTATTTCACGGTGACAACAGTACAATTTATTTATAATCATTTCGTTTCACAACTCAGGGGAGCAGGCATTATTTTATGGCCAACGGGTGTTCAATTATCAAACTTTAATATATTGTTGGCATCATCAAACTATTGGTGATTATTCTATGGCCCATGGGTGTTGAATTATCAAGTTTTAATATATTACTCCCAACATCAAACTATTGATGATTATTTTATGGCCCATGGGCGTTCAGTTATCAAGCTTTAATATATTATTTCTAACATCAAACTATTGGTAATTAGTTTATGGCCTACCGATGTTCAATTATCTTTGTTCTGGCAAAATGTTTCCATCATCGAACTATCAAATCAACCCATGTTATAGCAAAAACCAACAGGAGAGCAGACTCTGCGTCACTTATATGTGACGACCTTGACCTTGCTTCACGCTAGCACACGACTCTATGCCACGTAGTGAAGTGCTTGCGGATTAAGAATATTATGGTAAAGAAAGCAGTTATCGGCAGCTGTCGTGCTGTTTGGTCGGTTTAACGAGGCACTGTCCCCGAAGGGATGACCTCAATCCAAAGTCGGACATATTTTTATATATATATATAAAGCGTTTCGATTGTGCCAGGGGATCCAGAGTCGGACATAATATATTTTTTCTAATTTTTATAAAGCGTTTCGATTGTGCTAGGTGAGTTATGTCAATCGATAACTGATTTTATTTTAATTTTCGAAGCGCTTATAACTTTTTGAAAGGGGCCAGAACGCTTCAACTTTAAACTAAGCTATTCAATTCAATTTTCAAATAATATGAATATTTACAAAAGTGAGAACATCTTTGCATCGCTTTAATGTCGTTGACAACCTAAGCTCTTACCGACATTTGCTCGTACAAAGTAAACTAAAAATTCTAATAAACGTTATAAAACAGACATAAGGCTTACCTGCTTACCAAATTCCAGGAAACCTTTTCTTTCCTCTTCCAGAAGAGTTCAGCATAGTTTAACTACAACTCTTAGTAGTAGCAAGCATTCCATGCCTAATGTGCATCTTCATTGGCGTAGTGGTTTATATCGAAATCAAATAGCAGTTCCTTCCGCTAGAAAGTTAAGTGGTCTTGCTTCTGCAGGATTGTGCTGTGTAATGTGACGAGCCCTCTTTACACACACACAAACAAAAGTATCAACTTGGAGACACGCCACAAGAAATACATGCCGTGTGTCAATTCCTGTCCCCTCACTTCGTCTAATAACCACTGCAGTGCATGCCGTGAGTCAATTCCTGTCTCCTCACTTCGTCTAATAACCATGCAGTGCATGCCACAGTGGTGAAGGGAGGACTTTTCTTGGTGTGACAAGTTTTCCACATCAAAGCTTTTTTATGTTGCGAGACGCTGCCCGCATCACTTGGGTGTGATAAAAGTCTGCAAGCACCTCCACACACCCTGTCCCTGAATAAATGGCCTGACAAGGTGTCGTGGGCACGCGCGATCACACACGCACACATATACATACACGCATGTGCGCACACACATATATACACACGTATACACACACACACACACACACACACACACACACACACACACACACACACACAAATACAGAACTTGCTTTTTAACTACATATGTGCGCAAGTGACTAGAGAAGGTGATTGCCGCGCAGCGCGCGCTCGCGTCGGATCAACGAGCAACAGAGCGCGTGCGACACGGTAGATCACAAGCTGGGAGGGATACTGGAGAGGGGCTGCCTTAAATTGATCCATGATTGTTTGGAATTAGCATGTGGTTTAAACTTCTTTGCTTTCGCTAATAGTGCTGTTGTTTTCTTCCATCTTCAGTAATATTTCATCGAGACGGCCTCGGCCAAATCACATGTGAAGACATGTCTCTCAATCAATGCGACAGAAGCATCATCGCCATCTAACCTCATACCTTAGTCCTGCCCTCCCCATCTCCTATAGAAGTTCACACGTCCTGCCCTCCCCATCTCCTACAGAAGTTCACACGTCCTGCCCTCCCCATCTCCTACAGAAGTTCACACATCCTGCCCTCCCCATCTCCTACAGAAGTTCACACGTCCTGCCCTCCCCATCTCCTACAGAAGTTCACACATACTTTAGGAATTCATTCGAGAACTTGTTAGAAAGAATTTGACTGTTAAACGGAAGTTTTTGCAGAGAAAACATCTCGTACCTAAATATTCTGCTGCCGTTCGCAACCGTTTGGGCACAGCAAAACCTGACAGAAATCTTTCTGTTGTTAAAGGATGAAGCATCTGAATATGTCTGTGATTTTTCTTCTCTTAAGCAATCGTAAATAAGTGCTGTATGACCTCCGTCTTAAATCCCCCGTCACTTTTCTGTCATTTACACTCTCTCTCTCTCTCTCTCTCTCTCTCTCTCTCTCTCTCTCTCTCTCTCTCTCTCTCTCCACAACTTACTGTTTTGATGTGTGAAATCCATTCATGCTTCGCCGTAAAGATAGTGTTTTGATTTATTCTTTTCTTCAAAAAGCATTTGTGGAGACGACCTCATTTTTGTTTCCAGATGAAAAGTTAACTTAAGCAGTTTATTGCAGCACAATAAAAATACTTCTTTCTACTTGAAACAACCTTCTTGGTCATAAAAATGTAAAACTTGGTCAAATAAAAATAATAATAAATTAAACTTTCCAATTTGGGGCATTCATCTATAAACTTCGTACCGGTACAACATAAAACAAGTTTGAAATATTTAAATTAAAATAAAATCGAGCGCCGAGGTTAGAACAGTTCTAATTGTTGTTTATAATCTTTCTTTTACTTTTGTGACTGGGGGGAAAGGGGGTGGGAGGGTAAAAGCTAGTTCTGCGCGGAATTTTAACTAGCGCAAAAGAATCCGGTCCAGCCTTCCGGTAATCTTTGAGAGCACAAGATCTGTCATTTGCGTCACTCATGAGATTGCTTAAGCCACATGACAATATGCTGCTAGGCAAGGGAGAGAAGCCTAATGAAGTGGACAATCCAGTGTCGCACGTGCAAATCAATCGATGTTGATTTTTTTATTATTATTATTTGGCGGTTAGTGAGTGCGAAAAATGCAAAAGTACTTATGGTGTGTGTGTGTGTGTGTGTGTGTGTATGTGTGTGTGTTTGTGTGTGTGTGCGTGTGTGTGTGTGTGTGTGCGTGCCTGCGTGTGCGTGTGTGTTTGTGTTGGTAGAGAAGAATGAAAGAGGAAAAAATAAACTGGTGTTTTATTTCGCCCCAGTCTAAATCAATACCGACTTTCCAACGAAACATCGGAAGAAAACATCGAGGCTGATTAAAATAAAGTAGTATTGCAGCAGTATCCCTTCACTTCTCGTAGTTATCTATGTTCGGGTGTGACCCAGCCAACTCAAGAATGAAAAGAGCCAATGCAAGCAGTTCATAAAAGGACTTGTTGCCTTTTTTTTTTTTAATCACTGAACAGTTCACGTGCGTTGATATCGATTAATATTTGCTGGTTTGTGGGGTCGATTATAAGGGCCATTTTCACTGAGCACGTGCAACGCGATGTATTAATACTTAAATAAAAGTTAGTTGTGACCGAGTTGTCTCCCCTTTAACTGATATGTCACAGATTTATTTCAGATTGGGCGGGTGAGTGAGAGGGAAAGAAAATAAGGAAGGGCACACAACTAATGACCGCTGAGGGATTGTTTTACGGTAATGAACACTATCGATGCTTAGGCGTCCAGCTTTTATAATGCCAGAGATCAAGTAAAGTAAACGTACTAGAGTATCCTCCCTTGTAGTAAAAATAATATTTTAAAATACGAGCTTTCCACGTGATATCAGAGAGGATCAGAATGAATCACTCATTCAAAATCTCAAGCAGAATATATTGAAAAAAACTACGTAGAAGATAATCCAATAAAATAACCAATAACTAGGGTGGCTTTTGTGTCATAGTATCTATCATAGATAGATAGATAAGCAAAATCGGTGATTAAACATATACGTCTTCTTCTCAAATATTTTCGTAAACGGGACTCTATTCGGGAAGGTCTGCCTATAATATAATATTGAAGGGATATTACGATAAACGGTGCGAGTCGGGTTTCATTAGCATACCTTACACACTGAATTCCGGATTTAAGAACACATGGAAAATGCCCATGAAATAAATGACTGTGCCACGCGTCGCAACCCTAAAGACTGACTGTCGCCTTAGGCAGTCAAACGGTGGTTCGCTAATTTTATTCCCCCTTGACGAATTTCTATTCCGTTACCTAGAAAGAATACAATTACGACACATTATATTATAATGTGGATTTTACATGAAATGATAACGAATTGGACAAGAAGTGATTGAAAATTAATGCTCCTAAAGGAAAAAAGTTCAAATAGTGTCACATCAGTTTAGGATTACACAATGCTCTTCTATCCCAGGACATTAACCTACTCTCAGAAATCAATTCAGCTCATTTACAAGTTCATCTATATTGATTCTTATTTCTTTTCCTATAGTGTTTTTATTTTAAAACATGACTGAAATATTGAGGTTAGTGTTTCTCATACCCTACTCTGACATCTCCATTTGGGAAGGATCACATACTCTTTTTTCCAGCGTAAATGTACGGGTAACTTAATTTGCACAGGACCGGCTATCAAAATGCGTTCTGAAGATCACGTGCTCCGACAGGTCGTCTGCTTGCTGCCACCTTCACTCGCTTGCTGAAGTGACGTGGCATGAATATTAATTAATTCAACTCTGGAGCGAACTCAAAGAAAACCTGACCTGTAACTCGGACCCCAAGCTCTAAAACTCTTTCTGCAAAAAGGGTTAACCACTGTCTATGGAAGATTTATAATTCCTTTACTTGCAGTCACACTGTTTTCTTATAAGTCAGTTTTGACTTCATTTACACATAGATTTCATGATATCTCTAACTGGACTTTTTCTCTTTGAAACATCTTTCAGACTTGGCAGTCTGTAGAAAAGAAAAGTTAAAATACATTTCAATTTATAACGTCAGCTTCTGTCACGAGACTTGTATGTCAAATGTTCCCTTTGTTCCTTACTCGATTACTAGCTATGGTTTCCAACTTTCATTCATAAAACGGGGTTTTGCGTGAGTGAGGCTCTATTCTTCTTTTTTTTTTTTTTTTTTAACTTGGGCATTGGGCTTGGTGCTAAAATTACTTGCCTTAGGCTATAACAACTTCTAACTTTCTATCAGTATTTCCGGCTTCTGTTGTTAGAGATGTTAGATGTTAATGAAGTCTGCTCACCTCTGGCTAGATGCTACCTTTCTAAATACTTGTCCGCATCTGTACAGCTGTTACGAAATATCCGGGACTGAAGCAGCTGTTACGAAATATCCGGGACTGAAGCAGCTGTTACGAAATATCCAGAACTGAAGCAGCTGTTACGAAATATCCGGTATTGAAACAGCTGGTTAGTTTGTTTTACATATGTACGTTTTGGGACATTAATAGAACACCATTCTTTAATAATAAAATACAATTCTTTTATATATTTATTTCAAGGATCTGAGAATAAATTAATTCTCTCTCTCTCTCTCTCTCTCTCTCTCTCTCTCTCTCTCTCTCTCTCTCTCTCTCTCTCTCTCTCTCCTGAGACTGACAGGCCTAAGCGTGTGATGGTGCACAGGTCTCGCGAGATTCATATGAAATTGTACAAAGTAACACCAGCCTGATAAAAGTTACTTCCAAATCGACAAAGACCTGACAGTGGGTGCATCAGCGTAGAGGGCAAACTTTGAAAATGATTTCAAAGTCATTGAATAATATTTTTTTTTTTTGCAGCCTGTTTCTGAGCTTGTGATGTCATGCTTATGAAAATTAATGTAGTTCAGTTCTGTGTAAATTATATTATCTGCATTGAAAATCGTGCAATTTATTTTTGTGCAATTTCTTTTTACATCTCATATGATGGGAATTATTTAATGGATGAAAGGTGCTCACTATTTAAAGGTTTAGCATATAATTTCCATTAGCAAACTATTAATGTATTTCTTATTATACATTAATGTAAACAAAGGCGAATACCAGTATGCTTTAAATTATTTTCAAAGCAGTTTACTGAAAAATTAAATGAGCTTCTCCATTATAATATAGTTAATGGTAAATATAAATAACATCAAGAGTACTTTCTATCTATCTATCTACCTACCTATCGATCCCTTAGTCTTGCCGACCGAGAGGGCACCACTCATGACCTGACAACCAGCTTCCTCCATTCCATTCCACAAAGAGTAAATTAAGATTAATGAGAAAACTAATAATGATGATGTCATGGTGATAATAATAAGAAAATGTTAATAATGATAATATTATGATGTTGATAGAGATGATGCTGATGACACTACTACTACTACTACTACATTTTAGTTAGGAAAACGATTAGAATAAGAATTATCATCAATCAAATTTATCCAAAATAAATAATTTTCAATTACACGTTCATGTCGATAACTGTTAATCTAATATTGCTGAAAGATTTCGAGGCAAGCGCATGATGGAGAAATGTGTTTACTATTTGGCTCTGCTTTCACAATATTCTTCTTGCATTGTTCCACGACGTGAGGGCTTTCGCAAAAATACAAAAGCGCAAACAAAACAAAAAACAAAATCAATCTTATACATTAGGACAAGGGTGCAAATGTTCTGTATAAGCTAAATCTCAGAAAAGTAAATACAGAAGCAATAATTTCTCTAATGGCTTCTGGAAGTTTACGGGTGCCTGATTCCGCCAAGCCTCCACTAACTACGAACTCTTACATCGCCATAACGCACGGCTCTAGCTGACCCCTTTTCAGACAGCTACATCGACATAAGGTACTGCTCTAGGTGATCCCTTTTCAGACGGCTACATCGACATAACGTTCTGCTGTAGCTGACTTCTTTTCAGACAGTTACATCGACATAACGTACTGCTCTGGGTGACCCCTTTTCAGACAGCTGCAATGGCATAAATGTCACTGGCATCTGAAGCTGGCATGAGAGAAACTGGGGATTAACAAAATGAACAAACCTACAGTTTAGTATTGTTATTATTATTAATTCAGTCTCTTAAAATTCTAAATTAGCCTGGTTGAAAATTTCTCATCTGAAGATGAATATGTTTGGTTTCGTCTACACTCTACAGCAAACAATAGAACCGGTTTCAAATAGCCAGCAATATGGGTAAAGGGCAATATGAGAAAAACCTGGCTTCGTATAAAGTACTAATAACAAGAGTAATATGGGCAAAACCTGGTTTATAAAGTACTAACAACAAGGGCAATAATTATGGGCATTATTTACCGTTCTGTGAACGAGTGCAAAATTATTTATTGTATGTCAGCAAGATCTGAATTGGTTTAATTTGTTGTAATGTCAGCAAGATCTGAATTGGTTTAATTTGTTGTAATGTCAGCAAGATCTGAATTGGTTTAATTTGTTGTAATGTCAGCAAGATCTGAATTGGTTTAATTTGTTGTAATGTCAGCAAGATCTGAATTGGTTTAATTTGTTGTAATGTCAGCAAGATCTGAATTGGTTTAATTTGTTGTAATGTCAGCAAGATCTGAATTGGTTTAATTTGTTGTAATGTCAGCAACGACGTAACTGGCTTCATTTATTGTCCTGTACGGGGCGCGGGGGTAGTGGTGGTGGCAGACCCAATTTATTTATTGTTCCAACAGGAAAAAAGGACACATCTAGCTTCATATACTTTACGTCAACATAACAGAACAGATTGCTCATTGTACAACAGAGGCTGAACAGACTACTCATTGTATGACAACGGAGGCTGAACACTGTTCATTGAATGACAATGGAGGCTGAACACTGTTCAATGAATGACAACAGAGGCTGAACACTTTTCAATGAATGACAATAGAGGCTGAACACTGTTCACTGAATGACAACAGAGGCTGAACACTATTCATTGAATGACAATAGCTGAACACTGTTCACTGAATGACAACAGAGGCTGAACACTGTTCATTGAATGACAATAGAGGCTGAACACTGTTCACTGAATGACAACAGAGGCTGAACACTGTTCATTGAATGACAATAGAGGCTAAACACTATTCACTGAATGACAACAGAGGCTGAACACTGTTCATTGAATGACAATAGAGGCTGAACATACTGCTCACTGTATGACAACATGAGCAGAAGTAGCGTGATTTGCTGTATGTCAGTAAGCACAGAACTGGCTTTATTTATCGTATGACAACAAGAGCAGAAGTAGCGTGATTTGCTGTATGTCAGTAAGCACAGAACTGGCTTTATTTATTGTATGACAAGAGCAGAAGTAGAGTGATTTACTGTATGTCAGTAAACAAAGAACTGGCTTTATTTACCGTATAACAACAAGAGCAAGATTCATAAAATTAATGGGAGTGACAACAAAAAGACAGAAGCGACTTCTTTTTATTATCCGTCAACGCCAGCAGAACAAGTTTAATTTATTAACCATCATGGATAAAAACCAGTTTCATTTATTGCACGCTAGTCCCCCCCCCCCCCAAAAAAAAAAAAAAAAAAAAAGCATCATGAGTTTAATTTACTCTATCGACAAAGACCAAACCGACTTTATTTATTTTGTGTATAAAAGAGAGAACAATTATCGTCTGATAAAAAAAAGACTGACACCCAGTTCAATTTATTCTCAGTAAACTTGGGCAGAGACTGTGTAATTTGTGACCTGTAAAAATAAAATAACAGTTAGAGTTTTTGTCTTGTCGAGAAGGGCAGAACATATATAATGCAAACTGTCCGTCAACAAGGACGAAAACGAGTTTATTTATCTTTGCAAATAGATTCACAAATTGGACTGATTTATGTGAAGAGTGCACGAACGGGATGGGGGGGGGGGGTTGGGGGGGGGGGGTACGCACAGGAATGTCAGCGAACTGAAAGGCTGACCTTCATCTAGTTTTCGTCCTCACTTCAGACTCAAGCTATTCATCAGTTCTTCAGTGGCGGAAATCGTTTAAACACACAGGATTTAACTATATTACTCTCGTCAGCTAATGGGAAAACCTTGGATGTGATTTGGGTGGAAGGGTGGTGAGATTTCTCCCCAGCCTGTTTAGTGACGATTTTCAGAAGCACGCAGTTGTCGATTCGAATTCCCGACACTTAATTAGTATTTATAGCTGCCGAATGTCTGTCTCAATTCTGCTTCCATGAGTACTAACTTCGATCGCATACCATTGGAGCGGCGCCCAGCTTCTTTTAAGAAGCAGAGACCTACTTGGGAAATGGTTTCCATCTATTTAAGGAAGTCTGTTATCTCGTCTACAATCGAAATTGTCGTCTCTCACCCCACCCCATCATGTAAGGAAGAAAATGGGTATGACCATGCACCGAGGACAAATTCAATCTCCTGCAGTTTCCTCCTTTATCCATTTCTTCCTCACTCCCCCCCCCCCCCAACAAGATAAGCTATTCTTCCACACTGACATTCGAGTTTATATTTAATTAAATTGTAGGGAAATGAATACAGATTTACATTCAGTTTCCACGCACTCACAAGCACACCAAATAGTGTGCTGTCGTCAGCTGCTCAAACGTTAATGATCATCACCGACTCTCGATCTACAATGACGATATAGTGCTGATTTATAATCAAGAAATACTTCATTTATCCAACTGAAAGTACTCCATCACCAACGTCTGTATCAACCCAGTAATCACTACTTCATCAGCAAGTTTGCAGTGACCGTTTAACAAAACTCAATCGTCAACGTACACTGATCTAACACAATGACTCCATTCACAATGACTCCATCAACAAGGACTCCATCCACAATGACTCCATCAACAATGACTCCATCCACAATGACTCCATTCACAATGACTCCATCAACAAGGACTCCATCCACAATGACTCCATCAACAAGGACTGCGCTGACCAATTTACCACTATCATATTAAGAAACAATACACTGACCAGATTATCACTATTCTTACGACTGCTCTGACCAACTTACCATTATTCTGTCAGAAAACAATGTTCTGAACAATTACCACTTCTCAGACTCTAACTGCACTGACCAAATTACCATTATTCTATCTATCAGGAAATAATGTACTGACCCAATTATATCTAACGCTTACTGCACTGATCAAAATTATTATTCTTTAATGGAAACAATGTACTAACCAGATGTTTCTCTATTCTAACGTTAAGTGATCTAATTACCATATTCTGTCATGAAAAAAAATGCTCTGACTCAATTACTACCACTCTAACGCCGACTACTCTGGCCTCTGTATTACTGTTCTATTTGGAAACAATACACTGACCCAATTACTATTACTGTATGCCTGCTACGGTGACCAAGTTATCAATATTGTCAGGAGGCGATGTACGGATACAATTCTCACTAGCATTGATTGTACAGATCTCATAACCACTATTCCATCGCCGGATGCATTGGTTAAATGTAAACTCCAATCCCGACTGTACTAAACAAAGTACTACTACTCTACTCTACTATGTTTATTACTGTTAATATGATAAGACTGACAATCATCTTTGACCAGTGCCTTATTGTCTTTGTCCACCCGTTTCCAGAAGGCTACCAGCGACCATTCTGTCATTTTCCTTGCTGACCCATACCAAAAGCAGAGTGAGTTTGTGTACAATGTTAGTCATTTTGAAATTTGCCATGTCTGTTTCTGGAACAAGGTCTTCCCTTTGATGACCGTTCCTTGCTAAAATGACTAAACAACAATCTACGGCCAAAGATTAAGTGATACTCTAAACTCAACAACCAATGTGTGTGCTCTTGTGTTACTTTGTGCCTTCACATTCACATTCTGTTGAAGTGATTTATACCTATATATAAAACCATTACTAAAAGAAATAATTTTTCCGTAAATTTATACACTGTCATTCAATTCCCCGTTAATGTTACGCAAACGCCTTCGTTTTATTTTATGCGTTAACTGTTAGGCAAATGCCCTCATTTTATATTATGTTTGTCGTATATTGTTTGTACTAGCACTATCTTTGTCATGGTTGGGGGCTCTGCTATTTTGCATCTTCGGTAGCGTTGATAAGAAATCGTAACAGCAAGAATGAAATCTTTTAGGAAAAAGACTGAACTTTGGTTTGTTCTTCATTTGAATTTCTCACGTATTGATGATGACAGCCATTAAATACTATTTAATGCTTTGCTTCTTTCAACTCTTTCAAATATCTGTTTAAGTTCAAATTTGTATCCCACATCCGATATTGAAATAATGTGGGCTTCTCTCTTTTTTTTTTTTACGTGCAAAAACAAACAATAAACTCATAAATAAAAACAAAATCGCAAAAATAAACAAAAACAAAACCCGGCAAATTATACATAAAAACCGCTCTTACATTTCCACGTGAAGTTATTTAAGTAACAATACATTTAAAGAACTCTACTGCGCCAGCGCCTTTTGTGCTAGATACAATTCTTACGTTATCAAAGACTTTCAAAGAATACAATCGTTTTCACTTAACACCGAGAAGCAACAGACACTTTCAAACAAGCCTATAAATAATAAAATGAAAATTAAGTATGGATTTAATACAAATTTTCCAATTTTATTCTATACCAGAATGATAATGATAGTAATTTTAAAGAATGAGATCTTCTTGAAAGGAAATACGCAGAATAAAAAGAAAAATCTCCGTAAGCAGTTGTCAATAGCTCTGATCTGCCCATTATAAACAAAAAGATCAATATTTTGAGTCGGGGCACTTTTAGAGAAAAATAAATTGACCAATTAATACAAATAATTACTCAACTATTGGCCGTTACAGTACGGCAGCATCAAACACAGTTCAAAGTAAACGGTCCCAGAAAAATACAAAGCATCATAATCGGGTGATTTTAATTTACAGATTCATGAACGAAAAACTTTGAAATTAAAAAAAAAGTTTCAGTTTATATCGTCCTCTGCTGAATCAAGTGTATGGTGTGTGTGTGTGTGTGTGTGTGTGTGTGTGTGTGTGTGTGTGTGTGTGTGTGTGTGCGTGCGTGCATAATTAACATATACTTTAGAACCAATCTTTTCCTGTCTCAGTTTTATGTCACATCCAATGTCTAGCGTTCTCCCGACCCCACCCACCCCTCTCTCTTCCCATGTGTATTTTAATAACTTTCCTTTTATTCTTTCTGTCATTTTCCATCATTTCTTCTCTTACAGTGTGATTTTGTGCACCAAACAACAGACCGTAAGGCAGAAGCGCTCTCTGAAAAGATATTTGCCTTTAGGAAGGATTGCACGGTGCGCAAATTGTTTCGATCGAACATCACAATCGCGAGGGACCACTCTCCAAAGCAGTTGTGGCTCAAATCCACGTTCGTCCCAACAAGGAGTCAGCCGTAGAAGAAAGTGAATGAAAGGACTTCGAGGGAAACCCTGTACCATTAAGGCCGTCCCCTTGCAGTCGCTCATATCCGTAATGCTTCCTTTCGGGAGACGTCGAATTTTAACTCCAGAAACCACTGTCACGAC
This sequence comes from Sinotaia quadrata, assembly GCA_028829895.1. Lineage (NCBI taxonomy): Eukaryota > Metazoa > Mollusca > Gastropoda > Architaenioglossa > Viviparidae > Sinotaia > Sinotaia quadrata. The sequence goes on along the minus strand of CM054177.1, from coordinate 25,668,321 downwards.
AAGTCAAATTATCAGCTCCAGGGGAACTCTCGTGCCAACACTGCCCCAGAAAAAGGACAAGGTCAACAGAGAAATCGAGAGTGCGGATAAATCAGCGGGAAAACTGCAAGGCTGGTGTGTGCCGTGAGTATAAGGACAGAACTCTTGTAAGAAGTCGATGGCACTGTGTGCTCTTTGCAAAGGGTTCGAATACTGTGTGACACGGGGCACGCCACTTAGTTAATGAAATAATAATTATTATTATTAATTAATCTTTTATAAGTCATTTTCAAGTGATGAGAATATTTTTGTTATTATTAAATAAGTTATATAAAGAAGTTCTAATCAAATAATAAAAGGTATAATATCATAACAGGTATAATTATTTTATAAAGGATGTATTTATCATAAAGGGGAGTTACCTTGTCACCAACAACAACAAAAAAGAATCAATCTTATAATGAAGGGAAAAATCACATACTCAAGAGTGTTAACATAAGAAAGAGTGTAATCGTGTTATAAGATTTTTAGCAAACAACAAAGTGCAATTATGTCATAAAGAGTTTTTAACAAACAACAATGTGCAATTATGTCATAAAGAGTTTTGTCAAACAAGAGAGTGTAATCATATCATCAGAAGTTTTGTCAAACGGAAAAGTGTGTGGCAGAGGAAATTTGCCTATCACTATTTCTAAACTTAATTGTTATATATAAATATATACCGATATATAAATAAATATCTTAACTTATATAAATTTTTAAAGGTCAAAGTGACGAGACCTTGGACACTGCTTGTGCTGCTATTTTTAATTGTCAAAGTTGGAAGTAAACAACTCAGATGAAGAATGTGCTAGACTTGCTGATGTAATCTAAACCAGTTTTAGGTGGATAAGTAGTTTTATTTATCCAATGGTTAAGATTTATGAGAACGAGACCAGCCAATGGACTGAGATAAAAAGTTTACCTGCTGTAATTATTTATATTGTCTAATCACTTTGAATTTGGAGTGGCAAGAAGTCCAGTCATGAAAGGCAGCCATATTTCATGCATTTTGCAATTGATACTTGCGTTTTATGTAGAGATGTATTATGTGAGTAGACTATTATTTCTACAAATTGTGAACTATGATGCTTATTTGTCGTATGCTAAACACTTCTGATTGTTTCTAGTGAGCCTGTTCATATACTATATGTTGTATTTATTATTTTGTGTGCATGTATTGGGCTAATAAATACTGTTGCAGGAAACTGTACGTTGAGACTTGAATGTAAGAGGAATGGAGATAAAGATGAATAAACTGAAAACTTAGCACTTGTTCCTTGATTACATTTTACAGGGGAAAAGCAGCCTTTCCTTGTTTTATCTGAATCTCCCAGTTTACGAATTATATTATAACCACTATGACTGTGGTAGACACAAGAAGTATCTACTGCAGTGTGCAAGTGTAAGGAAAACACTGCACTCTGTTGAAGTATGGTGGTGAGGTATGCTGACTACAATGAGCAATTTCTAAGGAAGTTACTAGAAATTGCTACAATTGTTGTTCTGCCTGATGGATCTAATATGGCAAAGGAGCACCCAGATTAGCCTCAAGAGAATAGCAGCTAATCACTGCTCTACAAAGTGAAAAGGAAAACACATGGAATTGACAGTAATAATGTAAACAATAAACTTGTGACTTTGTTACAAAAAGTGCATGAAAGACTACAGCTACTTCAGCTGTACAAAGTTACATAGAAACTATTATCGCTTATTTGTAATAACTCTATTTCTGTTCTCTGATATGAACTATCCTGTTTGACACTAATCTATTGAACTGTGTGTTAGGATATAAGACTGTTTAGATATTAAAATTATTTGAATGTGGTTTTGTGGAGATATTGATGTCAAGTAATATTTTTCATTGTATTTGTTATGTGTATATTTGATTCTTGATTCAACAATTTATTGATCTTCTTAAATATATTGATAACTTTATGTTGGAGATGAAAGTGGGTGGATGGGGGATCACTAAATATAAAATTAAGGTCGGATTTATCTTCTCCTTTAGTAAGACGTTTTCCACCTACGAAAATAGTCTGATGGTAAATGTTTGTCTTTAATGTTGTGGAAGAAAGAAAACGTTTACAGCGCCCGCATATCCGCCAAGTTAGAGAGTGGTGTCTTCTGGAGAATTATTAATAACATAAATTAAGATTCTCATTAATTACAAGAGATGAGAATCTTAATTTATGTTATTAATAATTCATAATTAATCATCCATAACTAATTACAAGTTATGGATGATTAATTAAATAATAATAATTATAACCATTAACTAGGTGGCGTTGGCGTCACAGAATTAAATAACTGTAAAGCAATCTGGTCTTTCATAGGTCACCTAAATACCAAATGTGGATCCAGGAAATAAACAAACTAGAATTTATATAATGACACACGTGAGTCAATGGCGCACGCGCGTGCTCACACCCATACAGGATACTGGCATGCCGATCATTTTTAGAAAAACTGAAAGCTGTTGGCCTATATTTCAAATTGTCTAACTGAAATCTCTGACCGGGACAAAATGATCCATCATACATTGTCTAAATAGGTCACTGCACATACAAGAACTTCTACAGAATGTGTTTGGGCCAGAAGCTTAAACAAACATATCTCTCTCTCTTTCTCTCTCTCTCACCCATACAAAACTATTTTACAAGCATTCAGCCAACTATGTGTCGTGGATTCTATTATTTTCTTTTAATATTTCAAAGCGGTAATCAACACAACTGCCTTGCAGACAAAGGCTTATATGACAGCTTTATTAGTTGTTACCATAGCAACAACATGTCAACGTATTTGTATCGACTGGAATTGGTTTCTTATTAGCATGCCTCAGAATTACATGATCATGCACACATACAAACGCACCACCGCATTCCAGCTTATCTCCATTCTGCTTCCTTCACCTTGGGAATGGCAAGACAATGGCAATGTCACAAGGTCACCGGAGACACTTTTCATCAATCATTAGAAAACAAGTCGTTTACGGGGCTGTCCATACGAACGTGGGGACGAGGGATAGAAGTCTGTGCTTGCCTTGCGCATGTCAGCAGAATGACACTGAGACAACTTTCAAATAAATGTGAGAATGTGCTGAGAACTCCGTTTTCTGTGCTTGCTTTACACGCACGTGGAATCAGACGTCACAAACCATGTGACCCATGTGCGCGCAGCAAACAATTCAACGTCACGATCCAGAAATACATTGATTGTCAAAGAACTCCTTATATTTTTATTTTACATTTTCCAATGATATTTTAAAATGAAAATTAAACATTATACTTATGAAAGCGGTCGAGAGTATGTAAATACAAGATGTACCAAAGTCGCTCTTTTTTTAAAACATACACACACACACACACACACACACACACACACACACACACACACACACACACACATACACACACACACACACACACACACACACACACACACACATCTTTCTCTGCATTCACAACTTCTACACCAAAATGCATTATAACTTCTCTAGAACTCAAAGTAACTGTCTAAAAACTAATCAACTTCCAAAGCTTGATGCATTTCAACCGTGTCAGTCAATGTGTGACGTCACAAACCTCATAGAAAAGATTGAGTCGATTTAATAAAAAAAAAATTAAATCCTTTTTTTTTCTAGCGTTTCCTTACTATCAAACCATAAATAATATAAGGAAGAAGGAAATGAAAGTAATTTTAAAACCTACGCAAAATATAAATTCTATTATCCCCGGTTACTCAACTTCAGATATAATGTCAGCCTTGCTCATTTTTAGCAAGCTATACAACATTTGAGCTACGTAGTGTCGAAAGCAATACAGGTAATGTTTTCAATACTACTACTGGTAATACAGGTAATGTTTTCAATACTACTACTGGTAATACAGGTAATGTTTTCAATACTACTACTGGTAATACAGGTAATATTTTCAATACTACTACTGGTAATACAGGTAATGTTTTCAATACTACTACTGGTAATACAGGTAATGTTTTCAATACTACTACTGGTAATACAACTGTGACAAAACGTAAACTTCTTCAATGTATCAACAATATTACAATCTTCAGAATACCAAATTCCTTTACTATTTTTTTCAATCAGGATGGGCAGGAAAGAACTTTCCTAGTTTATAATCGGATTTCATTTAAAGCCACTAGCATTTCTAATCAACTTCTGTCATTGTTTTCGATGAAAAACTAATTATAAAAAACCAATTTTCAAATCTGAGCCGTACAAGTAAAGCTGCTGTTGTAATAGAAATTTGTTTTATTTTATCTTTTTGCTTTTTTATTTTTCAAGAGAATGTTTTCTATGGGATATAATTGGGTTCAAGACTTGCACTTGCCATTCCATTAAATGAACGGCGTTCTCAACACGAATTAACTACAAGTTACAATTGACGCCTTGTAATTAATGCCAGCAAGCCGGTTAAACAATTTAATTTTGCCTGAAACAGGAAAGTTTGCACCTTTAAAACCATATCTTTTATTTTGTTTAGTAATAACATTTCAGTATTGTTATGAATTTATTATTTGTAGATGAATCAGCTTTTGCTTATATGTTCCACATTAACTTTCTCTATATTCGTTTTCTATACTTCATTTCTAATTCTTTCAGTACGCTCTCTGAAGGCAGTGTAATGGCCTATGTTATTTCAGTACGCTGTATGAAGACAGTGTAATGGCCTAGTTATTTCAGTACGCTGTCTGAAGGCAGTGTAATGGCCTAGTTATTTCAGTACGCTGTTTGAAGGCAGTGTAATGACCTATGTTATTTTAGTACGTTGTCTGAAGGCAGTGTAATAGCCTAGTTATTTCAGTACGCTGTCTGAAGGCAGTATGATTGCCTATTCTATTTCAGTACGTTGATTGACCACAGTGTAGTTGTGTATTATTTCAGTACACTTGTTGAGGACAGTCTGATTGTGTATGTTATTTCAGTTCGTTGTTTGAGGGCAGTGTGGTTGAGTATGCTATTCCAGTTCGTTGTCTGAAGGCAGTGTGGTTGAGTATGCTATTCCAGTTCGTTGTCTGAAGGCAGTGTGGTTGAGTATGCTATTCCAGTTCGTTGTCTGAAGGCAGTGTGGTTGAGTATGCTATTCCAGTTCGTTGTCTGAAGGCAGTATGGTTGAGTATGCTATTCCAGTTCGTTGTCTGAGGGCAGTGTGGTTGAGTATGCTATTCCAGTACGTTGTCTGAAGGCAGTGTGGTTGAGTATGCTATTCCAGTACGTTGTCTGAAGGCAGTGTGGTTGAGTATGCTATTCCAGTACGTTGTCTGAAGGCAGTGTGGTTGAGTATGCTATTCCAGTACGTTGTTATACTGAAGTAGGTAAACTAAGGCACACAATCGCACTGTCCTCAATCAACCTACTAAAACAACACACACTCACACTACCTTCAATGTATTGCCTTCAATCAACATACTGAAATAGCATACACACTCACACTACCTACAAGGCTATTTCAGTATGGTGATTGAAGGCAATACATTGAAGGTAGTGTGAGTGTGTGTTGTTTCAGTAGGTTGAGTGAGGACAGTGCGATTGTGTGCCTTAGTTTAGTTCACTGATTGAAGGCAGTGAGAATGTGTGCGATATTTCATATTGATTGAAGGCAATATGATTGTGTGAGAATGCCTTGAAATTATTTCTGCCATTTTTTATTCTAAGCCTTTTGGAAAAGTTATTGTTTACCACTGATTCCCCGAGTTACAGCTAGCGTAACTCGCCTTAAGGCAAAATATCTTCTTATGGTGTCGTCCATAAATACAGCTACTTCATGGATCCATCCCAACCCCCTAAAACTTTACATGATGACGTCACACACAAGGAATGGCGTAATAAGATAGAAATTATTTTACAAGTTCAATCAAGAAAATAGCAGTAATGTAAATTGAACGTGCAATAATGTTACGGAAATTCATGAAATTACAGTGACAAGATTTTAGTGATAAATGTAACAAGTCAGCTATCTAATAGAATTCTGTGTATTTATCTGTAAGGAGGAATAAAAATAAATTAGTAAAGTATAAATAAGTAGCTAGAGTTCAGTAGTTCGCAATGTTTCAGTTGAGTTTGTGTGAAGTGTTGGAGCCAGAAAGTTCATTCTTGCCTTAGTTAAAAAACAATCATAAGTTACTAAGCTTAATTGGAATCACACATAACAATATACAATAGGAAAATTGAAGAAGGCACAAAATAAAACAAGAAGGCTCAATTCATGTCCGCATGCATTCAACGGTAAGCTGAAATTCGTCACGAGAACGATTTCAGACACAAGTCGGACTGACGGACACTTGAGTTAAATAAGTATCTTTATTATTAAAGGACTGGTGATGGTTGTATTAAATTTTGAGCTACCAACAACACTGGAAACCGACTTCCATTAACCCCCACGTGTGTTCAAGCGTGAGCTGGAATGCGATTTTGGTTTTACATGATGTGGCTTTTTAAGATTCTCATGACCCTTGCACTAACCCCAATACATAATAATTAGTCACAATAATACACACAAATAAATTTGTAAACATTGGAGAGAAAAAAATAACAATAATAAAAATTAAAAAATTGTAATAAAATATTTTAGACCAAAAAAAAATAGCCTGGGTGCTGCTATTATCCATCTTAAGGCTGTTCTTTACCATACCATTGCACCTCTTCAAATCTCCCCTTTGTCACACCAAGGATAAACAGTCTTATAAAATACGTGTTCTTTATTACGCCATAAATATATACAAGTCCTATTTTGCGTGTCGTATTGGACACGACATTTATGTAAAGGTCTTATAGAACAAAATTCTTTTAAACACTATGGATATGTAAAATATCTTTCACAGTTATCGTGTTTAATACCATAGTAATGTACGGCTCCCCTTCGAACTGCTCTAGTTTGAAAACCTTATGAATCAATGAACCTTATGAATCAGTGTGCATGAATGGTTGGGGCGGGAGATTATGAGATGTTACCGTATGCATGTTAACAGGAGCCGAAAAGCTCATATAGTTTTAAAATTAGTAAAAACGGAACTGATAAATGTCTGCAGTCATCTTCATATTTCTTAATTATCGATCCTTCTGTTAACATTTTACTTTCCAATGACTGAACGGCTGACTGGCATTCTTTGCGATGCGCGGTTGTACGGATGACGTCAGCAAAGCCGAAGACAGTGTTGTTTTTACGCGAAGATCACGGTTCTTGATCCGCATACTGCCGTCCTTCTGTTTTGGGGTGTGATGTTCCCGCGGTCCAAGTAATCTGACTGTTTGAACACCCCCTCTCGCTTTCCGATTTCACTAATTCTGTTCCGGGATTCAGAGTGTCCCTCCCCTCCTTTATTTATTTTGAAAAAATATTCGATATTTCGAACATTTCTGTCCAAATTCCAATGATGAAAACTGACGACTTCATGCTCTTGAATGGTGAAAAGAGATTGAGGTCATGGGGAGGTCACTTCAAAATCTCACGAAATAATGTGACGTCTTCTGCCTTCTCGATTTTCGACTGGTGCAGCCATGCCTCTCCAATCCGTGATGTCAGCAGTGTGCAAAATGTAATCATTCAGTTGTTAATGTACATAATGTAATCACGTCTCTCTTGGTAATGTTGTTAATGTACATAATGTAGTCACGTCTCCTTTGCTAATGTTGTTAATGTACATAATGTAGTCACGTCTCCTTTGCTAATGTTGTTAATGTACATAATGTAATCACGTCTCCCTTGGCAATGTTGTTAATGTACATAATGTACTCACGTCTCCCTTGGTAATGTTGTTAATGTACATAATGTAATCACGTCTCCCTTGGTAATGCTGTTAATGTACATAATGTAATCACGTCTCCCTTGGTAATGTTGTTAATGTACATAATGTAGTCACACGAAGACATTCATAGTTCTAAACGCTATACTGAATTTCACGCTGGGAAATGGATTTTTCCAATCCCAATGGCCACTTAGAACACTCGCAGTCATTGAACCGACTATAATAAGAAATTTTAGAAAGGGGCAAAACTTCAAATGAGTGCGTTATCCAAGTAATTTTACATAAAATGTTTCAATAAATATAAGCTATTATTATTTTGTGTTGATATATTAATCCATTGTATTTCACTTCATTCTTTGGTTATAGCCAATGAGTTCTGTTTGTGGTCTAAGTCGGTAGCGGTCAAGGGTAGTGTGCAGACAAAGTTGTGTGGCTCAGTTCTAAACGCTTTCAGGCTTTACAAATTCGACTAACTGTTTATACTTATGATCATTTCAGATAGTACACTGATTTCATTACACCAAAATATTACTAAACAAAGTAAGGGAAAAAAATGGCAGGATAGACCCTAAATTCGGGCCAATTAGTCAGTGACTGGTGATATGTTGAACTCTTAGTTCTAGCCAACACTGCGTCACAAAATCAATTTTTTTTTGTAAGTTGTCTAAGATTTTTCAACTGATTTAGAACAATTTTGCACTGCTAAATTCGAAAATCACATCTGTTTATTTTTTTTATCAGATCATGTTTTTGTGCTAATTCGATTTTTAAAAATCCGATCTTATAACTAAATCGATTACATTTTTGTAACATTATTAGGCAATTTTTGTTAATATTTCTCTTCCAAAATAGGTTTTTAAATTAAAAAAATTAAATTAAATTTTAAAAGAACGTTTTATAACACAATTCATTTATTAAATGTTACAAAAGTTGATTAGCGTACATTGAATAGTAGACATTGATAAAGGTAAGTACATAAAAGTTCAATATTAGGTCATCATTGATCAAAATTCAGGGCATGAACTTCCGTCTCTTCGAACTTCTAGAATGCTCACCAGCAGGGATGTCTCTCTTTAGAGTCCAACAGTAATCAGCCATCATGACTGCATCCCTGATATCTGGTCTCCATCTCTTTCATATCTTGATGAAATTTCTCCCCCTGCTCGTCGCTCATTGATCGCTGATTTTGAGGAAACCGATCCATATATGAGAATAAGTAATGCATTTTGATGCTCATGTTGCATCCAAGGTTTCTGAAAGCAGTCAGCATTTTGGCAACAAGGTCTGCGTAGTTCCTGGCCTTATTGTTGGCAAGAACATTTTTCACGACCAGAACTAAAGCCTTCAACTCTTCCATTTCCACTCCGTTCATTGACTTTTCAAACTCTGGATCTCTGATTAGCTTACGGAGTTGTGGACCATCAAAAATGCCAGCTTTCAACTTCTCGATGGTCAACCCTGGAAAAGCATGGCACAAGTAAGCGAAACAGTCACTATCCTTGTCCAGAGCTTTGGTGAACTGTTTGATTAAGCCAAGCTTAATGTACAGCGGTGGGAAAAGTATCATGTCTTTGTCCACCAGAGGGTTGTTTATGAGGTTCTTTGCTTTGCAAGGTACCAATTCCTCCCAAACAGGCCAGTCCTGCTTTGTGTAATGCTGAGCTTTGTCCCTACTATCCCACATGCACAGAAAGCATGGGTACAACGTAATCAAATTAGTGAACATAGAAATAATGGTTCACTTACATAAAGCATTCTCAAATTAAAATCACAGATCAATAGGAAAATACTCTAAGTCCATTCTTTATTTATCACTTAGTTAACTTACCATAAGCAAATGAACGCCTTTATGACCGGTCACGTGTTATGTTCAGATTCAAAATGATTATTGGATCATTTTTGTTATGAACAATATGAGATTAACAGTCACAAAATCTATTAATCCAGTTGGAACTGGTTTAGAATGCGTCAGCAATTTTCTAGCATATTCTCAAACTAGTTATTTACTTCCAACTCTGACAATTACAAAAGATGACGTCATAAGGAGTGCCACGGTCGGGTCACTGTTACAATTTAACAATTTATACAACAATTAAGTTTTAAAATAGGGATACGCAAATTTACTCCGCCAGTTTCTATAAGACTAAAGACAGTTTTTAAAGTATCATTGTTCTATATAAGACATTTCAGAAGTTAGAAAAGTTTTAAAATGTGAGGATTTTTGTTTCCGGCTATTTCATACAAAACTTTATGCAAAATTTTCGGCGGAAAAGTTAAGGCGATCGCGGAACTGTCAATCGATACACGAAGTTATGTATACATTTATGAAAGCAATGACTTTCAGTCTGCGCTTACACATACAAGAAGACAGCTGTTTAATACTGATCAAAATATACAAGATTTCCCTGGTCTGTTTCGCAAGCCCCCCCCCCCCCCATCCTCCACCACCACACACACCGCTTGTATTGCACCTTAAATTTGGAAAATCAACAAACTGTGCGTAAATTCTGTTTGTTTATTTTTATTTTCTGTTGGCTTTGGCAGAATATAAAACAGAACTGGCTCACTTAGTTCTGAGCATATTTTATTTCCGTTGGTGCTAAGCTCTGAAAGTGTTTGCAGACACAAAGGACACCGCTGTGGCCCTTTCAAGTGCTAAAGTGGAACTCTTCATGCCCGAACATATACTCTTCCTATTACAGTCATATAACTTTAGAAGAAATAATGTTAACAGACCAAAACATGGAAATAAAAAAAAAATCATAGTTGTAGGCAATAATTTACGGTAAGGCTGTGATTAAAAAGTCTCTAAATCATAAATTATTCTACAGAGATCTAAATTGCTTGTGTCAGATTTGCTACAAGGTTACAACAGTGACTAGCATTTTAGTTACAAGTAAATCAACCAACATTAACCACATGGCATTTCTGCTGAATAAGATAACGAAATATATATTTGAATTATAAACAGCACACAAGGTTATGTATGAAAGTTGAACACATTATTACTCAGCTGAAAGAAAGACATAAAAAAAAAAACCCTCATTTCTATTTAGCTGAAAAGAAACATGAAAATGACAATTTTAGAACTTATAGCTCTTTGTTTACTCACGGTGAGGCTTTAATCATGCAACTCCCAGAACGGAGACAGACAAGAGAACACATTTCTTAACTGCATGCAGGGTTCCCCTGACAGTGATGACAGGGACAGTTTTCCCCTGTGTGTTCCCTTAGCACCACATTGGTCAGCTACATTTGGCAAGTAGATGGCCATTGATTAGCCCTAATTGGCTAGCTTCTCAAGAATACTTGTATCATTCGATAAGTCGTGTATCTATAACAGGATCTGGTGTGGACTCACGTTTTCAATGGAACTTACACTATTGAATTCCAAGAGGAATGTCACCAGTTTCATTTAATTATAATACGATAGGCAGTGTCTAGTAGTCCATTTTGGAGAAGGGTCGAGATAGTCATCACTTAACACGACGTCTATCTTTAAATCACACTGTATAAATATCAGTAATGTGAACAAAGTTCTCTACAAATTTCATCACAAAAATATATCATAGATAAAAGTATATGGAAGAAAATGACCAATGAAGGAGGGGGGTGGAAATATTTGTCACAAATATGAATAGGTAGAGCGCCATAGACAGATTTATGAATGTGAATAGACTGTCATCATAGATATATGACTGAATCGAGTTCCTCAACAGATATGTGAATAGTCTATTGACATAGACAGTCCATCTTTCGCTTTTCAAATGTTTTTCCCTCTTGTTCTTTTCGGGGTCCGTGCTTATCTGTCTCTCTCTTTCCCTTCCATTCTCCTTTTGGCGTCGGTTTCTTTCCTCTGCAATCTCATTTCTTGTATTTTTTTCTCTCTTTTTTCCCACCGTTTTTCTCGCCCTCCGTCTTATTCTTTCCCTCTTTCTTGTATTCTCTCTTACAATGTATCTTTTCTCTATTCGTCATCCTTTCTCTCCGTTTTTTTTTTTTTACTTGTTTTCCTCTCTCTCTCTCTCCACCTTTCTTTCTATTTTTTCCCTTTCTCTCTCGCTGTAACTCTCTCTCTCTCTGTAACTCTCTCTCTCTCTCTGTCTCTGTAACTCTCTCTCTCTCTGTAACTCTTTCCTCTATCTCAGTTCAATAGGTTGCCATGAGATACCTTCTTTATTTCCAGTGATCACTATTGAGTCGTACACTGGTCCATGGCTCGTTTGGAAGCATATTGTTATAGTTGCCTTGTGTATTGTCGTAGTTTGATTGACACAATGCTCAGTCGATTTGGAACTTCCCTTCAGTACACCAGCATGCGCAAAGTCCTGATTTGCTGATTTCACGGATGGAAATCAGTGGGGAACAATAGACGATTTCTGTTCGTTTGTTCGGGCATGAAGAGTTCCACTTTAGCACTTGAAAAGGGCCACAGCGGTGTCCTTCGTGTCTGCAATCACTTTCAGAGCTTAGCACCAACGGAAATAAAATATGCTCAGAACTAAGTGAGCCACTTAGTAACTTGTAAAGGGGCACATAGCTTGAGTTCATTGTTCACTTCTGGTGAACTAAATGATTGTGTTCAATAATGTAAAATATAGTCTGAAGAGTTATTAAGGAGAGAGACCTTTAATATCTGTCCAGCTGAATTTCTACAGAAGAATTATTGTTGTTTCTTACAGTCAATGCCAGAACTCCTTTTACACCTTTATCTGGACTGGATATTTCTTATGAGTCCGTAAAGCCAGCAAATGAAGGCATGACGTCATCCACTACAGTAAAACAGAGACTAAACCTTGATTCAGGTCATGTTGACATTTCATAAAACACACTATGAACTTCTCTTAGTTCATGATGTGCATTATTTTTGTGAACTGATTGAAGTAACATTGTAAATGAATACTGTTCACTCTAGGAGTCTGGGGAGTCTGGGGAGTCTGGGGAGTCTGGGGAGAGCCAGAGATAATTTTCAGGAACACTATTATAAACAGTTACTAAGAGACCCTTTTCAGGCCTGAGGCCACACTGAACAATTCACACATGTGTGTGTGTGTGTGTGTGTGTGTGTGTGTGTGTGTGTGTGTGTGTGTGTGTGTGTGTGTGTGTATTTCTGTGTCTTCATTGTATATGTCATTATTTGTATTTGATCAATGTTGAACTGCTGTGTAGTGTGTAGTTAATATTATTACTAAATTCTTATTTCTTTGTTTATCAACACCCTCGACCTTGTGTTTTAACTAGGTTAAAAGGTCAAGTTTGTGGTGGGGGTGAAATAATTATTAAGACAAGTTTAGGCCTTTGGAGAGGGTGTCCACTGCTTTGTCAGAAGTGTGTAAGAGTTATCCTGTAATGTTTATTTACACTACTGGGGATTGTTCTGGAAAGGGTATGAGAGGTTACTCTTTCAGTCTGTTGCCCGCAAATTGAGAAGTGTGTGCTATCACAGATGTGCAAAGACGATAATATTCTCATAATTAAAGAGACCCTCTCGTTGTTTAAAATAACATGTAACAGTATTCATATAACTATCTATGTTGAACTTGAACTCTACCTATTCACTTTCATATATCTGTCTATACTGAACTCTATCTATTCACAAATCTATGTTGAACTCTGCCTATTCACATTCATATATCTGTCTATACTGAACTCTATCTATTCACAAATCTATGTTGAACTATACCTATTCATATAACTGTCTATGTTGAACTCTATTTATCTGCCTGTTTTGTGGAATGCACTTCCCATCACATCAATACAAAATAACTTTCCCTCCACCACACACTCTCACCCTTCTACTGAAGTGTTAAATGAGCAGCCCCTAACAGCTGAGGTTGTAATCCCCATAAACTGTTGATGGACATTCTGGCAATTGTCAATTCCAACATGAAATGATGCTCCAAGGTGAAAGGTCAGTGCAAATGTTGTACATAAACTTTAAAGAATAGCATCATCTGTTTGATAGTGCAGCCATTTGGAGACTTCTCTACCGATTTATCAAATCTGGAGTGAAAGAAACATCATAAGTTTTCTTTCTTTGACACTAGTTAAAAAAAAACAATACCCATACCCAAAAACAAAATCACAACTTATTAGCTTTGGATTTCAATTACATTATTATCAATTAGACTACCCAGTAATGACTCTATTTTCAGTATACAATGAATTAAATATTTAGTCTCATAGTCTATTTATAACATTTTTTCTTGAATCTAAAGTAGTATTATGAAGCTGGTGCATGAACACTAGCAGCAGAAATATATGATTACACTCCTTTCTCTTAAGTCTAAATATAACTCCATGCAACTTTCCTCTACACATCAGGCAGAAACGGCATTTATTGATTTTTATTTCAGAAACGAGCAAAATCTGCTGCTTAAACTAGCCACCATCACAAATCCATTTGAAGATACATGTGTTTACAATTTTGATTATGAAACTGTCATCTCGCATTCTGTTGGTCTGTGGCCGGATGTGTGGGGTCAACAGTTATGAGGTGAATGAAACTAGTGAATTCAGCTAGAGAATGAGCCTAGTGAATTCAGCTAGTGAATGAATGATTGCAGCTAGTGAATGAGACTAGTGATTGCAGTTAGTGAATGAGACTAGTGATTGCAGTTAGTGAATGAAACTAGTGATTGCACCTAGTAAATGAAACTAGTTGCAGCCAGTGAATGAAACTAGTAAATGCAGCTAGTGAATTAAACAAATGAATGCAGCTAGTAAATGCAGCTAGTGGTATATTAATGAATATACTAATATCTTACTCCTATTTCTTCTATGGATTTGGCATCAAATGAATGCATAAACCATGCTGCAAAAGTTTTTTTTAATGTAGCCTATAGCATAGTCCAGCCAAAAAATAAAACAAAATCTTTCAGTTCCTCTAGAAAACAAAAGTACTAAATGACATAAAGTATGTCCATGACTTCTGAGACATAAATTATCTATCTTCAAACATGTTATTATTCAAACCATTGCATTAACATGAGAGCACTGAAAGAATAAAATATGAAAGAAAAGAATATTATACTGATACACAGTCTGACATCTAGCCACATCTAGCTGTCCCTTAACTACATTACATTAAATTATTTTAAAATTTAATAACTACAATTAGTATTATGGTTAGCATCTTTATAGAGAGAAACACAGTCGACATAAATTCATTTATTAAAGATAGTGAGACTGGACAGAAAAAGAAAAATTAATTTAATACATTATATAATTAAGAATTATGCTTATATAATTAAAAAATATTATCTTGCAATGAAATTTCAAAAGAACAAACACAGCAATCCAATAAAGTGGTAAGTAAATACATAATATGCATTCTAAGTCTACTGTATATATCATTATACAGCATATATTGTGTCAAATGTGTAGAGCAAAGGTCAAAGGTACCACCATATAGTGCTGAACTAGCATAAGAAGTTTTCTTTTCCTGGTAATATATATATTTTATATATAGATACAGAATACATATACTGATATATATGCAAACATTCAAAATGACAAACAAAACAAGTGAGAGAATTGAGAAAAGAAACAGGGAGGAAAACAATCTGAAATGAGACAGTCTTACCTGCTTGGAAACAAGGTGACTCATGTACTAATCCGAAGAAAAAAAAATTAATTAAGAAAGCTACATAACTAACAGTCCAAATCATGTGTCATGTCATCAAACTTAGTGCCAACTTCAAACCAGTTACTTACCCTATCCACTTCAATTTAATACTGAAATATGCAGGATATAACAAATAAATATGATGATCAGCAGAGTGATGGAGCTAATAACCGAAATCATGTGGCATCATCAAACAGTGTGCTGATTTCATGTCACTAACTTTCCCTGATTCACTTCAATGTGAGGTTGAATTATGTGTTACATTCAAAATAAAAGAATATAAAAACAAAATAGTTTCAATGCAAGCTCCAGCCTTAAAATCAAAATATAATAATAATTCAATAAAATTAAATAATCCTGATCTTGAAATTAAATTACTGAATTAACTAACAGAATAGATTTGGAAACTCAAATATATTTTAAGCATTGTAAAAACTGTTCTTGTTTCTCTTTTATTAAATATAAATGCAGGCATTTTTTGGGTGGTGATGGTGATGGAGGTGGTGCACAGTATCTCATGTTTACAACAAAGAAACATTAGTCCTGGTTAGTATGAGAAGCAGCACTTTATCAGCCACTATGCTATATGCATTTGAATGTGTGCTGAAGCTGGTGGAAGGTATGTGGAAAATTTGTATCAAAAGAAATAAACTTGGGGATATTTTTTGGTGTCATTTTTGGTTTTAAACTCACACCACTTTTAGTTTTTTTCTTCCACAGAATTCTGACATCAAGCTATATTTACAACATTCTCCTTCTGTCTACTCTGTATGTCATACTTAATATACTCCATCTGTATGTCATACTTAATATACTCCATCTGTATGTTATACTTAACATACTCCATCTGTATGTCATACTTAATATACTCCATTTGTATGTCATACTTAATATACTCCATCTGTATGTCATACTTAATATACTCCATCTGTATGTCATACTTAATATACTCCATCTGTATGTTATACTTAACATACTCCATCTGTATGTCATACTTAATATACTCCATTTGTATGTCATACTTAATATACTCCATCTGTATGTCATACTTAATATACTCCGTCTGTATGTTATGGTAAAAATAAATGAAAATAAACAAATGAATTAAATTAAAAAACAAAAACATATAAACAGCAACTGCTAAACATTAATAAAAGCAAGTGTCATGTTAAATCAAAAATACTTTATATTTCTAACTACAACACAACAAAAACACTCTTGAAATGAGATATTTTAAATGCTCATTTAGCACATTTCTCATAAAGGATATTTAGCCAAAATGTCAATATTTTTTCTTTTTTTCCTAGTACATCTAATTACAGTGTTCTGGAACTTCTCACTGCATTGAAACAGTGCTCAGTCAATGACAGTACTAAATAGGTTTTGAATGCAAAATATTTACGGTTTTAAGAAAATCAAACAGGGACATTTTTTTCCAAAATGCTTTGGAAAAATGATTTCTTACTCTGTGTACAGATAAAAGCACACAATTTCTATATAACTCTGAAATGCTTTCAACCCTGATCAGCCACTTTTAGCGTCATAACAGTTAATATGTCTGTTCTATTTTTCATATATATACACATGGGAGAACAGTGCACAGTGACATAATATGCATGGGTTAAAGTACCAGGAGCAGAAATCCACTGCAAAATTTTGGTACAAAATAAAAACAGTAAGAATGGATAACCATAATAAGTGAAAAGACAATGGTTAACATCTCACATGCATCCACCTTTCCCATCCTCCCACTCCCATGCAAATTCAGAGTGTATTTTTTGCATCAGCTAGTGCAGAATGCATTTGTAGTTTTTGATGATTTCCTGGTGACTGCGGTAAACTTCTAGTGCCCTCATCACAGCCATAAATATAAAACAAAGCTCTAGCAATATCATGCCTAAAGGGGAAGCATATGATTATAATCTTATACTACTTGAAGAGTTTATAAAAAACAGGTAAAAATTCCACAATCAAGCAGTAATGTAATGATAACTTTAAAAAATCACTCCTATGTATGTTAATTTATTAAAAACACTGTTTACATCCAATATGAATCTTCCATATAAAAATAAAAAGTACTGCACACACCCATAAGCACAAACTAGTATGTTATGGTCATATTTTTTATGGCCAGATATCCCCAAGTTAAAGGGAGTTGTTTTAAGAACATTCTTCTGGTCTGAATTAAATGTGGATAATGAGAACCCTGTGCATGTGCATACGTCTTTGTGTAGAGAATATATCCTTGTTCATTATTTACTGTGAGCCTCAGGAAACACTGGCAAGAATTATAATTAGCAGACTTTAGAATAACAGTGCCCTGAAGTTGCAAAATAGCAGTAGAAAATACAATGCCATGCAAAGACAACGCTATTTGTCTCAATACCAAAAGTACAGAAGAAGACCTTCAGATAATAATGAAATTTTTGTTACATCCTCCGTAAATTGTCATTCTTTCTGCTCTTATAATTTCCAGAGCTTTAGTCTTTCTTTTTGCAGTACAAAAACGCATGTTACAATACCCATCATGTTCATTTTGTTGACTTACACTATAGATTTTGCAACCCACTCCTGGTAACAGATTGCATACATTAGGGTGTTAATGCAAATGGACCATTCCACATATAGGGTATCTGACATTAAAAACAAAACCTTTTTCTTAGCATCTAGTTAGTCCTAACAGAGTAATTTCTTGTAACCTTTTTCTTTCATTCTTACTGTCTAATTAAACCAACAGGATAATTCTTTGTAAACTTTCTTCTTTCCTTCTTACTCTTAGCTTCTAATTAAACCAACAGGGTAATTCCTTGTAAAACCTTTTTCTTTTTTACTTTCTAATTAAACCAATAGGGTAATTCCTTGTAAAACTTTTTATTCCATTCTTTGCTTCTAATTAAACCAAAAGAGTAATTCCTTGTGAACCTCTCTCTTTCACTCTTAGCTTTTAATTAAACCAACAGGTTAATTCCTTGTAAACCTTTTTTCTTTCAATCTTAGTTTCTAATTAAACCAACAGATAATTCCTTGTAAACCCTTTTCTTTCAATCTTGGCTTCTAATTAAACCAACATGGTAATTCCTTGTAAACCCCTTTTTTTAATCTTAGTTTCTTATTAAACCCAACAGGGTAATTCCTTGTAAACCTTTTTCTTTCCATCTTAGCTTCTAATTAAACCCAATATGGTAATTCACTGTAAACCTTTTTCTTTCATTCTTACCTTCTAAGTAAACCAAGAGGGTAATTTCTTGTAAACATTTTTTCTATCGATCTTAGTTTCTAATTAAACCAAGAGGGTAATTTCTTGTAAACCCTTTTCTTTCATTCTTAGTTTCTAACTAATCCCAATGGAGTAATTCCTTGGTAACCATTTTTTTAAAATTCATTTTCAGCTTCTAAGATAATCCCAACAGTAATTTTTTGTAAGACTTTTTCTTTCATTTTAAACTTCTTAGCTAGTTTCAACAGAGTAATACCTCACATATCTTTTCCTTCCTTTCTTAGCATCTGAGCAAATTCTAAAAGAGTAATTCTTAGTAAACCTTTTCCTTCCTTTCTTAGCATCTGAGCTATTTCCAAATGAGCAATTCCTTGTAAACCTATTTAGATTTTTTTCTTTCATTCTTAGCTTCTGAGCTAGACCTATGACTTTTCCCTAGACAGCTTCCCTAGACAGAATAAAAATATTCCCAGAATTAGCAGGGTTTGAGGTCACCACAGGTGACAACACAGGTTATTAGTATTAACCCCTTCATGTTTATTTAAATTAGTTCCAATGGAAGCTCTAATATTGTTATAAATCACTACCTTTGTTTCTGATTAACTTCTTAATACCTCAAGAAAGCAACAAAGTAAGCATGAAAAACTTACCTTCTGCAGCAGTAAAGGTGAAATTGGTTGATACCTGAAACCATTGTGCACTATACCTGGATCAAACAGGCTGAACTTAACTGTAGCCATATCGACCTACAAAAATTATATTTAGTTACTATTAAATGTACCTGTTAAAAGCTCACCGTGAGAAAGAAAAAATGACTGATGTCAACACAATTATCTCAGGTGTCCTAAATAACCAAACTCAGATTACAATCAAGTCACCTTTCAGTCAAAACTAAAGGAAAAATAATTTCATGCAATATAAAAGCTAAATAAAATCCTGATGAATATATTTCCATTTTAAATGTGTTTATATTTTAAATGAGAAAATATAAACACAATGAATGTATTTCCACTTTAAATGAGAAAATATAAACACAATGAATATATTTCCACTTTAAATTAATGAGAAAATATAAACACAATGAATGTATTTCCACTTTAAATTAAATGAGAAAATATAAACACAATGAATGTATTTCCACTTTAAATGAGAAAATATAAACACAATGAATGTATTTCCACTTTAAATGAGAAAATATAAACACAATGAATGTATTTCCACTTTAAATGAGAAAATATAAACACAGTATATATATTTCCACTTTAAATGAGAAAATATAAACAAAATTTATGTATTCTGATGAAATACATTTCCTTTTTAATGACATAATACCAAATAAAACTTTATGTACTACTGCCTTCAATAAAAAATAAATAAAAGATGACAAAAATAAACACAATGTATGTATTCTGGTGAAATACATTTCCTTTTTAATGATATAATACCAAATAAAACTTTATGTACTACTGTTTTCAATAACAAATAAAATAAAAGATCACAAAAATAAACAATTTAAAAATTATGAACACATGGTGGTTTTCAAAATCAACATATGGTGGTATGAGTTTAAAAATAATTATAACTAAATCATCCAAAGGATTCTGGCATCCAGTCACACTCAATCAATTACTTCATGTTAAAAGAGAAAGGCATTAAATTAAAGGAATATCAAGAATATGCACTTTTTGGAATGATAAAAGTTCCCTATTGCTTAGCATTTCAAAAACATGACATCCTTAAACAAAATCAGATAACAAAGTAGCACCGATTTTAAGGATGTCATGTTTGACATGAGAATTTTCACCATAAATAATGACCATAGTCCTAATGTGATTACAGGAAAGAAACAGAGAGATATTACTTCAATTCTCTTTTAGTGCTTGCTTCTTTCTACATATTAGTTACAGTTTATTAAACTGTTGGGCTTTTTTCCATGTAAACTGACATTACAAACTATCAGAAACATATCAACAGCAATATAAAAATCAGAACTTAGTTAACTAACATTAGTATAAAATGGTTTGTTGAGACCTAAATATATTTTACTATTTAAAAAACTAATTTTAGTGGGAAATAACTTGTTGAAACCTGAATACACTTATCCTTTACTTGATACAGTTAATATAAAAAAATTATAGATTAATACAGAATGCTCAAGGGTTAAATTATAACAATATACACAAAGGGATAAAATGCATTTCCAAATGATATCGTGGTGATAACAAGCAAAACTATATTCTGCTTTTCTAGAATTTTATATCAGAAATTCATTTTTTAGATATGTTTAAATAATTAATCAACAGAACAATTTTCGTTTTTATACTGGCCTCATCAGATTCTTTAAAGAGTGACACAACAAGTGGATCGTCAGAGAGGGGAATTATTTCTTGAATTCCCAAGCGTTTCAAAATGACTGGGAACAATGCCTGCAGAAAGAGTAAAATTATATTTTATGTATAAAACTACATAAAGAGACACAGTTGTAATTATATAAAGACCATAAACTATTTATGCATTACAAACTTCAATGGTGTTGATTTAAATACCTATCTAATCTAACTGTCTGCTCTAGAGGCCCTTGTGTTCATGACTTATTGTTATATATGCTTTCTCAGCACAATGTCCTCGATGGTGATGATGCCGATAAGCAGCATTTGGTTAGGCATGGGTAACAACAGTGTAATGAAACAGATTTGGAATGGATTCCCAGGTGAAAAAATGATCTGAGCAAGTACATATGAGTGTGTCTGTGATAAATGGTATGCATGCCTGAAGGAAGGTTGCTTCTCAATATTTCAAGGATTAACAATTTTTTTTTTTAAATCTAAAAAATCCTACTGAAAGCAACTATTTGCATATCTAGTGAATATCAACACACAAGGATTATAAGTACATTCATTAGTGCTCTTGATAAACACAACTTTTTCTTGAAAATAAATAATTCTATCACTCCTTTTTGCTACTATTCGTTAGTTTGTAAATTCATTCTTGCCTTTTAAACAATTTTAAGCTTAGTTAATTTTTTCCTATTAATTTATTGTATATGATTTGTAACCATTTTTCATTTGGATATTTATTTAGTAATGTACTTACATACTGAATTATGCCAAGCCTTAAAATACATTATAAAAACTCATCACTCATAAGAAGCAATCATTATTTTTGTTAATACTAGCGTTGCACACAATAGCATACAGGTTAAAGTTTATCATACACCTATTACAAGGGTCCAATACCCTGAAATCTATTCTAAAATTATATCCAACAGTTTAAATTTCCTGGTTCATTCAACAAACAAACAACAAGAACAAAAATGAATATTTTTCCTAATTAAGTGAAGAATATATTTGCTGGTATCATCTGCCATACTGTGTTAATGATTTGTTCAATGCAGTGAGATATCTGTATTTGATTTTTATTATACTGTTCCATGAGTAGTGATTATTATAATTTATAATTGCACATTCTTCCATTAGTATTGATTATTATATTTCATCTTTTTCCGAGTAATGCTTATTATACTTCATCATTTCCTTGATGAATGATTATTTATTAATATTATAGTTCATCTTTACCTGAGTATGAATTATTTCATATTTTCTATGAGAACTGAATCACTGATAACTAGTTGTGTATGTATAGTGATGTTTTAACTGTATTTTATTAAAGAAAATGTTTATTATTATGTAGCAGCCTGAAGCTAGCCAATTATTATTATTTTGATTAATGCTAACAGTAATAAATCACTACATTTGTACTTACTCCTAAGATAAGGCAAAATACTATTAATAATAAATACTTAAAATTAAACAAGCCACACAAACACTTCTTACTAAGACTAGGCAAAGCACAATAATACTTATCATTAAGACTAGGCTGAGTACATTAAAACTCATCATGAAAGACTAGGCAATGCATGGTAATACTTATCATAAGAGTAGGCAAATCATATTAAAACTCATCATGAAAGTAAGACTAAATAAGGCATGGTAATATCATTAACACTAGGCAAGAAGTAATATCGATCATTAAAACTAGGCAAACTCTTTAACACTTATAATTAAAATTAGGGAAAGCGCAGTAATAGTTATCATAAGACTTAAGTGGGGACAGAACATTATTATCATTAAGATTAAGCAAGGCACGATACTTATCATTAAATTGCATGGCCATTTCATGACTTGCAGTGAAAATAAATACACAGTCTAACTGAAAAGTGCTTCTAATTCAATTTTAAAAAAGAAAGAATTTTACCTATTGCTTGCTCAGCTTTTAGAACATCTTTAACTCTTTTTTCATACTGTTTCTATAATATTTTTTAATCAGTGCAATATAAGTACTAAAAATCATGTTGCAATGTTATAAGGGAAAATATTAGGAAATAAGGTGATACTATCAATTTCATCCACATTATCTCCCTTAGAAAAACGTAGCTTCTATCACCAGTATTCTTGCTACATCATGTTTGGCTGAATGACTGAATGAGTGACTGACTGATTGGTTGACTGAAACCTAACATCTGCCTTTAGCATTCGCTGAATTTTTGGACAGATTGTAATAAGTGCCTGATCTGGTGAGGCAAGGTATTAAAATTGTTACATTCAGCAGTAAAAATTTTACTTAGTGATACAACACTAATGTCATACATGCTTCTCATTAAATACAGCTAAACTTTTTTTTTTTTTAAATCAGGGGACACAGCATTTAATGATTTATTCACTTTGACTGCAAATGAGTTCCTCATATTTGCTGAAATATGTGGGATTTTAGTACCTTTCTCCAAACCAGACTGACAATTTACTAAAGCTCACTTTGACAAAAGAATCAGATCTTACCCTGATAGTTATGTGCCTGAAAGGAGGGTCCTTAACTGTCTCGTTTTCTATAAAGCCTTCAAAATCTCTTTCCATATCTGAAAAAGAAAGGCAAAGGTATCATTCTTTATATACTTATTTAATTAAATAATTTAAAATAATTAGATTTGGAAAATAATTGCTTAAACCCACCCTTACCACAGCATTATTATACAAATTTCCACTCAGCAGGTAGTAAAATTTATTTTTATATTTTTATTATAAATTTTCATTTTCTTTTTAGTTATTAAAGACATGTAATGTTAATGACATGATATTACATGAACTATATATTTTTTTAAATAAAACAATTCCAAATTCACCATCACAAGCTGCTTACTAATTATTAAATATAATAATTAGTAAAAGAAAAATACTAAATTCCCATTAATTAATGTTTTGAGGTAATTAATTCTGAGATGTTTTAAAAAATTGTACTAAATTATCATAATAATAATAATTATTTGAAAACGTTTATAGTGTAAAGTCAATACTACATAACTTCGTGCCTGCCAAGTTTAAAATGAATATTTTTTATCCCCATTTCAACAAAAATGTGTGCCTTCTTTTACTGCCAACTGCAACTTCCATCAATCCCTTCAATGCCTGGGATAGTTTTAAAAGGGTAATGCATCTGTCAGATCGGTTTCTTTTATCTACTTGTATAGTTTGTTTCTTAATCTTATTTTGTAGATTTATTGATTCTTTTAATTACTTTTGTACCTTTAATAATTTGTAAAATAGAATGTGTCTGAATTTATTGTATATTTTATGCATTATATGAGATTACATAAATACGTGCCTTCAAAAATGACAGGTGTCCATTCTTGACATCCAAACTGGTCAACACGATCCTCCGGATGCACAGGACATGGATGTGAACCCACAACAAACCTGATTAGTGTGCTGAAACAAATAAAACTCTAACTGAAAAATTTGTGCTTCAAAATCCCACAAAGAGTCCCAGTACTTTATATGTAAAGTTTATCATGCATTCTTGAAGTCTAAATCATAGCAAATAACTTCTTTTGTACTTCAACAAAACATTTAAGTAATATAGTTATAAAAATCCTGATTATTTCTGATAAATCTGTTCAACCAAGGTGTTACTTGATCTTGGTTGATTTACTGCACACTGCTTGTGTATGTAAATTAAAATGTGCAGCATCTGACTCCAACAATCAGGTATGTTTAACAAAGAGTGTACAAACTTAAAAGAAAAACCATTCCTGATTAAAAAAAATTTTTTTAAAGGCACAATAAAAGTCATCAATAGTGTTGCTTTACAAATAGTGATACAAATATCATGAAACTTTTAAATGTGGATTATCCCTAAAATATTCACAGTTAATGTCAATAAAAGACCTTTGTATAGTGTGATGTGTCACTTCCAAAAGTAAAAACTCTGCTATTCTCAGATATACAAATTCTATTGTCTGCTACTAGAACCTGAAATACACAAGCATCAAATGTTTTATTTATATTTTTTACTGTTCAACCTAATACTAGTAATAGAAAACATTAACTGATCATGTTTAAACGTTTTTTGTCCGTTTTAATTTTTTTCTTTTTGGTACCATGAATAGCTCAGTATATATAATATATAAGTCAATGTATTGCTGAATCAGTGGGTTGGGGTTTCTGTTAATGGCATAATGATGCAAATAATTTGTTTCATAGTAGATAATTATTATCACCACTGACAACTCAAGAAACTCTATACATAGTACAAAATAAAACTTATCTACATTTGTTTTCTGTCTTCCTCAAGAAAGAGATAACCATGCAAGTAGACATACTTGTTATCTGCACTAATATTGGCTGACTTCATCCAAGTATCTCGAATAACTGTCCGCTGCTTTTGATTTTCTCGTGCAGAAAGGATACATGCACCCAGAAGTAAATCCACTTTCCCTTGACCACCTGGAAAGAAAAATATTTCCAATGCTGTGAATACATTCGATAGAAATTTTCAGGCTCATTACTTGATTTCATTTTGAATTCCCCAAAATGACCCTGCTAGTGTGCTGGTCCTAAGAACATTTTTTTCAGCATGGACGCAGATTTGTCAGGAGAACAAGTATACAATAAACCTGAATGAGCAAACAGCAATAACTGATTATAAGAATTTTTAAAGGTATTTCTTGATATTGTAAAAAGCACAGGCTTCTTGAGGTTCTGTGACCCACTTGCTTCAACTTTGAATTCACAGTTCATTTTTATATCTTGACTGCCATAAGCAACTCTGCTAAAGGTTACTCCCCTTGTTTCCTTCGTAAATCAGGACTGAACTTACCCCAAGTGTTGAAATCTCTTGAATAATTGTTTACCATCAGTTCTTTTGGGGTAATGGAACTAATACTGTTAAGTGGCACTTCTGAAAGGCAACTCTAATTTCTAAAAACAACAGGAGAATAGCCGCTTAACAACATTGTCCAATGAATAGCAATGTCCGTCGAGCATACAGTAGGTCTACTAAATAAATAAAGGTATAGCCTACTAATTTTTAAAAGTATTCTATTCGCTTTACTACATTCTAAAAATATTCTGTTTGATAAATGACAGGCCTAACCATTTTACTTGAATAGCTTTTATTATTTAAATTTCAATTTATATTATTGATTAGGCCTAACTATTAATATTAATAATAATAATAATATACTCTATATTTTAAGTTACTGAAATATGTAAATTTTCTGTTTGTTTTAAATTAAATGTGTCTTTGAGTAAGTGTTTATGTATATGTCCATCTATGTTGCAATATTTCTATACATTTTTAGACATGTATCAATTAATTATCATACGAATATTCATTTCAAAGACATTGAAACAAACAGGACATCTGCTTCACATTTTTTCACAAGCAACATAAATTACAATAAAATGTCTTTGTTGACAATATTTATAAACAAAAAAAAGTAAAGTATTAAAGTGGACTATCTTCTACCTTTGTACTGTGCATACATAATGTAAGAGATTATTGCGAAACAAATTGCTATACAGGTACCAAAACCTCGTGCTAATGTTGACATTTTTCGCGAACAAAACCGGAAACAATCTGACTCATGAGAGAAGCAAGACGCTCAAAACAAATTATTTATGTAAATGTTTTTAAATTTTGACTAGTTATAATATCCTATGTAGGAAAATTTGGCAATTATTTACTAAAGCATGCGTTTTCTTATGAGGCAGTTGTCGTTATTTCAGTTATTTCCCCTAACTGGCAGCTGACGACCAACTTCCGTAAAAAAGCGTCATTGGCAGCGCTTGGAAACAGCTTTTTTTTTAAATTAAAAAAAAATGGGAAATTCCCCACCGTCAAATACAAATGTTAGTAGTAAAAATTAAATGTCATACATTTAAAGTGAATTTTAAAAAATACTTTAATTCTGGTAAATTCTTAATATTCAAGTAATGCTTAACAATATAACTTCCATTAACTTAATTTGTCGTCTGTAACTAAATGAGTAAGTGCGAATATACGATAAGACAGTTGTGTATGCGCGTGCTCGTATGCAAATGTGCCTCTGCTTTCACAGTTGTGTTTTTATTTTAATTTCACTTAATTTTAATATGACTGATCTATATTGAGCCCCTTTTAACTATTTACTGCATATAATTAAGGAGGCATTATTTTTTTAATTAAAAAACAACTTTATGTAATACAATTGATTTTCAAGTAACATTTGGGTGCCCTATAGGCCCTAAAACTAAAATAAATAATACAAATATAACTTATACAAAAAATAATATGTAAGTCATTCACACATATATTAAACTTATAATTAATATGCTAATGTTTTTAAAGCAACATTTATTCACGTGTGTATTAATTATTATTAAAATTTCTTCAATAATAATAAAATAAAATACACCAAATTCGTTGTTAAGAAAAGAAAATAACTGCTGATAAGTATATTTTTAAACCTGAAAAAAGATCTGAAATGATCACCCCTATCAAAACAAGAAATAAGTTTGTCACACTCTTTAATTTAATTTGTGCAAACTAAGTGTACAATATGTACATTTTAAATAACATTTGATATTAATAGATATCTGAACATTTGATTAGATCAATATGATTGCATATTAAATATTGACAGAACTTTTGAAACACTGACAAAGTCAAAAGAATATGATTGCACAGACTTTTAAAACGGGGGAGGGGGGGTGTTTTTTAAATAATACAGTCATTTATTCAACTTGCTAAACCTCAAAATTTGCATAGGTTATTCTCTATGACAATCTTGTAGTAGAGATACTGTGTTAAAAACTAAATCCCAGCAATATTAATGAATAACTTTCTATATCACTGTTCCTTTTATATATTGTAGGTGTATGCTTTTGTTTTGAGAGAGTGTTTGCAAAATAGTTAATCATCATAATATTTGCCTTCCTGTTTCACATTAATTATTTCTTAAATTTTTACTTTTCTAATTTCAATAGTTGTATATTGTTTCCCCATAAATTTAATATTCAATCATGATTTAATTTGTTGATAACAGAATGAGATATGTGCTATGGAAAATAGCACCACTCCTATGGAAAGTGGTCAGGAGTTTTCCTTGGCTCTCCCACATGAACTCTCTGAGAAAATACTGCAATACCTACCACCCCAAGATCTAAGCCGCTTCTCCATGTGTTGTCGCCACTACTGGGAGTTGTCCAACTCAGATCATTTGTGGTATAAAATTTGTTCAATTAAAGCAGATGAGCCCTGAGAAAAAAGAGATCAAAATGCATATGCTTTTGCAGCAACCACACCAAATATGTGGTTGCTGCAAAGCCATTTACTCAATGAATTAAAGTTTTAAAAAATATTTGGTATATTTAGAAAATAAAAACTGTCCTGCATTTGTGCTTCAGTAATTCTGTCCCTATCAATTTGCTGCAAATGCAATTGTCTTTAGCATCAATGTAATTTTTACTAATTTAATCTTGATTTAAGTATTAAGACATAAAAAGGTAAAATGTAACATCTCTTATTTTTTTAAAAAATGTCATCATTAAAATTTTATTTGTCTAATAAATGCTTTGAAAATACAGTACTTTAGTTCACTTGAGGACCCTTGATAATTTGAACTTTAGCTCATGTGAGAGTACACTTGATAGTTTGTACTGTAGTTTATTTGAGGGTACATATGCTTATCATACAATACTATATTTTAGTGGTGTAACTGCTTGCCCTGCAACCCCCACATTCCTTGGGTTCATCAGAAGGGGCCCAGTATTTGCTTCAAAAATATTGTACTTGTAATTTGAAAAATATATACATAATCAAGTATTTGCAGGTCATTTGGCAAGCTGTTTTTCTATGGAACAGAGAGAGAGTGGGTGTATGTGAGTGTGTCTGTGTATGTGTGTGTGTATGTATGTGTGTAAAATGTGTGTGTGTCATTTTAGTTTGCAAGTGGGGGCCCAGCATTCGAAGTTACACCACTGTAGTTCCTCTGGATAATGACAGTATGGCATATTTAGCATGTAATATTAATTTCTGTAAACTTTATTTTTAAAATATTATAATTGTCAGTGTCTAAAACAAACAATAGTTGTCAAAGCAAAATTGATAGTGTTCTAAATATGCTCTGAATATAACTTTATCGGAAATGTAAAAATGTTTATTTCCTAGGATCCATCACTGCATTGTACGTGGATGGTTACGTTATGGCATCAGTCCCAGTATCCTCAACCGTGAACCATTGTATGTAAAAGAAACTAATGTATCTGGCAAATCACCATTGTTTGAATTATATGGTCAGTTTTTCAGCTTTGGAATATTTCTCTTTTATTGTCATTTGTTTGATACTGTTTGAATTATGCAAAGTTATGGGATTTCTGTCATAGAATAATTAAATCTAAATTATTACAATATATCTTAGTCAGTATAAAATATATGACTTAATATTTATTCAGTATTAAAGTTATTGTATTAAATAAATAAAATGAGGATTTGTGACTGAAAGTTATTGCACTTATTTGCTCATGGTCATAGATCCATATACCAATGCTAAACAATGCAAGCTGTCAACTAATAGTAAAGTGTTTTGGGCATTAGGATTATCAGTTAGGAAAAGTTACTGATAGGAATCATAAGCTAAATACCTGACTGACCAGAGAATGTTAAATGCAGATGAAAGGTATAGGTGCATTTAGCTAAGCCTTGAAAATCGGAATCATTTTAGAATGAGTGAACTTCTATTAGACATATGGCCGAGAAACAAGAAACAAGAAACTAAATGAAATCACTCTGGATTATTTTTGTAAGTTAACATTTAATAAAATTCCAGGTTTGAATTATATGGTAAGTTCGTTTTTTCTGGAATTGTTCAAATGTGAAATTGATATTGTTGGAATTTATGATGAATATATTTACTCTGGAATATTTTCATACATTTTTACTCACGGAAGGTCTCAATTTAGAAAGATTAACAAGTTTATTTACTGAAACATTTCAGCACACATTATATTCATAGAAATTCTCCTTTAATTAAAATATATTGTAATTTAAGTTTATTTTTAATATTTACATATGTACACTTATTAATAATTTTAATACTTCTTTTGGTTTATGGGTCAGATGTAATTAAATTTTATTTGCAATAATTTCTATTACAGGTTACTCCATTTTTTTTTGCATTTAAAAAAAAATCACCCCCCCCCCAACCCCTTTCTTTTGGTAGTTCCAGCAGAAACACGCCTCTCTCCATTATGCAAATGGAAGCATATATTTTTGCGTATGATGCAACTACAAAAGAATTGGACATATGGTCGATACACAGTGTCCCCTATTTTACGAGGTCATAAAGAGAAAGTCACTGCAATGGATGCATCTGGTTAGTAAATTGCTTTTGATTCACACACATGCATGCATGCACACATACACACACACTTGCATTCCAGGGGGGTGGTTGTGATGTATTCAAGGGGGCAGGGGTGTCATGATGTATACATGGGGGTGAAGGGTTATCATGATGTATACATAGGGGTGGAAATTATCATGATGTATGCATATGGGGGGGGGGAGGTCATGATGTATACAAGGGAATGGTGGATTGTCATGATTGTATAATGTCCTCAAAATGTAATTGAGTTCTTCACTACATAACATGTTTATGATTTATCATTTGTTTTGAAGTCTCTAGTTGAATAATAGGTCTTACTATAATTACGTATAAAGATGTGATTGAACTGATTTTAATGTTAATCACTATCTTTTAGAAAGGTTTGCCCATACTTTAATTCACCTTACTCATATTTCATTTTATTATTAATAAAAGTATTTTCCTGATGGTGACTATTTAGCAAATGTTGACTCATGAGGTATTTTTTTGTTTATCCGTACCTATAAAGCATTTTTGAATTTTCACTCTGCCTTGATTTCTTCTGTAATCTTCACAATAATAATACTGACATCCATCCCTCCTCTCCAGGCAGGCCTTAGCACTAATACTACATTTAAAATAGCCAATAATGAAGGTTATTTAAGGTCATATGATATACTTAGTTTTAGGAATTTTTTGTTTTGTTTTGCTTGTGTAAAATATAGCATTGTAAAGCACTCTAATACACTCTCCTTAATTAGTACATTACTCTAAGGCGTTCATCTGTAATTCTTGGCAGAAATAATTTTTGTCACAGCAATTTAAGGTCAGCCCTGCCTTAATGAAGGAAATAAAGAAATAAAAGCCAAAGTAGAATTAAATGCACATACATACATACACACACACACACACACACACACACACACACACACACACACACACACACACACACACACACACACACACACATTTTAAAATAATTGAATTTCTTTTCATTTCTACAATAAAAATTCTATGGTGAGAATGTAGAGTGAGCAGCAGTCCACTGTCAGGGGGAGATAAACTAAGCTCCTATTATTTTGTAAAGGTTGCTTCCCTTCAGTAACAAATTCTCATAGGCGTTCGTTTTGCAAAAAATAAAATTATATAGTCTGCTCTTTATTTTGTATATTTAGTTTAGATTTGTTTTATTTAAAAAAAAAAATTTAAATAAAATGAATGGGTTTTGAGTGGATTTTGTTTGCAAATAAAATATCCATCTAGTTCAATATTATTTATTAAAATCATAATATGGTTGTATTGTAGTAAAATTCAGTACTGTATTATCTGTTTTAGAAATTAAATATCAGCATAGATGTTTTTCTTATATTAAATTGTTTACAGAAGAAAGCATGGAGCAACAGATTAATTTTTACCAGTTTTATTTTTAAACAAGTAGAACAGAGGTTTAAGGTTGGGGTTCTTAGTCCAAAGTTCAATGTAGAATGTTGTAGGCCAAACTTCACATCAAATACTCTTCTGACAAAATCTAAGCAAAAAAAAATCATTTTTCAACTCTTTTGGAGATATAAGCTGAGTAAAGTATGAAGAAAATGTGGGTTTTGTCCTTTTATTTTGTGTCCATATGCTTTTCTTTTTACTCTGATCAGGTACCAGATAGCAATGGCACAACAATACTATATATTTTAAAATGTATATATAGCGTTTTAAAATTTTATTTATTGTCAAACAGGTTACACTTTAGTAAGTGGTAGCCTGGACCATCAACTGAAAGTATGGAACATCCGTACATGTGAGTGCTTGTGTACTATTAGTGTTCACACTGATACAGTGTCAGCAGTTAGATTGAAGGTGAATACGATTCAATTACTTTTGTTTAGTTAGTTGTCTGGTAAAAAAAAAAACAATGAAAAACTGTCAAGAGTAAAGTTCTTATATTAATGCTCCTAGTGTGATAAATAAAATCACTCTACCAGTGCCAGTAGCCTCCAAATCTGATTTTTGTTTTCATATAATGTTATTATATAATCTACTGACTTTGGTACTTATTTGTACTGAAATAATCTTGCTTTACACATGCATATTCTTTCTTCATAAATTGATAAAACAATCCCTGAACCAGAATGATATTTTTTGGCATTTGAATAATTTTCCTTTGCTCAAGAATAGTTTTAAAGCATAAATATGCTGAAATATTTAAAATAATTATAATCCTGAAGGTTAAAGTTTGTATTTTATTTTTGTTGCTCTTTTTTATTTATTATTATTTCTTTCTTTAATTTTCTGTTTAATTTTTTTATAAGTTTACTTTATTAATGATTTTTTTCATTAAAATGTTTGCATTTTTTCTTATTTTTTTCATAGTTTTCTGCAACTGTAAAATCCAAACTTGTGATTTTTTTAAAATAGCATTTTATATAATCACTTTCTTACGTGACTATATGAGTAATATTTAAGTTATATTCTAAACCTTTCATAATATGAATTTTGTTTCTAAAACATTTTGTACTTTTTGATAAATACATATTTATCTCATGTAATGTTTATTTATAGTTGTTATTTTAGGAACCATAATTTAAATTTTACAAATGCAGTATCTCTTTATTTCAGAAATCATTAATTAAAATTTGAAAATAATGTCTCCTTTGTAAATTCATATTTTATAGATTGAAATACATTTTGCTTTAACAATGGATCCACTAATGAAGTGTGTCCTGTTTTAAAAAATAAAAAATGACATATAATTACTCTTAATG
Organism: Sinotaia quadrata; assembly: GCA_028829895.1. Classification (NCBI taxonomy): domain Eukaryota; kingdom Metazoa; phylum Mollusca; class Gastropoda; order Architaenioglossa; family Viviparidae; genus Sinotaia; species Sinotaia quadrata. The sequence continues at coordinate 25,635,262 of CM054177.1, read as the reverse complement.
CACATATTTATGGAACATTTCAGTTTATAATTATAAACTTTATTAGTAATGAAGGGTGTTGTATGTGTGGATAAGTCTTATGTTTGACAAAATGAAATATATGTTATGAGCCAGTCTAGTATTGTGTGTACCTGTTTATGTTAAGTCTAAAGTCATGCAAGTGTGTGCTTCATGAGAGGTGTGATGTAGATGTGTTAAATGCAAGACATATCATAAGTTTTGTTTGATGTACTGCACCTTTGTAATGACAAGATTGGTATAGATATGCTGTTTGTATGATATAAGCTGGGTGATATGTTGTTTGTGTTGATGTGTTTGCATGAAATATCAATTTGTTATAGATACGTTATTTATGTGAAGTATAAGTTTGATGTAGATTTGTTATTTGTATGAAATGTTAGTCTGGTGTAAGTGTGTTGCTTGTGTGAAAGATGTGCTTTTCTGTAAAGTATTATGTAGATGTGATATTTGTATGAAATGTAAGTTTAGTGTGGATGCGTTCATGTGAAATCCTAGTTTATTGTGGATGTTTTATTTGTGTGAAATGTAAGTTTGGTGGAAATTTTTTGTTTGTGTGAAGTGTGATGTGAGTGTGGAAGAAAAACTATGTCAGCAATTTTAATAATATAAATATGTTTTCGCTTTTAGATTTTCTCTCATATTATATATTATCATAAAACTATAATGATCAAAACCAGATTCACTTAATGAAACATGCTTACTCCAGAAAGTTATATTGTTATTAGTTACTCATACAAAAATTGTGAATTCTAACCTTAAGTAACTTTTATGCAGGGAAACTACGTGATAACAGGATGTGGAGATAGTACAGTGAGAGTTCTGGACATCCATTCTGGCTATGTGTGCCTAACATTTCAAGGCCACACTGGCAGTGTGGACCACATAGAACTTATTGATCATCTTATCATTACTGCTGGGTCAGACAGGTGAGTGAATATGCGAATATATCAAGTGGGTGTATGAATTTAAGAACCTTATTTAAAGTGTTAGATGTGTGTGAAGTTGTGAATCTAATACAAACTCCCAGACAGGGGTGTTAATTTGAAAATCTAAAATAAACTCTAAGACAGGTTTGTGAATTTGAGAATCTCTTACAAAAATACAGAGAGGAATGTGCATAAGAGAGTCTAAAATGAATGTAACAATGAAACCTGACATGCGTGCATGCATGTGTGTGATTAGCACTCTTTATTTCCCTTTTATGACTGTCAATCAGTCTCTCTTCCCAGGCTACATTGTCTTTATGAGAAAACACCCACCCTTATCAATTAAGTTAAATAAATTTAGCAATCCTTGCAAAATTATGAAAAAGTTGTACTGGTGTTCAGTGATGGTCAGTATACATTTTTCTTTTGAATTATTATCTATTTTAATATGCCATTAAAACTTTTTTTTGAAAGGACTGACTAGCTCAGAATTTTGAAAAATCAATATGTGATGCCTTGCTGGTATGCTTGCAACAAGATCATTCCACTTTCATGTGAAGATATCAATCCATTAAATGTTATTGCTTCCCTTTTTAGCATCATCCAGTGGAAAATTTTAATTATTTACACACTTATTTCTTCTTTTCAATTATTTTATTTTAAAATTTCTTTCAATGAAATAAAATGTAGTCTGCTTTAACAAGCATTGTTTTATTTGTGTGTGTAAGTAACTGTTTAAAATTAAATTTTAAGCATACTCATTAATACTTTAACTAAATATTTCCTAATATTCAAGTATTTTATTTGTTTTGGTGTTTTAAGTGATTTTTTAAAATATTAATTAATGTTCTCACTCTCATATCAAGAAGAACAAAATTCCTTTGAAATAATATTTGAATCTGCTTTACTATAATTTTCATTTACTCTCTTTAGTTGAAGCAAAACTAATTACTCATATATGATTGGATGAGGTTATGAGCAGTGCAGACAGCAGTTGTAAATGCAGATTAACTGGGAATTATTTTGTTAATGACAGCTATATTTGATGATTAATATTTTTCAGTGCAATTATCTTTCTATATATTTTAAGGTTTTAATGACTACAATAAATATATTAGTATTTTAGAATTATTAAAGAGGTTTTTAAATCTTAAAATATTTTGTTCACCACACAGAATCCATAAAACCAGAACAAGATTAATGATATACATGATTATTTGTTTTAAATACTTTGTAATAAATTATTGTAAGAGTGATTAGTAACTATATATAATAAGTGTTTCAGAAATAGCATAACTACTATTTATTACATTCATTTTCTTTTTAGTTTACAAAGCCTTATTTTTTGTATCTGTTAATATATCATATAAGTTTAATTTTAAATTCTTTACCCATCATTCATAGTTTTAAATATAATGACAAGAAATATATTATCTTTGAGCTCCCATGACATTTTTGATTTATTTACTGTCTTCAGGAAATCATGGAAGTTTGAGGATATTAGTAAATGGTAATAAGAAAACTTGCTGGTATTTTTCTTGTAAAACCTTTCACTTACACACTTATCAATGTCTTTATTTTCCTCTTTAATAATATTTTCTTTACAGTTTAATATTTCAGCATTACTGTTTTCTTAAAATCTAATTTAATTATTTGTCTGTATAATCTACTGAATATCAGAATGCACTCCATGGAATGGGTTTATTTTATGCATGGATGTGAACACGTTTGCACTTTTCAGAATTAGGCTTGTCTTCTTTAAGTGTCACATTTGTGTAGATCACTTGTACTTTAATTTCTTCAAATAAAGTATTAAATAGAAAAACTGACAGAAAACTCAATGGTCAAATTATTGTAACATTTTTCATAATTTACAGCAGGTCATTTTGTATTACTCATTTGCTTATTAAGCCATTTTGTATTACTCATTTATTGCATGCAGTATTTCTTAAATATTATAATTGATTTATCTCCCCTGGGCAATAATCTTATTTGCAGTCAGTTCTGATCCCTGGGCAAATAATCTTATTTGCAACAATCTCAGATACTGAAATTTTGTATTTAATAATTTACTTTTTATCACTGCTTGGCAATAATGCAACTGACTTTACATTTCAGATTTTGAAGTTTGTGTAATTTAATGATTATTGATTAGTTAGATTTAATTGGTATGCATAGCTTAAAATGTCTGCATATCAAATAGAAAATATTAATTAAAACAAATAATAAAACACATACACACACGCACACACACACACACACACACACTAAAACATTTGGAGAGAGTATATCAGGTGGTTGGGATGGGAAAGTGGAATCTTTTCTAAATACACTTTTAACCCTTTGATCAATATACCGTCTTTCTTTTTTTATCTTGTTTCTTACTTTCCATTTAATTCTCCACTATTTGATTGGTGTTGTTATGCTACTCTCTTCTCTCTTTCACTAACATTATTTGAATATAATTTTTCTAGATATTAATTTTTTATTACATCTATCACATCCATTTTACATTATTTATTCTTTTTGCTGTTATCACATTTTGTTTGTTGCTACTGTTAAAGTGCCCATAAACATTAGCATTTAAAGAAGTTTATGCATATGTGCTATAATGACTAGCAAGACAAATATTTTTGATACATACCTTTAAATCTTCTTTCTTCTAGAACAATACGAATTTGGTCATTGATTGAGCAACAACTTCTGCACACTTTGAGGGGTCATGATGATGACATAGAGGTAAGAGAATGTGTCATGACATAAGACTGAGTCAGTGGTGTATCTATCTCTCCTGCAGCCCCCACCCCACCAGTCACAGTACTTGGTGGGGGGGGGGGGGCTTTCAACAAAAGGGGCCCAACATTTGTTCCTTCAAAAAAGAAATTGTACTTAAACTTGAGTTTAAGTTTTCACAGGACACACTAAAAGCTGATTCTCTGTGGAACAGAGAGAGAGAGAGAGAGAGAGAGAGAGAGAGTGTGTGTGTGTGTGTGTGTGTATGTGTGTATGTGTGTGTGTGTGTGTGTGTGTGAGTGTATGTATGTTATGTGTGTGTGTGTGTGTGTGCATATGCAAAATGTTGCCTTTGGCATTTTACAATTTTTGCAGGGTTCCCAGCATTTGAATTATGCTACAGGCCTGAGCAATTGTGATAATTTAATGTGAAGAGAGGTCAAAATGAGGTTACACACTTTGTGATTATAGAATAACCAGATTTTGATGTAAAAACACTTTCTTCCTTTAACATGATTATTGATATCATAATAAATATGCATTTCTCTTTTGGTGTCAGCTTGTTATTTGTTTTGGAGATTTTGCTGTTTGGCTTGTTATAACATTTAACTCTGTGTATATATATCACTAAAAATGTACCCAATGCTTCTGATTATTAAGATCTTTAATGTGAATTAATATTTTCCATTCAAATATTTTAAAATAATCTATGATTCCTGTGTAAAAAAAAATAGTAAAAAAAAATGCTTGATCATCTGTTGTGTGTGCCTGCATGTGTATGGTATGTTTGTCTGACTATTTGTGCATGTGCTTGTGTGTAGTGCATTGCAGTGCATGGCCGTCATGTCCTGTCTGGATCGTGGGACAAGACCCTGATGCTTTGGGACGTGGACACTGGAACACTGCAGCACCGATTTGAAGGCCACACTGAAGGTAACCTTTGCATTCACATTGCTGCCTTGACCATTAGAAAGACCATGTCAAAAAATATATACCAGGGTGAATGTTTTTGGCAGCGTGCCAAGAAAATATGCTAAGATTAAAACATGCACACAAACATAGACAAAGGAATCACTTAACCAGTCAATCAAATCTCAGATCATCAAGATGAATTCACACACACACACACACTCTCTCTCTCATTCTCTTTCTCTCTCCATACTGCTTCAGTAAGTATTCACTCAAAGCTCAAAAACATCTGTTTCTATTATTACTTCTGAGGTAACTAAAAGTATATCACAAGCATCAGAAAAGATTTTTGCAATGTTAATCCATTTAGTAGAGGAAGTAGGTTAGTGGTTTATGGGGTATCAGTGGTGATAGAAATTTCTGTTCTTGTTGGGTGTATATTGCAAAGCACTTAGAGCTTCATTATTCTTTTTGTTGTAGTAGTGGTGATGGTGGTGGTGGTGGTGGTGGTGGTGGTAATAGTATTAGTTATTGTTTAAGTAGCGCTAGTGATCAATGTGGTGTTGTTGAAAGCATAGCTTAATAAAACCACTATTAATACTTTGGTCGCTGTTCTTCCATCAAATAAGTATAAACAATAGTTAATAAATGAATTATATAACATTATACTTGCCCACATACACATAGTATCTGTCACAAAACGGGCGGGCTTGTTACAAGCCGACCCGAGCTGAAGTTAGAGATGCAAGGGGTGAAGTCTATTTTTGGCCTGCTCCGGTGCACCTCCAAAAAAAGCCCGTGACGTGTGCCAGTACTACGTCGTGTCAGGTTGTTACAATGACACACATGACATACTCCATTGATGTTTGGGTGGGGCCCACTTTATTAGTGTCATGCCAAGGAACGTTTTATTGGCGGTGTGTGTTGTGAGTGTGTATCATAAATGTGAATAAATGGACGAACAGACGAACGGTGCAAAACAATAGTACAAATTCTTTCGTCCCTCTCAAAAACTATGAATAACAAGAGAGTTGAAAGATGTTTAAATCAGGTTATTTATTTCCCGATTTAAAAAGGGGCACTACTCTTTCGCACAGTGATTAATCATTCATTCAACTTTCCAATGTCATGCACTCTTTGGGGAATAAGGGGAGATGAAAATGATGAAATTCAAAATATAAAATAAAGATTAATTACACAATTCTTATGCGGCAAATGGGGCCGCTTTAACAATAGTTGACATGTAAAATAAGCATTACTTTTAACATTAGAGTTCTTATTTTGCAAACGATATAATAGTGTTCATTTTCTTAAGAGTCCTAGACTTAAGTATGTGCGCGTTAGCCGTGCTAATGATTACTCACTATTAATGTCAGAGTTCCAAGGAGATGACGTAAGCTCACACGTCACTTATAAGCGGCACTTCAAAGTGAAGACGGGACGCAATTGAGGCGTCGCATTACAGGTGAAGATTCTGCAGAATCTAGGCACCACTTTCAGATTATCACGGGGAGAAATCTGAAATTTAGCTGACTGCTGTCAGCCTCGATAATTATCGTTGTTTGTCGTGGACACGGACACCTCAACGACGTTTAGCATTATCGGATGGAGTCGTCCAGTGGGATGTGTCGTCGCATTACATTGAGTGTAGAAATCCGGATATGTATCTCCGGCGCCAGCCCCTCAATTTGCGGGATAGACTGCCAAAACGAACTCAGACAGGGGGAAGAGCAAGTTGGTCCCTCGTGTCGTTAACTGCATACAACCAGCGTCACATGCATCGGATTTTTCTTGACAGCGAACTTTCCACTTTGCCAACAGTTATACTGAGTAATTTTGCCTCGCTACTCAATATATGGCATCAGACGGATGGAAAACGGATGGAAAGAGATTATTGCAGCTTTCCTTTATGAAATCTCTGTACATGAGATAATTCATACGTGAAGTTAGACTGGCTTCAGACGAATCGACGTTTTCAACATTGAGAGTAAAAGTCTTCATTTTGCCTCTTATATAGCTCTCACTGAAGGTTTCCAAAACTTCCAGAAGCTATGTCCTGTGACATGATTTTTGCCTTGGATATATAGTGGTAATCGTGATGCACGCTTTTCTGTGGTCAATCCTAATGCGCACTGGCCATTTCACTCGTCAACAACATGTGACGGTATTGCGCAGTTGTCCCAATTTATTTAATATACATATTCTTCATAAACTAATATATATATTCAATATGATAATTAACACACACTGCGTCACGAACGTCTGTCTACTAAAGAGATCTTAGGTGACCGTTACTGGAAGTTACATGCTACATACGAAAAATAACAAAACTCGGATTACTTCAATTAGTTTTGTTAGCGGTTTTTTAAAATGAAATAAAATATAATTTCTGTCCCTCATTTCCTGTGACAACCCCCTTCTTAAAATTGATTGGAGCTCACAGAGTGGAAATCAATTAGGAACAAAAAATTTTATTTCACACGATAGTCTCCACAGGAATTATATGCGCATCTGTGGAGAGACTATCCTCTCTCTTGTTTATATCGCGGTTATGGCATGCCGGGATAATGCATCGGCACCCGAATTTTCTCGGCCCGCGATGTGTTCGACAACGAAGCTATACTCCTGTAGCAGGAGTGTCCATCTAGTTAGCCTAGCGTTATCATACATGCTAGTGCGCAGATATGTCAGCGGCTTATGATCGCACTGCAGGATGAATGGTTTAGAGTACAGATAGGCACTAAATTTCTTGAGTGCCCATACGATTGCTAAGCACTCTTTTTCAATCGTAGAATACCGTGTCTCACGATCTAACAGTTTCTTAGACGCGTATGCTACCGGTAGGTATTCGTCATCTGTCTCTTGGAGAAGTATGGCACCGAGGCCTTCGTCCGATGCGTCGGTCCTGACAATAAATCTTTTGTCAAAGTCTGGTAACTGTAGGACGGGTTTACTGGTCAAGATGTCCTTCACTTTTTCGAGGGCGGTGCTACACTCTGCCGTCCATCGTATTTTCGTGGGTTGTTTGTTCCCAGTTAAGTCCGTCAGTGGTTTAAGAAGCGTACTGAAGTTTGGGACAAATTTTCGGTAGTACCCCACTAGCCCCAAAACTGCCCTGACCTGTTTCTTTGTAGTCGGTAAGGTCATGTCACGAATGGCTGCAGTCAAGTCTAGATTTGGGCCTATTTGTCCGTCACTTATGATATGGCCAAGAAATTCAATCTCTCGAAAGCCCGCGCGAACTTTGGAGGGTTTCACGGTCAATCTATGGCGCTCGAGAATGTCAAGTAGACCATCCACTGAGGATAAATGTTGGTCCCATGTTCCTGTTGCTACCAGTATGTCATCAAAGAAATTCAATGCGTCAACGCTCTCTAACGGTAATTTTCGCATGAAGCGCGCGAATGTTGCGGGTGCGTTCGCTAGTCCGAACGGTAGTCGGCAAAACTGAAATAAGCCTAGCGGAGTTGGGAATGCTGTTTTTGGTCTGTCGTCAATAGCAACTGACAGTTGCCAGTACCCTTTGCACATGTCAAACTTTGAAAAGTAATGTGCCTTGGTTAGTTTTGCGAATAATTCGTCCTGATTTGGGATAGGTTCCGCATCGAATTCAGTTATCTCATTTAACTGTCTGTAGTCCACACAAAAACGAAGCGTACCGTCTTTCTTTTTAACTAAGACGACCGGTGATGAATATGGGGAGATTGACTGTTCAATCACGCCCTGTTTTTGCATTTCACGCACCTGTTCTGCTATGTACTTTGTGCTCTCATATTTCTGTGGGTACTGTTTTAAGCGTATCGGTTTGTCACTTAAAAGTTTGATGCGGTGTTCAACCAAATCTGAGTGGCCCGGTTGGTCGGTGAATATGCGCGCGTGTCTGTGTAAGAGGTTGGACATTGCGTCGCGCTGTTCGACAGTTAAGTTCGAGTCAATCTCGACTTGATCGACTGTAACTGCAGAGTTAGGCTGGGTTTCGGCGGACATCATGTCTGTTCTGAAATTGGAGTCTTCCAATTGTATCAGTGCGACATTCACGTTTTGTATCTGTTCGTCGCTGCGTTCATAGTAACGCTTTAGCATATTTATGTGATAGATTTTCTGCTTATTTCCTATCTGTATGCTATAATCGTTCTGCTTCACACGCTTAATAACGCGGTAGGGTCCACGCCAGTGCATTTGCATGCGGTTGTTATGCGTGGGCCGCAAGAGTAACACGAGCTGACCTGGTTCGAGGTCACGTTCCACAGCCGTACGGTCAAAATTTCGCTTGTATCGGGGTTGTTTTTCGCGAACGTTTTCCTGTGCTAAGTGACACGTTTCGGTCAGACGTTGACGTAGTTCGGCTACGTACGTGTGAACATCTTTACCATCGGTCACAGTGTCTCCCTTGACCCATGTTTCTTTTATTAGCTTAAGGGGACCACGAGGTTGCCTGCCGTATAGTAGTTGGAACGGTGAATAGCCCGTACTCTCTTGTGGGAGTTCGCGATACGCAAAGAGTAATGGTGCTAGAAAACGCGGCCACTGGTCGGGTTGTTCCGAGGCCATTTTAATTAACATTTTCTTTATTGTACCGTTGAAACGTTCAACGGCACCATTAGACTGAGCGTGATATGGTGATGAGAACAACTGTTTACACGCCAGTAGACGCATTGTTTCAGCCATCATTGCTGAGGTGAATTGAGTGCCCTGGTCACTCAATATTTCTCGGGGAACGCCCGTGCGAGAAAATACGTCTATTAAAGCGTCTGCGACTTCGATCGCTGTGATGCCCTTTAATGCGACTGCTTCTGGATATCGTGTTGCAAAATCCACGATTGTTAGGATATAGCGATATCCTCCTTCGGCCGCGGGAATGATTGGGCCAATAATGTCTACTGCGACTTTTAGGAATGGTTCCTCTACTGTTGGTACTATCTCGAGGGGAACTCGACTGACACGCCCTCGGTCGATATGTTGTTGACACTGCGTACATGTACGAACGTACGAGCGAACATCCCTACTCAGGCCTGGCCAAAAAAAGTCCTCGCGAACTCGCTGCTCAGTGCGACGCGCGCCCTGATGTCCAGACATGATTGAGTCGTGTGCAAAGCTTAGAATCAGCGGTCTGAGTGGTTTAGGGGTAAATAGACACGTGGTGCTTCTAGTATCATTTTCCTTATAGTCGGTGCGCCGAAACGCTAGTCCGTCCTTCAGGAAATACGTCATTGTCGCGTACTTGCTGGACGTAATAGTGTTTTTCCGTGCCAGCTTTAGCATTGAGGACAAACTTTTGTCCTCCTGCTGCAGGTGACTGAGTTGACTTGGGGTCAACTGCGGGAATGTATTCTCGACTATCTTTAGAGCTGGGGGTCCTTGTTTACTACGTACCCGTTGTGCTCTAGTGGTTACGGGGAGAACAGGATAGATGTCATCAGTGTGTGCGTCACACTGTTCGGGCGATAGTATGAATCCGAACTGCATGTCTCTTATTACTGCGGCGGTGACTGTACCGGAGAATACGGGTGACGTAACATGTACAGTGGCTCTTGGGCATGTACTAAGGTGTCCCATAACACATCGAATGCGGACACTACCTCTTAGATACTGTTCAGGGCGTACAAGTTTAGCATTTATGCAGCTTATGGACGCACCTGTATCGACCAGTATTTTGACTCTTTTTCCGTTTACTGTAGCCTGTTGGGTCTTTAGAGTTGCACCTGTTTCAGTGCATACCTTTACATCACGTGGACTGGGACAGTTCTGAGAACTATGCCCCTTCCCTTTGCAAGTGTAACATGTCATAGGTGGGGAGTCACGTGTGTGACGTCGTACGTCTTGTGACTTAGTATATGTCCGCTGTACCGGTTCGGGTTTTTCCGATTTCGTCATTGGTCGGTTCGGTTTCGGTGTATACTTCTGCCGATTTGTAGGAGGAGGGCGTGGTGCGCTCCTCGTAATTACCGGATCAGGGTAATCATTATACGTGTCTGCTAACCTCAACATATCACTGAAGTTAGCCGGGGGGTTTCGCTGCAAATATGTCGTCATTGCAGGCGGAGCAATATGGAGAAATTGATCTCTTAATATCAAATCAAATAGGCCCTCATATGTCTTCCGGATGTCTGTCAAATCAATCCATCTATCAAGATAATGGCGTAACCGGGTACCGAAGGCTTGCATGGTGTCATTTGCTTTAGGTATGGCTCTCCTAAACATTTTTCGAAAGCCTTCTGCTGTACATTGAAAAGTACGCATCAAACCCGTTTTGAGATCTGCATAAGTAATAGCGGGATCGCGCGTTAGATCAGTAAATGCGCGCGAGCTTTCACCTTGGAGTATTTGACCGAGTTGTTGTTTCTTTTCAATGTCAGAGTAATTAAAGTTGGCAATGAAACTGTCAAAGCGTGTCAAAAACTCGTCAATCGTCTCGACTTCAGGGTTAAAGAAAGCTAGCCGTGTACGGGGTTTATTTAATTCGGCCTGTTGCTTAGCAGTCCCATCTAACAACTTCTCTCTAGCTGTTACCTCTTGCTTAGCTAATTCAAGCTGTTCCTGATGTGCTCTAGCTTTTAACTTAAGCTTTTTCTCTTCTACTTCCTGCCTTTTATCTTCTAAATCCCTAGCTGACTGAATCTTTAATAACTCTATTTCTCTCATATCTTGGATTTCTTTCTCTTTAAAATCTCTCGCCTCTTTCGCTCTTTTTTCCTCTAGCTCATTTTTTCTATCCTCTAGCTCTCTCAGGTTTTGCATCTCTAGCTGTTTAGCTAACTCTCTCTTATCTTCTAGCTCTATAGCCTCTTTCGATCTTTTTTCCTCTAGCTCTCTCAAAGTTCGCATCTCTAAGTCCTTAGCTACCTGTCTCTTTTCTTCTAGCTCTATAGCTTCTTTCGATCTTTTTTCTTCTAGCTCTCTCAAAGTTTGCATCTCTAGCTGTTTAGCTAACTCTCTCTTATCTTCTAGCTCTCTCAAAGTTCGCATCTCTAAATCCTTAGCTACCTGTCTCTTTTCTTCTAGCTCTATAGCCTCTTTCGCCTCATTTTCTTTCGCAACATACCATTTAGCTATCTCCTCATCCACGTATTCCTTTAACTCGGCTTTTTCATACCCGAATTCTCTACCCATAGCCATGAGTTCTTTCTTTATGTTTACTAGCTCGGCCATTTTTAGAATCGCTAGTTATCACGAGTTGGATAAAGTGACTTAGAATATTCGCGGGATTTTGACCTCTGTCGGTCACAAGTGGTGCAATGGTGTGCGTATGAACACCAGCCACCACGTGATTAGGATTATGACAATCACGAATAAAAGAAATCCTAATCGGAAATTTGCAAAGTTAGCAAAATTAGCAAAACAACAGTTGCTAATGTAGCGTACGAAATATCGATCTATGTACGTCTAAACACGAGTCGGTACGCGTTAACGATAATAGCGTAAAGATTATAAAACTTATTTCAACACAATAATAAGTCTTATCAAAATCCAGTTCACCTAAGTCTCAATAGCAAGCCCTAACATGCAATAAACAATGCATAATGGTGATGAGATAGAAAAGCAGGAAAGAGATGACACTTTCTTACAACAACACAATTTACCTTGTCAGATCACGGTCAGTGGTCACCAGATGTTTACAAAACGGGCGGGCTTGTTACAAGCCGACCCGAGCTGAAGTTAGAGATGCAAGGGGTGAAGTCTATTTTTGGCCTGCTCCGGTGCACCTCCAAAAAAAGCCCGTGACGTGTGCCAGTACTACGTCGTGTCAGGTTGTTACAATGACACACATGACATACTCCATTGATGTTTGGGTGGGGCCCACTTTATTAGTGTCATGCCAAGGAACGTTTTATTGGCGGTGTGTGTTGTGAGTGTGTATCATAAATGTGAATAAATGGACGAACAGACGAACGGTGCAAAACAATAGTACAAATTCTTTCGTCCCTCTCAAAAACTATGAATAACAAGAGAGTTGAAAGATGTTTAAATCAGGTTATTTATTTCCCGATTTAAAAAGGGGCACTACTCTTTCGCACAGTGATTAATCATTCATTCAACTTTCCAATGTCATGCACTCTTTGGGGAATAAGGGGAGATGAAAATGATGAAATTCAAAATATAAAATAAAGATTAATTACACAATTCTTATGCGGCAAATGGGGCCGCTTTAACAATAGTTGACATGTAAAATAAGCATTACTTTTAACATTAGAGTTCTTATTTTGCAAACGATATAATAGTGTTCATTTTCTTAAGAGTCCTAGACTTAAGTATGTGCGCGTTAGCCGTGCTAATGATTACTCACTATTAATGTCAGAGTTCCAAGGAGATGACGTAAGCTCACACGTCACTTATAAGCGGCACTTCAAAGTGAAGACGGGACGCAATTGAGGCGTCGCATTACAGGTGAAGATTCTGCAGAATCTAGGCACCACTTTCAGATTATCACGGGGAGAAATCTGAAATTTAGCTGACTGCTGTCAGCCTCGATAATTATCGTTGTTTGTCGTGGACACGGACACCTCAACGACGTTTAGCATTATCGGATGGAGTCGTCCAGTGGGATGTGTCGTCGCATTACATTGAGTGTAGAAATCCGGATATGTATCTCCGGCGCCAGCCCCTCAATTTGCGGGATAGACTGCCAAAACGAACTCAGACAGGGGGAAGAGCAAGTTGGTCCCTCGTGTCGTTAACTGCATACAACCAGCGTCACATGCATCGGATTTTTCTTGACAGCGAACTTTCCACTTTGCCAACAGTTATACTGAGTAATTTTGCCTCGCTACTCAATATATGGCATCAGACGGATGGAAAACGGATGGAAAGAGATTATTGCAGCTTTCCTTTATGAAATCTCTGTACATGAGATAATTCATACGTGAAGTTAGACTGGCTTCAGACGAATCGACGTTTTCAACATTGAGAGTAAAAGTCTTCATTTTGCCTCTTATATAGCTCTCACTGAAGGTTTCCAAAACTTCCAGAAGCTATGTCCTGTGACATGATTTTTGCCTTGGATATATAGTGGTAATCGTGATGCACGCTTTTCTGTGGTCAATCCTAATGCGCACTGGCCATTTCACTCGTCAACAACATGTGACGGTATTGCGCAGTTGTCCCAATTTATTTAATATACATATTCTTCATAAACTAATATATATATTCAATATGATAATTAACACACACTGCGTCACGAACGTCTGTCTACTAAAGAGATCTTAGGTGACCGTTACTGGAAGTTACATGCTACATACGAAAAATAACAAAACTCGGATTACTTCAATTAGTTTTGTTAGCGGTTTTTTAAAATGAAATAAAATATAATTTCTGTCCCTCATTTCCTGTGACAGTATCATTTTATGCTATACTGTGCATAATACAACTAACTATCTATTAACAACATAAATTATGTCAACTTGAATTACAACAAAAATTATGTCAACTTGAATTACAACAAAAATTATGTCAACTTGAATTACAACAAAAATTATGTCAACTTGAATTACAACAAAAATTATGTCAACTTGAATTACAACAAAAATTATGTCAACTTGAATTACAACACAAATTATGTCAACTTGAATTACAACAAAAATTATGTCAACTTGAATTACAACAAAAATTATGTCAACTTGAATTACAACACAAAGTATGTCAACTTGAATTACAACAAAAATTATGTCAACTTGAATTACAACAAAAATTATGTCAACTTGAATTACAACACAAATTATGTCAACTTGAATTACAACAAAAATTATGTCAATTTGAATTACAACAAAAATTATGTCAACTTGAATTACAACACAAAGTATGTCAACTTGAATTACAACAAAAATTATGTCAACTTGAATTACATCAAAAGACTGTCAGGTAGACAGGATATGGGCCATAAGTGATTTTTCAGAATTAATGGTCTGAGCAGACTCCTCACATGTCAAAAACTAGCAAGAGACAACAATATTTATATTTCTCCCTGAAAAATCTTTAGCCCCTGATAGGATTTTAGATAAATTTACTAAGTGTATAGCAAAATGAAAATATTTCCTATAAACACATATAAATTAAATGGACTTTTGTTAAATATAATAATAAAGACGCAAGCGGCACTTCTGTTTGACGTGCAGCAATCACGGCGCTTCAGTTTGATGAAAATATAACGGTAAGCGGCAGTGCAGATGGAGACGTACGAGTGTGGAGCACAAGTGCCGGTCAGTGCACCAGAGTTCTTGCCGGAAGTCGCGATGCAGAAGTGGTGTGTATATCTGTAGAGTTAAGAAGTTAACAACATATTACAGTCCCAGAGGAAGGTGTTTTTCTGTTCTCTCCCCACCCTCCAATTTTTTTCCCTACAATTCCTTTACTCACTGAGAATTTGCAGCGCTAGTCTCATCCCGATTTCGTAACCAAGCAAAAGAGTATAGCCCAGTAATGGCCTTGGTTTATTGTCATCTATAGAGTCATCATCATGTTCTTTCTTTACATTTGTTCTTCTTATAGGTTTGTCTTCTACTGGAAAAGTGTCATTGCATGTGCACACTGAAAGTATTGTGTTGTGTGTTGGCACTAGAAGTATTGTGGTATTACATAATCAAGGTGGAAACTGACCACAAAATATACTTTCTTTTAGGTGTGAATGTTGATTGTTGAAGAGAAATTGGTACAAATTGTTTGCATGACTTTTTTGTAAAATCACTTATTGCAGCAGTTGCATCCATCCCATCTATTCTTTCACTCCCCTTCTATATTGGCACAGCACTGGTTGTCGATCATTAGTCATTTTTGAACTGTTCAGCTGGAACTTACATCCTTGAAGACTGTCTAGCTACCAATCAGACTTTCTTACATTTGTGCTTAGGGCTTCAGCCAGGATTCTTGCTTTGTTGAAAGGAATACACATTTGGTTTTTCTACAAAGGGGTTCTCAAAAGCTTTACATGAATTCTGAGTTACTCTAAGTGACCCATTCCAGTCTTGATCAGTTCTGATTAAGGCTACAAGCTATCTTCACCAGACGTGTGCTAATATATAGTATAGATTATCATTTGACTGGTTGTAGACCTCTATTAAGGGAAGTATTGCATTTAACTGCAGTTATTCTGAGAGTTTAGAAATAGGGATAGATACTGTTACTCCACTACAAAATGTGATGAGGCATGTTCCTTCTGTCAGCTAGTCTAGATCTATGTATAAATGAATATGATGATGCATCTATCTATCTGTCTGTAAGTTTGTCTGGTATATAAACTGAATGTGATGAAGCATCTATCTGTCTGTAAGTTTGTCTGGTATATAATTTGAATGTGATGAGGCATCTATCTGTTTGTAAGTTTGTATGGTATATAAATTGAATGTGATGAGACATCTAACTGTCTGTAAGTTTGTCTGGTATGTGCTGAATCATGTCAGTTTATGGCTTACTATGGTACAGCTCCCCAAAGTATGTATATTGCTTTCATGTACATTGGAAGTTTACAATCTAGTGTGGTCTTTGGAAGTTACTCTCATGTAAGTGCACTGACAGTAACCATTTTATGTACACACTGAAAACATACTGTTTTGTATAAACATTGGAAGTAAACTATGTTGCAGTGTCAGTTTCTAAAAGCAGAATAACAATTACAGCAACTGTAGTACTTTTACCAGAAATTTCTCATGTAGTCAGCAATCTTGTCACCATACATAAAATGGAGTGTAGTGTATCCTCCACACTTACACACTGCTTCCCGCCTCTATCACAGTCGATTATAGCAGTTTACAATCAGCTAACCAGGAGGTTCAAATTTAGAAAAGGCTGCTTGTCCCTGTAAAATATAATCAGGGAACAAACGCTAAGCTTCCAGTTCATTGCTTTATAACTCCATTCTTTCTTACATTCCATTCTCAATTTACAGTTTCCTGCAATGGTGTTTATTAGCCTGATACCTGCACACAGCATAATAAATACAGCATATCAATACAAGGTCAAGTATTAGCACACTTCATACAAGCAAATTAGTTCAAACATTTGTAGAAATAATAGTCTACTCATATAATGCATCTCTACATAAAACACAAGTATAACATGTGAATAGCAAAAGTGCATGAAATATTTCTAAGTCCATTCTCTCTCATTCAGTCAGTTAACTCACCACTAAGCTAAAGGCCACCTTTCAAGACTTCTTTGCCACTTCAAATTCAAGTGATCAGACAATGTATTTCTCTACAGCAGATAAACATTTTAATCTCAGCCTATTGGCTGGTCTTGTTCTCAAAAATCATAACCATTGGATAAATAAAACTACTCACCCATTTGAACTAGTTTGCACTTCATGAGCAATTTCTAGTATATTCTCAACTCGGGTTGTTTACTTCCAACTCTGACACTTACAAAATACCATCATAAGGAGTGCCCAAGGTCGGGTTACTCTGACAATTTAACAATTTATATAGCAATTAAGTATTAAAATAGGGATAAGCAAATTTACCCCGCCACAATATTAAGCATATATACGTGTAGCTTTATCACTGGAACAAGTACAATGGTGGTTCAGACTCTTCCAGCCATATACAACAACACTTTTCTTTCTTAAGCTACAAAGGTTACGGATGCTTTTGGAGACTGCAATCTTTTTGTCATCACTTAGACAACAGGTATGTACTTCATTTAAGACTGCTGTACTTTATCTTTGCTAATGGATAGTACGATCTTGAAATTCAGACTTGAATAAAATAATATAAAAAGCTCAAAATCGCTATAGTGTGGAGCTGGAGACAAAAACTGTCACAATTTCAAAGAAATAAACAAAATACCAAAGTGGGGTGGGGGGAAGTAACTTTGTTGAGTAAGAAGCATTGCTCAGTTGACCTTATTCCAGACACGCTAACATGTCTGTCGTGGCTGTTCTGATATTTTCCATTGCTACTGTTCTGTCCATGCGCGTTAGTAGAATCTTCCGGTCCCTCCCCGGTTTTGTGCTGATCGTCTGTCGATGGTAGCTGTGCTCATTCTAATTCCAGAAATAATTTCGACAATCTCAGGGCTTCCCACTTTAGTCGCAGATAGGAATGAGTGCAGACCCGCAAACAAAACTAATGAGGCCGAGTGTTTTCAGTCCACTTATCGGCAGTTGGTCAGGTGCCTGGCTTGAAGACAGCTTTTGAAACAGACAGGCCCAGCAGCTCCATCTACCTGTCCTCACCCTTTGCACCCGCCTGCTATCATCGGTTTTATCCGAGAGTACCGCGGTTACTTTGTGGGGAGGAAGAAAACAACAAACTAATAGCAACCAGGAAGCGCTTCTTACGAGTCGGGACTTCGTCCCTGCCAGACTGCGCTAATGCTGTCCAAGTGGCCGACACTTATCGCCTGGAGGCTCGTGCCAGGCGTCAGGAATGTTGTTAGGCGTATTTTGGCATTTGTGACACGAAAGGGATTCCGTGAAAGCTAAAGTAAATTTAAAGGATGTGAGCTTGTTTGTTTGGTTCCCCACTCCATCCCACCCATCCTATCTCTTCCGACATTCTGTTGGCGACGTCTCCCCTCCCCACCCACCTCACCCAACTTCCCCTGCTTTTTTTTTTGTTTTTCTGCTTATTATCTTTGTTGCTTATTTTCTTTTCCGTCTGATCTTTGTGGAGCTTGTTTTCTCACTGTCCGGACTAATGGAGGCACTTAGCCACGTCATACCTATTAACACTCTGACTCACTTTCAGGTATACACTAAACACTCGATCAGTTTGGTTGGGGATGGTGGTAAAGAATCATAGCTTTGCCACGAGTTTTACTGAGAGGCAAGAAACACTAAAAACACCCCTCCTTCTCAGTCCCTCCTGCGGGGTGGGCATAAATCGCGATATGATTATGATACCACACTCAATGCCCTGAGTTCCGCGAAAAATGGCTGCCATTTTTGTAAGACTATCAGTTATAATAATTTTTATCTATGGTTGCCAATTAGAATCATTTTCTGTAAGGCTGTCAGTTAGAATCACTTTTCTATATGACTATCAGTTATAATACCTTTTCTGCATGGCTGACAGAATGAATTCTTTCTGTGGCTGCGTTATAATTACTTTTCTGTATATCTGCCAGTTATAAACACTTTTATCCTATCAGTTTGAATCACTTTTCTGTATGACTATCAGTTATAATAAATTTTCTCTATGGCTGTCAGTTATAATCACTTTTCTCTGTGACTATCTGTTACAATAACGTTTCTATATGGCTGTCAGTTAAGAATGACTTTTTAGATTGACTGTCACTTAGAATCACTTTTCTGTGTGGCTGTCGGTTAGAATGACCTTTCTATAAGGCTATCAGCTAGAATCACTTTTCTATGATGTCTGTCAGAATATCTTTTGTGTATGGCTGTCAGAATCATTTTTCTATATAATTGTCAGTTACTGTTACCCTAAATGGCTATATAACTGTCAGTTACTGTTACCCTAAATGGCTATATAATTGTCAGTTACTGTTACCCTAAATGGCTATATAACTGTCAGTTACTGTTACCCTAAATGGCTATATAATTGTCAGTTACTGTTACCCTAAATGGCTATATAATTGTCAGTTACTGTTACCCTAAATGGCTATATAACTGTCAGTTACTGTTACCCTAAATGGCTATATAATTGTCAGTTACTGTTACCCTAAATGGCTATATAACTGTCAGTTACTGTTACCCTAAATGGCTATATAATTGTCAGTTACTGTTACCCTAAATGGCTATATATTTTCTTAGTAAAAAATCACGGGTGCAAAATTAAAGGATTTTTCAATCTCCATTTGAAATCCCTCTAACTTAAACGTGATTGCCCGGGCTCTCAGGCTCATAATTCACTCAAGACAGAACTTTATTAATTTCTTCCCCCAGTCATTTTCTCTCACAGAGCTTGATTAATCTCTTCCACCTGGTCATTTTCCCTCAGAGCTTGATTAATCTCTTCCACCTGGTCATTTTCCCTCAGAGCTTGATTAATCTCTTCCACCTGTTCATTTTCCCTCACAGAGCTTGATTAATCTTTTCCACCTGGTCATTTTCCCTCAGAGCTTGATTAATCTCTTCCACTTGGTCACTTTTCCTCACAGTGCTCGATTAATCTCTTCCACTTTGTTTCCTTCACAGATTTTCCTCTGAATCAGGTAGACAACCAGAAATATTCTGTTCTTCGATTATATGCATGAGAGTTCTTTTACCGTAATCATGATGCACATCAAGGAATAATTTCCATGACTGATTATTATAGTCGTGTTTCTTTGCTTCCAAAGGTTCAATTCTCCCAGGAGAATATAGTTAAGGCTTCAAACCTTCAATCAAAGATCATGTAAACCAAGGCTATTTATAGCTACAATGGTAATGATCAACATCAACTCGTTTGCTTAAGATTCAGCTTACAGTAAGTCCAGTACGTGCCCAATGCACTGCTCTTTAACTTCACAAACAAGATGACAAAGTCTATGGTATTACTACTTTCAACTAAAATCATTTTTGTAATCGAGCATTTAACACCAAGAATATAAACAATTCGTATTTCCACTTTCAGTATAATCTCATAATGTTTCATAGTATAGTTGAAGTCTCTTTCTGTTGTTGTTGTTTTTACAATGGAACATTTTTTTAATTCAGAATTGAATTCCATGGACACACGTGGATCATTACCTACCTTGCAATAGCTGTATTCTGATTCACCCCTTCCTGAAAATGCTTCAAACAAGTATATGTGTACTGGGTCGCAATGAAGTTCTTACCCTCCATTGTTGCAAAAAAAAAATTTTCAGAGTACGAGTACTTCTGCATTACAGTTGTCAATCATTCTCAAACTCCTTTGGCTCTCGTCTGGATCTCTTGGACATATCTTTACTCCATTGTTACTATTTAGGCAGAAACAACAATTTTCATCTGGTAGATTAATCTTTACTCCACAGTCACTTAAGTTTGGTTACTCACAGTAAGTTACATATGACCACTCAAAGTCAATTACGTCTGATCACTCACAGTCAATTATGTCTGATCGATCACTCACCGTCTATTGCGTCTGATCGCTCACTCACAGTCAGTTACGTCTGATCACTCGCAATTACGCCTGATCACTCACAGTCACTTATGTCTGATCACTCACAGTTAATTACGTCTGATCACTCGCAGTCATTTACGTCTGATCACTCACAGTCATACTCGTCAAATCACTCACAATCAATTACCTCTGACCGTTCACAGTCAGACACGTCTGATCACTCACAGTCAATTACGTATGACCGTTCGCAGTCAGACACGTCTGATCACTCACAGTCAATTACGTATGAACGTTCACAGTCAGATACGTCTGACCACCCAGTCAGTTACCTACGATCTGATCAATTACAAATATTTACGTCTGACCTTTCACAGTCAGATACATCTGATCACTTACACTCAAATACATCTGGTCAGTCACAGCCAAATATGTCTGTTCATGACACAGCAATTTAAACAGTTTCTTAAACATTATTTATAACTGAGAAACTCTGTCTAAGCTAACGAAAACGGCACAAACCAGAACACGTTACTCAAGACTTACCCAAATTAACAGTCCAACAGTGCCACTTAATATTGCTTCTAAAAATAGCAGCAAAGAAAATCAGTAATTCAAATTTGTGGCAGTTATTGGGAACTTAATGCTGGCTTGTCTTCTTTTCAGTAACTCACTATTTTTAAACCAACGTACTGGTGGGTGCTGTGTTAACTCTGCCGACATTGCCAGGGCTCTTGGTTGCTGGAATTAAGTTAGGTATGCCTTCTTCTGTTTGATAAAAAAAAAATAATAATTTCACACACTTCTTCCTTGCAACCTGGATTTTGTTCACCCTATTGGGTACAAATTTTATCTTCCTGCTTCAGAATGCCAACATTTATCTCCCTTCTTCTGTGTCACCTTTTCTTACTTCCTTTCTTTTTGTGTTTTTTTTTCTAGTGCCATCTTTAGCAGCTGCCAAAACAAAATTTTCAAGGCATTTTCTCTTAATTGTTCTTCACCACGATCAACTTCTAGCTGTGTATGTTCTGACATTTGTCATTTAAAGTGTCACAATTGTCACTTAGGTAAAGACTGACTAGTATAGAGGCTCTCTTCCAAACAGCCTATTCTGTCGAGAGTGGGGATGGTGCTATATGCATTTAGCAATTCATGAAAGTGACTGAGCTAGAAATATTTTCTCTGTGGAAACAGAGTAGTCAAGAGTCTGTGAAGTTTCCGTTCAGTCGCTTACGTAGTCCATGTCCTATTACTGACATTTCTTTGTGAAAGTACCTAATGTTAACGCTCTCATCTATGTATGACGTGCTGTAAGGTTACTACTTAAACGTTTCACAGTTATGTGACCATACTGACTGGAGGAACGGCTGGTGGAAATTCATTCCAGTTCTGGGCAAAGCAGTTTTTTTTTTGTGTGTGTGTACTGTAAAATCATGTCACCCTAATCTTTTAGTCCCACTGCAATTTCCAATGGTTTCTGAAAAGTTCTTCGTACTAGCATTTATGTTTCCTAAATATTTCTAACTTCACCATTTCAAGGTCTGTAATCTTCCCCAACTCTTTTGTTCAGCCACACCAAGTTTTGTTGTGTGTAGGTAGGATAATAGATTATTTTCAGTGAATACCACAACATTCGAAATTTCTTTCACAGTCCATTATAATGCTAAGACTATTAGACTATAAGACTATTAAGACTAAAATAATGTTGCGTTTTACATTCCATGAGACGCAAAATTCCATGTGCAAAAGAGATCCAATACTGTCACCTGTTAGTTTTTGGGACAAAGTGGCGCTTTTATTTTAAATGGGTCTAACACTATACATTCATGTAATGGACTTTTTAGAATTGGACATTCTAGCATTGGACGTTCTAGTATTCGACGGTCTAGCATACACAAATGTCATCTAGATGTACTAGGAGAAACGGAAACATAGACTCCTGCATAAGGTACTGCATTTTTTACTGGAGCATTATGTAACTAAAGGGGTGTACCTGTGTGCTCCAAGAATCTTAAAGGAATGATAATGTCGTTCTTTCTCGACCATGGTGACTTTACGATGTCCACATTCTAATTCCATGGTAAAGAAGTAATTCCACCATTTTACCTTCTAGCAGTTCGTCAAGGACTGGCAGAAGATGAGCATCTTCTTTCTTCTCTGGGTGTTATGTACATGGTCTACATAGGGCCTCAAACTTACATGGTCTACATAGACCCTCAAACTTACATGCTGTTTAATATCACACCATGGTGGTGGTGGTGGTGGGTTAAAATTTAAGGGCTGCTGTTTTCTTCAATAACATCTTTCTTCAGAAGTTCACAATTAAGGTGTGTCACCTGTTCCTATTATTCTCTATAGTAAATCAGTATTTCAGTGTCACCTGTTCCTATTGTTCTCTATAGTAAATCAGTATTTCAGTGTCACCTGTTCCTATTGTTCTCTATAGTAAATCAGTATTTCAGTGTCACCTGTTCCTGTTGTTCTCTATAGTAAATCAGTATTTGAATGTCACCTGTTCCTATTGTTCTCTATAGTAAATCAGTATTTGAGTGTCATGTGTTCCTATTGTTCTCTATAGTAAATCAGTATTTTGAGTGTAACTGTTCCTATTGTTCTCTATAGTAAATCAGTATTTGAGTGATAAGAGCGCCACCAATAAACTGAGTGGTGTGTTTGGCTTTTTCAATACGCCCAACATCATTTTCGTCTGTAACAAATCCATCACTGTATAAGTTCCATTGCCCACCACTGCATTCTGACAGTTCGACCGTGAAGTTTTTATTGTGTAGGACATTGTTGTAGGTCTTGTGCCACACCCTGCAGAACTCTAATAGAACATGAGACAATGAGACTGATTCTCCAGGTGTCTGCCATCACACATGAAACGAAACTTTGACCTTGTCCGTACCTTTCTCAGTTGCAAATGGAGCTCGCAGTGCACAAGTATTTGCATCTGGGTTATTTCTAGTTATGTGGCCTGACTTTAATTGTTTTCTTTGTTCTCCAACTTAGATGCTGGTAAATGGAATCTACCTGTTTTCTTTGTTCTCCACCTTAGTTCCTGGTAAATGGAATCTATATGTTTTCTTTCTCCCATCCATTTTATTGATATCTTGCGATAGATAAGATTGCAATATTGTAATAATAATACAAATGTTCATTTAGTAGTGGTCATTGGAAAGTTCAGCTATAGATTTTGTAGTCGTAACTCCTAGGCCAACTTTATTTCGTTTTCAAAGAGCTTGCTTAATTAATTATATGACGAGTTCATTCTCAAATTATGAAACTATTTTGATTATGTTTTCAAAGTTATACTAATTTACGAATCATTAGTATATTACTCTCTAAGAAGAATTTTTGTAGCTTACTTTGTTTTGAATATTTTATTATGCCTGGATTTTGAAAAAAAATTTTTTCTTTTTTTGTGCTCCAGTATTGCGTTGTGTACAATGATGAAGTCATAGCATCCGGGTCTTCTGATAGTATCGTTCGAATATGGAATCATGGAGGTATGTCGTTATTTTACATTCATTAACTCATTTATTTTATTTACAAATTACTGACATAAAGATGGTGGAGTGATTAATGTTGAGTACTGATCAAGACTCATTATAGTGGATGATAAATATTGAGTCCTGAGCAAGACACACTATGGTGGAATGATAAATATTGAGTCCTGAGCAAGACACACTCTGGTGGAATGATAAATATTGAGTTACTGAGCAAGACACACTATGGTGGAATGATAAATATTGAGTTACTGAGCAAGACACACTATGGTGGAATGATAAATGTTGAGTCCTGAGCAGCACACGCTATAGTGGAATGATAAATGTTGAGTACTGAGCAGCACACACTAATGATAAATATTGAATGCTAAGCAAAACACGCTATGGTGGGATGATAAAAACAATTTGTAGAACATTGACTAACTGCCATTCTCTCGAGGCCATCTGGTGCTCTGCTGTATTAGCTCCCTCAATCAGGACAACAATTTAACAATTACCAGTAACTTCCTTATACTAGAAAGTACTCTATATAGTCAGCATACTTTGCCACCATAAATCAACCATAAAAAATGATTCAACTTCAGAGAAGGAATATCTCAGAATTGTCTTGGCTGTCCAGAAATTCCCAGCCTATGTATATTGCAAGCAATCTGTCATTCAGACAGATCATCAACCTCTCGCCTTCTTATCACATTCGACTAAAGCAATCGGATATTTAACTAGGTAGTCATTACTACTACAACAGTATAGCTATTCTGTATATTGTAGAAGGTTTCAAAGACACTCACAATGTAGGAGCCAACTAATTGTCCAGAGCAGTAGAAATGTAAGGATGAAGATTCCAGTGTATGACAATCTCCTTATCAACTGTTGCAAGAATAAATATGTATGAAAACAATTGGTTGGACTTATGTATTGACTCATTAGAGAGCTAATGTAACTCTCAGTCAGATCTATTGCTGTGAAACTGGTTCTCTGGAAGTCTGGGACCTTTTAATACAGAATGAAAATTTTCCCTACTAATAACGGCTTTATCGATCTCTGATGAAATACAAACTCGTTAAAAATAAAAACTTTCAATAAGTAATGCTCAGTCTTCATTCACAAATTCAGTCGGAAAAAAATAACATTTAAATTATCAATTTTTCTCTCTCGCAGTTTTATCTTCCAGAAAAGACTGCCACACATCGATTTCAGATTTTCTGAACATTCTCATGAACTCCACCTCACCAACCCAAGACCTCCTTTCTGTAATTCAAATTAAAGACCTTTTGTTAACCCAGAAATAAAGTCGGATTTGTGTCCAGTCTATCCCATTGGTCATCTAGCCCATTAACCGTTCCAATGTAATCAACTTTCACCCACGTTTCCTTCTGGACGCGCATAGTAGACACACCTGTTAAATATATCTTATCCTGATTTGGCGGTGATTGTGTCCTAGTTACGCTTCACTACACTTCCCGTGACTGCTAATGTTGCAACCCGTCAACGAAACAAATACTAAATTTACTCGCTAACCTTGACCTTAACCTTGACCTTAACATTCACGCACTTCTGGACCAACTGGAAGTACACATTCTACATATCAGCCATCATAGGCAACAGTATATGAATAACGTTCACGTTCATATAACTTCTAAAATTTCTTTTTATGTGCCACCTATTTTGCCATCCTTTAACTTAATCATTATAATCCATCTATACATTAAAATTTATGCTCTGTTATATTAAATGTAAATCTATTTAATGTCATCTAACTACGTTTGGCTCTATCCTAGAGTAATATTTCATTTTATCGCTTATCAGTACTCTTCACGCTCATCCATTAGTGGGCAGAAACTGGAGGGACTTATTAACTGGTGGGTTTCATTTTAAGATCAGGTTTGACCATCCAGCTTTGGTAAATATTTTGCATAAACCATGCGCAAATTTAATCAGTGTTGTTGTTGTTCCGTTTACTTCTCTCCCCCGCTAGTTTATTTCACTCTTCATTATTGCTTCATCTATGTAATTTGTGGTTGCGAACTGGCTGGCGGTGCTTATTAAATAAAACGGTCTCACATAGCGGCATTAGGAGCCGTTTTAAACCTTTCGCATCATCAGCGCTGAAAACAGACGAATCGCTGAAAAGGAAGTCAGATAGGCTCACGTTTATAAATAATGTATACAGATAGAAGGGTAGATCGGAACGACAAAAGGGGGTGGGGTAGAGGGAATTTGAAGACGAAGAGAGAGAGAGGAAGAGAGAGAGAGTGGGAGGTCACTCCGTTCAGCAATGTTTCAAACTGACACGGCTCTTGCAACAACGCGCCTGTATCAGGGTTGTGACGGCTGACTGTATTTATTATGTCAATTTTGTTTTGACGTGCATGTCAAGCCGGCATTATGTCGGGACAACATTCGTCGGCCCTTGGCACTCACAAATGTCAGGCAGTGCTGCTGCGTTTTCTGGCATTAAGAGTTGTGAAGTCGATGAATGTTGCAGCGTTTTTATTGTGCTGTGCTTTTCAGTGATATGCGCGCGCACACACACACACACACACACACACACACACACACACACACACACGCACACACACACACACACACACACGCGCGCACGCACACACACACACACGCAAATATTCTCAATACTCCGATACACCTGTATGGTGGGACAAGTATTTACAACAGAGAAATTAAGCCATCCTATCTACTTCTTTTCTTTCTTTCTCTCTCTTTCACTCATTCGTCTCTCTTTCGATTCTTTGAAAACTTGGACAGTGGATTGTCAATGCCGCTTAGGAGTTGTGATATATCGAACAGAAATTTTAAAAAAGAGCTAAATATTTAGATAATTATTAATTCTGGAACCCGAGAAACTCATCTAGGTCCTTGCACGTGCAGTCTGGCTCGGCCCTTATTCGGCTTTGTTAATCTGATAAAACACTTTGCTTTTGATTCAGTGTCTAAAGCCGACACTCGGAGTGAACCGGTGCATGACGTATATTTTGTTTTGTGGGCTTGACTAAGGACAAATAGATTTTTAAAAATAAGGCCAGGAATGAAAAGTCATTTTGCTTAAATTACAGAGACTGGCAGTTGTCTCTGTTTTGATAAAATCGTCAGGCAAATTACAGCAATTCATTTTCATATATTGATTATGTAGAAAAACGAGTAATTTATGAGTGCGTTGCGTGCAACGACTGTGGTCAATTGGTACAAGCACTTTTGCGTGGGGTATTTTTGGCTGTGTGTGTTTAAAGGCAAGAATCATCTTGAACAAGCATTTGGAGTTATTTCAAACAAGGACTAGTCATCTCGAACAAGCATTTGGAGTTGTTTCAAACAAGGACTAGTCATCTGGAACAAGCTTTTGGAATTATTTCAAACAAGGACTAGTTATCTCAAGCAAGCATTTGGAATTATTTCAAACAAAGACTAGTCATCTGGAACAAGCATTCGGTTATTGCGAACAGTTATGGACTAGTGTCGTCTCGAGCAAGGACTGAGTCAGCTCGATCAACAACGATCTCTAAAAGGGACTGGAGTCATTGTAATCTGAAATTATTTGTTTGGTTTGTTTTACAAAAATAAAATAAAATAATGAGTAAAACGCAAAGCGTAAAAATATAGATGAGCTTTGCGTTTTACTCATTAATTTATTTTATTTTTGGCGAATTTTCTACATGTTTAAAAGCACACCTACATATTTCACCATTGCACATGTTTAAAAGCACACGTACATATTTCACCATTTTACACGTGTTTAACTAGTTTGAAGCTCAGTTGTATATTTGGTTTGAGTTTTCACCTTTGTACTTTCCAGTTTACCCATTTAAATCTACATTCCAGTTTACCCCTTTAAACCCAGTTGTATTTGTTTCCCTTCCGAGTTACCAACTAGTATAAAACCCAACTGTAATTTTCCATTTTTCGCGTTTACACTCAAGTCCAACTAAATTATAGTCTTTCTACTCTTTGCAGGTTTCCACTGGCTTAATAATGCTCAACTGTTTTTTTCCTCTTGCCAGTTTTCCTTCATTTTAAAGTAGAACTGTATATTTTCTCTTTACAAGTTTTTCATTAGTTTAAAATCCACTTGTCTTTTCCCCTTTTCTAGTTTTACCAGTTTGAATTCTGAATTTATATTTCTTGTTATGTGTTTTTCAGCAGTTTAACAGCATTTTATCCTTTCTAGATTTTTACAGTTTAGAGTCCAACACGTTTTGATTTCACTTTGCTGGTTGTCTCCGGACGTAGACTTAAGATTTATTTTATTTTCCCTATTGCAACTTTTTCATTATTTTAAAGTACAGCTGTCTTTTGTCTTTGCTTATTTCTCCAGTCCTTTAAACCCTAACTTTTTTCTACCTTATTTGCGAATTTTCTACTAGTTTCAAGTTCAGTGGTAATTTTCTCTTTTATAGTTTCCCACTAGTTTTAAATTCAGCTATCTTATTTCCTCTTTGCACCTTTGCCTCTATTTTAAATCCAACTGTTTTTTCTCTCCCTCTTTTCGAGTTATTCACTGTGAGAAGCTCAACCTGTATTTTTTTCTTTTGCTGTTGTTGTTGTCACGTTAACTTCACTCCTGGTTGAGCGTGGTTTAAGGCTTTCATCAGAGATGTTCTCACCTTTGGAGGCGCTCCACCAGGGCTTCGCATCCTTCACTTTTTATGCCGTCGTGTTCGTCATTGTTATGCTTTGGGTGATTTTTAGACGTTTGTGCGATGTACAAATGTTTTTTATTTTTTTTAATTATTATTAAATTTTTTCTTTAAAGTTAGAGTCTGTCTTAGTCCTCTTTTCAGACCCACTCCAGTGCTGTCAAGTTTTTTGGTGGGGCTGGGGGAAAAAATAAAAATTAAAAAAAAAACAACAACAACAAAAACAAAAAACAAAAAAAATCCAGTAATTTCCGGGGTCTGTCCGTGGCTGACTGGTCCGTGTGTACATCTACAGTGCACAAGGTGCTGGTTTTCCGCAATTCTTATAAGTGATGTGACGACTATTCCCACCATCGTTCTCTCTTTACTGTGAAATCGTACTCAGTGCCCTCCGCTAGGGAGGGGAGCACTAATTATTGTGTGCCACACAGAGACCATTCAGACGTCAGCCCCGTTACTCCATTTACAAATTTCACAAAGCCTTTCCTCCCCCCCCCCCCCCACCAACTCTCATGGTCGCAGACTGCCGTAACTAAATAGGCGGGAGAGGTGGGTGGACACGGTTATCTTCCGAGTACGTTTGGCCGCGCGCTAAAAAGAACGTGCTCTGCTACGTGTGCGGACATGCTCACTGTCGCCTTTGATAGGTTGATGGACGACTGACCAAGCGTGGCATAAATTATTTTTTAAAAGCAAGCAAGCGGTTTGTGATGATGGACCCGGTAATCGAGTGTCCTCCAGCCCAGCAGATTTCGTAGGCACTCCTAACTCTCAGTGGATTTTGCCCTCGGGTGCAAGCGCCTGAATAGTATTTTTTTTTTTAAATAACTTCAGTTCTGCACAGGTTGCTTGGATAAAGAAAATGAAGATGTGTTGTTTGTGGCGAATACAATTGATGAGTAAATTTTCACGTTTATTGCTTGCTACTGTACAATTTCTTTTTTATTTCCCCCCTGGACAACAGTGAGTGCGAGATGAGTTTTGCACGGGTCTCACGCTTTCTCCCGATCGTTTCATCCGAGGGATTAAGTCCCACCCAGTCACCAAGCTTGCAAGCGAGAGATAATAATAAGTTGATAATTAGTAGCGCTTCATCTGTATCTGTATCTGTATCTTATAGCATTTTACAATAGGATCGTAGCTCGACAAGTCACAGGAGGGTAGAGGCTGTGTTAGTTGGAAATAATAAACCCCAGTGACTACTATGATCAGGACTGGTGGAATTGAACCCCACTCCCGATTTTACGCGTGTGGAAGGTTTCGCTCAGACTGCAAAATGTCATCCGATAAATAAACCTTCTTCACAAGTGTTAACCTGCTTGCTGGTAACAGTAGTATTTAACATGTCTGAATAGAGAGAACATTTTGAAAATAGTGACTCGGCTTGATTTTAATGTGTGCATTGACTGTAAAGAGAGAGAAATATATTTTCATTAAGTTTACTTTAGATAGAAACGCATTTACTCCATTTCTTATTATATGTTTACTCCATTTCTTATTATATGCTTTGTTTACTAGACAAAACACTCTGGTGTGCGAACTTGTAACTCAGTTTCATAAATCTAAGCATGCTTTGATTCATCAGACACTCAGTTTGATTAAATCAAAAGTCATGTTGATTCAACAAAACCTCAGGTTGATTCAACCCAGACTCACTTTCTTTAAACCCAAACTCAGTTTGATTAAATCCAAACTCAGATCTATTAAACTCAAACACAGTTTAATTGAACCCAAACTCAGGTCTATTAAACCCAAACTCATGATTTGTCAACACATGCTTAGATCCAGACTGGCCATCAGTGACCAAGAAGATCAAACAAATAATTGTAACTGACCAGTTTACACACCTAGAAATTAAAAATTTATACAGCAAAATTATTTTAGATCATGGGACTAATAGCTGATACATCCAAAATATGCTTCTGATAAATTATATTAAAATCTGTACATTGTATGTATACTCATTTGCTTCTTGCTGCCTAGTTGGGTTCTGTTGATACTACTTTTGTTTTAAATCTTAACAGGCACTTGTCTTTTTTTCATGACCTGAAGATGCTTTATTACTTAGTTATGATGCAAGTAAAATATTTTTGTGTCATACTTACACATGAAATGTAAAATCTACTTGTAAATTACTTCTTGTAATTCGATTACAGTTAACAAAAATCATTTTTTTGAAACAAATTCCCAGTGTTGCTGGTCATCTTGTCATTCATTGAACCACCCAGTTCCCCCATACACACACACCATTTTATTTCTTTTTTATTTTTTTTTTTGTCTTTCACTTGAAAATCCTCTTTGAACCGTTCAGCTTTCAAAATGTCACTGAAAATAATTGTTAACTGCCCGCTACAAGTTCAGAGGAGAAAGAGGGTGTATACATGTACTTGTCCCCTAATCCCGCCACTCAGTTGGATTGAGTACGAGCTAATCAATTAGAATCAAAAGGAGCTGCAGCTGCTTGTATATTCCGGATTAGTAACCTTGTCACAACCTTTGCTCCGTTGACCTTAACATTCCACCATCCTGGCAGACCTGCTCCAGAGGCCAAGGTGGGCTTGTTAATAATGTTTGTAGGGGGTTGGTTAATATAATCAACTTCAGCCAATTATAGACTGGCAGACCGGAGGGGGTTTAAAGGTGTTGTCAAGTTCTAAGAAAGTTTCATCTGTAACCGCGGAGCTAATCAGTTAAGCGTCGAGAGGACTATGACAAATCGTAGCTTCGTGACTCACTGAGGACAAGCAAGGGTGGGTGTAATTTGATGCGTCAAATGGTGCAGGAAATCTCCGACATGTCCCAAAAGTCACCGTGCGTTGCCGGAAGTGAACGCGTCCCGAAATAACCGTACACGCATTCATTCGCCAGCACGTTTAGATGCATGCTATTTTTTTATTTATTTTTTTTTTTTGTACGGCAGGCTTTTAGGGAAAGGCATTCACAAGTGAGACAACTGTGTGTCAGAAATGAAAAAAATATCATCCTTTAATATTTGTCCAGCTACTGATTTCCATGAACCTCTGTTTAAATGTTGCTTTCATTACACCTACCATTCACTAGTTATTTCATGAAGCCCAGAGACTAGGCATTGTTGATCAAAATATATGGTTGAATGAATGGAGAGATGGATTAACTAACTTAATGCAACATCATAAGATTAAAAGCATGAAGGTGTACACTGGTTAGTACGCATATACTGAGAGGCACGTGTATAAGAGTTTATTACAAAACTTAAATGAGACTGCATAGCAGGTAGAGGAGTCCTGATGCGTACATGTACAACCTGCATTTTTTGTTAACTGTCTCTTTCATGAATGTGATAATCGTTAATGTCTGTGACTTAGCAAGGTAATTCCTCTGAGTTACCCACTACAGCAGTAGCTAATAATAAGGCATTTCTTCGATCGGTGTTTATTTTCTTTTAATTTAAGCAGTCTCCAGAGTGGCAAAATTTAGAACTATAATGCTGTCCTTTCGTGTATTCTCTACAGTTATCTGCCCATGCACGGCTTTCTGTGTATTAAGTCTTGTAAGTTTCATCATGAGTTAAGTTTTTGTCCCTGCACCTCCATCCCCACCCCAACACCCACCACAAGCCGAACAGCAGCAATAATAACTTTGGAAAATTACTTCCGTGGACCGGCCCAGTGGAACCTGCCAAAGAAACCTGCTGCTGCCACGTGGCCATGACACACTTTTGTCACGATGACCACGAGAGGCAAAGAGCGCGGTTAATTCCGAAGATTGAAGACTGGTGCTTGGGCGGTGGTGGTGGTGGACGCCATCTTAGCCGCACTACTTTCAGCCGGGCATCGGGGATAAAAATGGGTGACGTTCCGCCGCGCCTTGCCGCAGGCGAACCAGGGAAGGATCTTTGTCCTGGATCTTTGAATGGACATATCGACAACTTGCATGCTTCAGGGAGGATCGTGGCATTCTTGGCATCACATGAACCACATAATGGTCTTCGTCACGGACGTCCTGCGACCAGGCCGCAACCCAGTCACGTATTTAAAAGAGGAGGGCGGGGTACTTACGGATATGCAATGGATATGGTAAGGGTGCTGTTGTTAGGGAGCTTTTGCAGTCATTCATTTGGAACGATGGAAACTATCGAATTTTGTCAAATGCATTAGTGGATTATGCACAACACCAAATCAGTCATCCGACATTGGTCAATGACCGTTCTTGATGCATGTCATTCTTTTGGGGCCGTGTCATGACACAGACATTTGTCATCATTGTCGTTAAAATTCGTAATGGCTACACATTGTTGTATGTTCAAAATTAAAATGATAAACGCATCTTCTTCGCCATAGTTATTATCAGTGACATTAACACATTCATAATCATAATCACCAGTTGCCGAACGTCTTCGGCATTTAATTGTTAATGTATTTGAAACAAGAATTTCTGTAATAGAACAGCTGGCATTTAATTGTTAATGTATTTGAAACAAGAATTTATGTAATAGAACAGCTGGCAGTGCACGTGTAATAGTTGAACAGAGTAATTGAAACTTACAAGTTGTGAATGGAAGAATTGTCTCCTCAAACAATGTGTACGCATTTTGTCTCTTAGTGCACTTGATATCCTTAGAGGCAGCCATCATCAACAATGAATTGGTTTTTTTTTTTAGTTTTTATTTTATGTTCAGTTGGTTTGTTCATTTAAAATATAATTTTTTAACGGCATAAAGGATTAGGATGCGACATTAGGATTATTTCTGTGTATTTATCTATCACTTCTTAAAATTGGTGATAAAGGTTTTGACTGTAACTAATAGTAGAATATCCATAATATGTAAATGCACTGTCATCGATGTACAGAACCAATTATCTCCTCTACAAAATGGAAAGTTTGAGAATGATTTTGTTTTGATAGTTGAAGTCAGTAGTATATGTCTATTTTACTTAAAGTTTTCTGGTAGGACAGATTATTTCTAATTTATCTCTAAACAGGGAGATTTATAAACACTACAGATATTGGTTTTGATATTAATTTTATTATTTTTATTGAACTTTGACAATAGTCAGATGATTTTTTTTATTATCTTGAGAGATTATAACAAGAAACTTGAACATAACTTTGCATTTGTTGATAATACATTAGGGTTGAAACGAATCAATTTTGTTTCTCATTGGCGGAAAAGAAGATTAGACTTTGTAATCCTTAATTTATATATAAATTTACCTGTAATTACATTGTGTGACTGGTTATGATTATTATTATTAATCACCCATAACTAATTACAAGTGATGAAGAAACCTTAATTTCATTTATTGATAATTCTCCCTGGGGACACCAATCATCTCTCACTTGGCGGATCATATGGGTGTAAATTATAAAAGCAAGTTCTACCATATTCTTTACCTGAGTTGTTATTTTAACTCTGGTACTTACAAAAGTACTATCATGTGCAGTACCCGAAGGTCATGTCACGGTGACATTTAAGAAATTATATAACAATTAAGTTTAGAAATAGGGATAGGCAAATTTACTCCACTACACTTTGCAATACTTTTTTGTAATTTAAAGTTGTGAATAATACTTTATTTATTAATTTTATACCATTTATTATGTTATTATTTTCATCATTATTTACTTTGTAAAATTATATTTTGTGTGTGTTTGTTGCTTTATTTATATATTATAATGCTATAATTTAATTATTAATAATATTTATTTGGACCTTACCACAAAATTTCAATGTATACATTATATCTATTGCTAATAAACATGTCATAAGTATATGCCAAACTAAAATTCCAAGCATTGCTTTTAAAAGAAACAATGGACGTTTACATAATTTTTATATTAAATATTTTAATTTTAAAAAATGTTAGGTAGCAATACTAATCGTTTAACTTTTGAAACCAATCTGGTGGTGGCGGTGGAAGTTGTCTGGCTAAGACAACCGGCAAAAAGCGACCATCTTCTGCAACGTCAGAGCTTTGGTGATCCAAAGAAAGGGGCCCGGGGTAACGTCCGGTTGTTGATAAGCCAAACGCCCGAAAATTCCAGGACGACAATACTATCCACTTTTCCGTTATCATGCATAACCTAGGCAAAAAAAAAACCTACTAACTTTAAAATAATTAATTATTACGAAACACGACATGCTGCTTGCATCATCTAGACTGGAGTCACGAGAGTCGGCGGTTTGTCATGCATAACCTAGGCAAGAAAAACCTACTAACTTTAAAATAATTAATTATTACGAAACACGACATGCTGCTTGCATCATCTAGACTGGAGTCACGAGAGTCGGCGGTTTGTCATGCATAACCTAGGCAAGAAAAACCTACTAACTTTAAAATAATTAATTATTACGAAACACGACATGCTGCTTGCATCATCTAGACTGGAGTCACGAGAGTCGACGGTTTGTCATGCATAACCTAGGCAAGAAAAACCTACTAACTTTAAAATAATTAATTATTACGAAACACGACATGCTGCTTGCATCATCTAGACTGGAGTCACGAGAGTCGACGGTTTGTAGGGAGCTGCGTGTTAATATATTATCACAGATGTTGTCGTTCTTCATTTTGATGGCATCAGAACCCTGCCTGGCAGATCGGCACGGGTGATGAAAATGCTTGTTTTCTCCTTGAGGCACATGGCATCCCGAACCGTGTGTTAATGTTTAGCAGGGTGTGGAAGGGCGGGGGGGGAATGAACATTTTTTTAAAACATATTTTTATATCGGCTATTATGATAATCATTTATGGGGTGCTTTATGACGTAAAGTGCTTTGGATGAGTATGATGCCTTGTTATTCTCATGTATCAGCTCAACCTTGAGACGTTGCGCGCGTGTCTATATGCGAGTGCGAGTATGTGTGTGTATTAGTGTGTGAATGTGTCTGCCCATGTCTGTTCTGTTCTGGGTATAATTTAAAGGTGCTGCAGATTAGTGTGTGAATGTGTGTGCCCATGTATAGTCTGCTCTTGGCATATATTAAAAGTACTGCAGATTAGGAGTTAAAATCACCATGGGTGTATTGACGCCCACTAATAGTCGACCGAAGTCAGTAATGGAGAGGAATGTCCAGACTCACAGTAATATAACTGACAGTAAGTTTATGCAGGAAAAACTGCAAGATATATTGGCTCACAATAACTTTATAAAGAAAGATTTTATAACTCATAGAACACGGAATTACATAATTCATAGTGTTTATAAACAAGGGATTACATAATTTACAGTGTTTATAAACAAGGGATTACGTAATTCACAGTGGTTATAATCAAAGGATTACGTGATTCACAGTGTTTATAAATAAGGGATTACGTAATTCACAGTGTTTATAATATAATCAAAGGATTACGTGATTCACAGTGTTTATAAACAAGGGATTATGTAATTCACAGTGTTTATAAACAAAGGATTATGTAATTAACAGTGTTTATAATCAAAGGATTACGTGATTCACAGTATTTATACTAGCAGTAAGGAATGGCACGTATTTTCCCAATCATTTCCCGTTAAGCCGTATTCAGGTTTTAATAGCCTCGTACGATAGACAAATAGAGATCGATCTCAACTCGAACATAATCTACACCAGTGTTTTCCAGCTTTCTCTGTCATTGCCATTGTCACTTAATTTTTATGTGATTGTTTACTCCGCATTTCTTTGTCATTGCCATTGTCACTTCATTTTTATGTGTTTGTTTACTCCGCATTTCTCTGTCATTGCCATTGTCACTTAATTTTTATGTGTTTGTTTGCTCCGCATTTCTTTGTCATTGCCATTGTCACTTCATTTTTATGTGTTTGTTTACTCCGCATTTCTCTGTCATTGCCATTGTCACTTAATTTTTATGTGTTTGTTTACTCCGCATTTCTTTGTCATTGCCATTGTCACTTAATTTTTATGTGTTTGTTTGCTCCGCATTGCAGCAAGATTATTATTAGAGCGCCATGCAGTGTCACTTTAAAATACCAGTAGGCTACAGGTACTCTGCCAAATTGATTAACCAACAAAAATAAACAAAAGACCCCACACCAAATGTTATTTCTTCATTTTCAATCCTGGTTAGATTTTAATATTGTTTTCTTCGTAGGCTCAAGGTTTAATGCCTAAAATGCTTAAAGTTTAATCCGACCCGAGTGTGTCACTCCACCTTGCCCCACAGCCTTCTCTGGTGGCCCGACAGCAGAATACACTTCTCTCTATAATCTCTCCTCTCTGTTATGGTTTACTCCCTGGAGCCAGCTCTAAGTACAGTTCTGATCTCACGCGTATGTGCACCCCTCCTAGAAGCTTGCGCTCATCATCAGGCGCACACGCTTCTTTAACAGTCCGAACGCACACGCTTTTTCAACAGTCCGAACGCACACGCTTCTTTAGCAGTCCGAACGCACACGCTTCTTTAACAGTCCGAACGCACACGCTTCTTTAGCAGTCCGAACGCACACATATGGTCAACATTTTTATGGCCATCGTCCACGAGCTTATCAGGACCCAGACAGCTGGAATGTGCTGCCTTTGAGCTGGGACAGAAAGAGACCTTGACCCATTTGTCCCAGCAGACTATTCCGTCCAATGATCTGCAAAATACAATATGTCACAAGTATGTGCATGTACCCCAAAATCCTATAACTAAAATAATTTTTAAAATATATAATTTGAATCATCAAAGTAGAAACAGCGCTATTCTCGCTGATGAAGTCTTTGAAACTCCTCTTGAAAATGATCATCATGTTATAAACATTACAGCTCAAAGGCAGCACATTCTATGTAAGCATGCGAATGTTTTACGTTACGAATGTTTAACGTTATTATATTGTTTGATCATCTTTTCTTTTGAGCACCCTGTGTGGAGTTTTCTATGTATGTATCTATTTTTGCAGTAAAGAGATTAGAGATTTTATAAGAACATCTTTGTTTTAAGGCATTATTATTACTATTAAACACCATTTTGTTTGCCACGTCGAGGCTTGAGGTGTAAAGTTCAGGGACGGCGCGTGCATCTGCCCTACTTCTAGGGATAAGTACACGGTGATAATGCATAATTCAGTCGTGAAAACTTCTCATAAAATGGTGTCTTATACGCGCCCAGATTTGTCTAGATTTACTTGCCCCTTGTGCGTGGTATCTTTTTGACAGCGGCAGAGACAAGCGCATTAGCTAAGCCCTGCTTTTTCTTTTCTTTTCTACTTTTTACAAATTGAATCAGAAAAGGAAACAAAACCGGTTTCCGCCTGGGAATTTGAACTCTGAGGTCGGGCTTCCTTGTTCTTTCTAGGCATGAGATCCGAAAAGACAGCAGACCCGAGTCCCGCCGTGAGAAGTAAATTGCTTTGCGTCCCTATAGTCCAGAAAACGTGACGGAAGACGGTGGTTGCGTCCCAGAACGGAGTTTTCGCGGCATCGGGGACTGGCGCCACGTGATGAACTTGTCAAAGATCGTTCCAAGAGGGCTACAGAGATCGGGCCTACGCTCTGGAATATGATACAAGGTGAAAGTACTGGAACTGATGGAAGTGGACAATGACTGTACGGTCCATCGCGACTTTATTGACTGCGCAGAAGTACCGACCCTTCCCCCCAATCTTTCTCTCTCTCTCTCTCTCACCCACAACCCACCCACCCACCCACCCACCCACACCCACACACACACACACACGAGTACTTGGGATTAAGTCCTTGATTATTTCCCTTTTGATGCTTACTCATCTCGTTTTCTACCGCTCTATTAATTATTGACGTCTTATTT
The DNA here is from genome assembly GCA_028829895.1 of Sinotaia quadrata. Lineage (NCBI taxonomy): Eukaryota > Metazoa > Mollusca > Gastropoda > Architaenioglossa > Viviparidae > Sinotaia > Sinotaia quadrata. The sequence continues at coordinate 25,596,816 of CM054177.1, read as the reverse complement.
TATGGCTTACGAGCCATACTTGTTCTCACAACTCTTCTCTTTCTCTTTGCTCACTGTTACCGCCCCTTAATAAGTATTTATCATATGAATCGCTTCTAGATGGGTTAGTAAGTTTGTGACAATATATTTCAAAACTTTAAACTCACTCTAATGTGTGTATGTGTATGCTGAAGTTGAGAGAGCGTTAGTTTTTGCGTTGTTTGTTAGACATTTTTGTTGCCTTTCTGGATTTTTTAAAATTTGCTCTCGTCTTTAGTATTTTAGTGTTCAAATATGAATTATAGTATACAAAGCTAAGTCATATTATTTTCTTTTCAGTTTACTACGGGTTTTATAAACAATAATATATACAAATGTTTCTTTACATTTGGCTGTCTCACTAATTTTCTGCAGGCTGCTATTACATGGGAAAATGCCTACAGTTATACTAGTTGCCAACACACTGTCTTTTATTCCAGATGTGCACGCATCATATACAACTTCTGAGCATTTCTGACCTCTCGATGTTATTGGTAATATTTAATAATTATCTCGCCTACACACAAGCACGCACACACACATAGACATTATTTTCATAATGCTTTATTTGAACCTGTTTTCTTTGTTTAAAAAATTAAAAATAGCAGCAAAAGTGCACACATGAAAACAGTCGATCGTAGTCTTAAAGTTTAACTTCAAATCCTAATGCACTTGAGAAAAACACCTAACATGTCTCGTTTAATTAACATCCCTTGACTTGGGGTCACGCTGGAGAATAGTGATAGAAGAGGAGAAAGGTGAAGACGGGTGGGGTTTAGAAGTTAGATAAACATAGAGGTACTGCCACCTGATAATATATGTGGAAAGAGAAAGAAGGTACGCGCCCATCCACATCCACACCCATACACACACAAACACGGTTGTGAAGAGTCAAAAAGGAAGGAAATGGAAGTAAGAGAAGACGGGGAGGTAACGAGGGGTACGAGGAATGGTTTATCAACAGTTTGACAGTAATTGGCCCGCGTTCGCCGCTTTGGCCCCAGTCGGTCTAATGGATTGAATTGCCCGTCTCCCGCCCTTCTTTCTTCTTTCTCAACCGCTTGCTACCATTACTGCCGTAGGTCACGGTTAATCCAGCCTTGTTTAATCATCACTGGGTTCTTCTCTTACATCTCCCTGATCCCTTGTTGTCAGTCATCATGAACGAGGTACGCGTCTCTAATCTCTGACTTGATAGCATGCACTTAATATTCACCTGCTCAACATCCCTCCGTCACGGTCGGCAGTCTGATAATTAATAATCCTAGAGTGTTCGGCGTCCTTGAGCGCCCTTTCCTCTATCTCTCTGCTGTCGGGTTTTACGCCTGTCTTGACAGCCAACAGTTATTTTCTCTGTAAACACAGTAATCCCCCCTCCCTCCCTCTGTAAATCGTTATCATTAACGCTTGGTGGTTAATTATCAGTTAGTTTCCACTTTGTTGAATGGCACAGAAACAGCCTTCCTTCTTCCCCTCCACACACACACCCACATCTTACTAAGTTTACAGCGTGTGGAATTTTACTGGAGCGCTTCCCGTTTATTACAATCCACACTCCAATTCCTTCCTTAAATGACAACTTCCAGCTCTTTAATATGTAAGTAGTGATTGTTATTGATTGCAAAGTTCGTGATGGGCAATCAAGTGTTTCTCTTGCTTTTATATATGGCCGTCGTTTTGCAATTACAGTCATGAGTGTTTAGTCTTTGAGCAGATGAACTCATTTTTCTTAAAACGATTTATTTATTATGTACCCATTCTTTAAAATTTCGTCTTTTTGTTTCCTCCAGCAGAAAGAAACTGTTCCTTAAAGTCAATCGGTTTTTAATTATACATAATTAATATTCAAGTTAGATAATTTATACGTGTATGCAAATGTGATTCATCTTCCATCAGAGATGGCCAACTGGTGACCTTTTCACATCTCTCTTTCTTAAAACATGAGAAATCAATTAATCCCACTTGGAAATATTTCTTGATTTCCCTTTTCAAAACCAACAGAGTGCCATCGAAATAAATACATACACATTAATTAAATAATAAAATTGGTAAAGATGCATACAGAAATAATAGACAAAACTGTGGTCAAAATGTCAAATGTCGCAGTCTGATTTTTCGAATTTTCTGTAATCAAAATATAAGTTTCACTTTAGCAAATCTGTTAGGGCCGAAAGTACATCCAGTTAAACAACTGCATGTACGCAATCCCTTTCCTCAAAAATTCATGGAATTGACATTGGTAGCAGTAGCAGACATGTCTTCTTCTTCAGCTTAAATGGGGGACGCCGCCGGCTGGCGCCAGTTTTGATGAACAAAACTTTGCTTTATTTTATGCAGTTTTCGTACTTCTTATTTTATTTTGCTGTCTCTGTTAATAAATACACTTTTGTCCTCACTAGTCACCTTGACTCCTGTAATGGATAAGTTGCTAAGTTGTGAGATCGTGCTCTCTCCCGATTCTTGACTACATTTTATTTTGTAAACCGGTCTTCCTCTTCTCGCATTACTGTTAATTATCACGATAATCACAACAGCCATGCACATAGCTGCAGATACCTAGATGAGAAAAATAACAAGTTATTACAAAATACTGGTTTATTTGTATATGTGTGCGTGCGTGTGTTATTACCGAACTTCACAGTGCTACCTTGGTTGCAAGTCAGATCTAAAATTCCCTGCTGATTTCTTCCCACACCCTTGCCACCAAGAGAGACGTGATTTTAATTAGTTTTAGTATTAACCGTTTTTAATCTTGTTAAAACTGTCGAGTGTGTTGTGCTTTCCTTTTGGATAGGTCACGTGACTGCATGCATAACGATTGCATTCTGAATCTCGCCTGCCATAGAACAAAAGAGCTCGGCCTTTAAGCCAGGTTAGTGAGTAAACGAAAGAGTTGCGGCGCTTTAATTTTGCCTCGCGCACCGGATCGTCTACGTAAACAAATCCAGCTGCTGCGCAATGCTCTTCAGCTGAAACGCTCACTTCCGTTCTTTCTCCGAGTCCAACTTCGCTGGCCTTAGTGGTTTCGCAGGGGTCCGGGCCTTGGTTGGCGTGTAAAAGACTACATATCATTTGGTACTTTAGCTAATCTGTCAGACTGTACCCAAAGATCGACAGCGGCCTTATATTTATTTATTTATTTATGTAAAGGGCTGGGGTGGGTGGGTGGGGAAGGAATTGGAGAGGCGAGTTGAAGGGAGAGAAAATAATTTCAAAGCATGCCAAGACGGCAAAAAACCCGGCACTGATGCTTTGTGGCTCTCTAAGTTAAGATTTTGAGTGACTTTTTTTTACTTCTTCAAACATGAAGGAGCTTTCTTTCTTTCTTTCTTTCTTTCAGAACTCATTCGGAAACTTCTTTCTTTTCTTTTTTCTTTCAGACAATCCAGAGCTTTCTTTCTTCCTTCCTTCTTCCTTTTCTTTTTTCATTTAAGACATTCAAGAACTTTCATTCATTCATTCTTTATTCTTTCTTTCTTTCTTCCAAACTTACGTCAATCCATCCATCCTTCCTTCTTTCCTTCCTTCCTTTGTGCCATGCCATCTTCGTTTGTTGTCGTCATTATAATTCGTCAGTCTAGCTGTACCATAAATGCCTTTGCGTGTTCCTTTAATTTATGAATGAAGTAGGTAAAGTGAGTAATAAAGTGTAAATGATTTTGTTAATATAATTAAATCAGTCTTTCGATATGCAAGTCCAAAGGCTTGTAATAATAAGCGACGCGATGTTTCAAAGACATTCGATGGCAGTCTCGGGCAGACTGCATAAAGAATCAAATTGTTTAAATATGTTTTCTTCAAGTGTCTCTTAATTTTTCTTTTTAAAGTGTCATAAGAAATCCATTATAATCTGATTTTGGTATATAAAATCTTTCATGAAAAGTTTTATTTTAAACCGGAAATCGTGATTCAAATTTTACGCAAAGTGTATAAAATTCTGACCTCATCTTCCACTTCAAAATTGAAGTCAAACATTTCTTGTTAAACTTCTTTGTTGTGTTCTATCACGCTTTTGCGCTACTAAGAATATTATAAGTAAAGGAGTGTGTGTGTGTGTGTGTGTGTGTGTGTGTGTGTGTGTGTGTGTGTGTGTGTGTGTGTGTGTGCGTGCGTGTGTGCGTGTGTCTAAAATATAAATATAAGAACACTTTTGTATTAAAATATAAATATAAGAACACTTTTGTATTTAAAGTAACCTTATCTGATCATTTATCATTTATTCATTTCTTTATGCTGCTCTGTTCTTCTGATATATGCAATATTCATGTTTTCTCCCTTCCTTCCTTTCTGTCATGCAAGCAATTCATAAGCCTTGTTCTTGTCTCTTTTTCATTATGTCTAAAATTAAATGTCATAGCAGTCAATTGAATAAGTTTAATATTTTCAGAAACATACTTTTGAAATATAAATGTATCATTGTTGTTTCGTTTCTTTCTTTCGTCATTTTTTCTTCTTTCTTACGTCTTCCGTTTTTGTTCTCCCAATTTCTTTCTTTTTATTTTTACATTTTGAAACAATATTTACCTTTAATTTGTAATTTAGTGTGGCTTCTATGAATGAAAGGCAGTCCCATCACTAACCCGATTCCAAAACAGGACTTTAGATCAAGGCAGTTCCTAGCCGACCATCCAACTTCCAGAGCATAAGTGTAGACCAAAGCAGTACCTTAGTGACCACCTGACTTTCGAAACGGGCCTGTACATAAAGAAGACTTAGGACTATAGATTGTGGACTGTCCGGACTGTAGATAAAGGACACTTAGGACTATACATTAAGGGCTGTCCGGACTGTAGATAAAGGACACTTATGAATATACATTAAGGACGACTGTCCAGACTGTAGATAAAGGGCACTTTGGACTATAGCTTAATGACAGTTCTTAATGTAGACATTTTGGGCTACAGATTAATGACTGTCCGAACCGTAGATAAAGAAGACTTATGACTAAAGATTAATGACTGTCCGAACTGTAGATAAAGGACACTTAGCACTATAGATTAAGGACTGTCCGGGACTGTAGATAAAGGACACTTAAGAATATAGATTAAAGACTGTCCGGACTGTAAATAAAAGAACACTTAGGAATATAGATTAAGGACTGGACTGCAGATGATTGACATTTAGGACTACAGATTAATGAATGTCGGGAATGTAAATGAAAACAGTCCCTCACCGACCGACCAGTAAAAATTTAGGACTGAAGATACAAAGAAGAGAACTCTGTGCAGGGCACCCTATGGACTCACGTTGAAAAAGCACTTGATGAAACAGTTTTACTGTCCTCACAAATCGTCATCAGAATTGTCAACTATCACTTACAACAATGGCATGCAATAACAATACTGTTATATTCTTTCATCCGCTGCCCCTGCCCCAAACATTTGCAACGTTGGTATCCCAGATGATGACGTGTGGGCTTAAACGGAGTGAATAATAAACCAAAAGAGTCCACTAACAGAGAGGGTTTTCAGCTTCCAATTAGATGAGACAGAAGCAAATTAGCAATCCCCAGTTCGCCTGCACTTATTACACCGCTTAAGAGGAGTCTCTAATCTCTCGGTTGATGACAAGGGGAGTTCATGATTTGGAATGACGCATACGATTGGTGCGTCAAGTGCCATTTGGACAATACGTATTCCGCGTGGATGGTTGTGCTCTAATTAAAGTCAGTGAGGATTCCTGCATCGGTCTGGAACTGATCAGAGACTGTAACAGCCGGGCCGCGTGTTTTAACAATGGACGGTAGGGATTTGAGAGTCAGAACTGGGGTGGGGACACGCACAACCACTGACATCTTTTGAAACTAGAACTGAATGATAAGAATATTGGGGTGGATCTGGGAACCGCAAAGAACACTGGAGAAAGAGAGAGTCAGGGTTGGTTATTTCTCAGGGTTTGCAAAGACTTGAACTATGTTGCTGTTTCATGTTGGCCAATGAATGGTATTTACGATCATTAATTAATTATTGTTAATGCACTAAAATAGTAATATCTGTTCTCATTATAGTTTTCTCTTGACTCACTTCGGTCTATGGGGTGATTGAGAGTTGTATAACCTATTCATAGTAGTATCAGCGAAATAAAAAAAACAGATTAGTAAAGTTGATCCAAATTATTAAACTGAATAAACGTTCTTGAATTGTTTAAATGAAACCATTACTGCTTTTAAATATCAATCCAATCCAGAATAGTGACAAAAAGTAATATTGATAATAATAATAGTAATAATGCATTTTTTTTGTTCTTGATTAAAGTACATAAAATTTAGTAAAGCAAATACAAAATCCATGTTTACCTCTATAGATGAAAGCTGGAAAAAATAAATAGTAACGTTTCTGTTGTGCAAATAAACCTCGAGTGAAGTACCTATGATCATTAACCCAGTCTGTAAACAACACGATTTATACTGTATATCCTCCCGCATCGTAACACACACTTTCACGTCTGTATATCAATTACACATGTACGTCTGTATATCCATTACACTTTCACGTCTGTATATCCATTACACTTTCACGTCTGTATATCCATTGCACACTCACGTCTGTATATCAATTACACATTCACGTCTGTATATCCATTACACACTCACGTCTGTATATCAATTACACATTCACGTCTGTATATCCATTAAACATTCACGTCTGTATATCCATTACACATTCTCGTCTGTAAATCAATTACGCATTCACCTCTGTATACCATTACACATTTTCATCTGTATATCCATTACACATTCACCTCTGTATATCAATTACACATTCACGTCTGTATATCAATTGCACATTCACGTCTGTATATCAATTACACATTCACCTCTGTATATCCATTACGCATTCACCTCTGTATATCCATTACACACTCACCTCTGTATATCAATTACACATTCACGTCTGTATATCCATTACACACTCACCTCTGTATATCCATTACACACTCACCTCTGTATATCAATTACACATTCACGTCTGTATATCTGTAAGGAAGTCAAGGACACATTATACCTGACCTCCCATCTAAAAATTAGTTTGTATTGTCGTATTAAGCTTCTTGATGTTTTCGTTTCTTTTGATAGCAAATAGTTTTGCAAAGGCAATGCGAACGGTGATGTAATGATCATGCACATGACGCATCGCACTGTAAGCGGATTATGCATAATTAAAGAAGGTCCATACATGTTATATAATATACTCGAACAATAGCAGGGGAGGGGGTTGTTGTTCAAGCCCAACGCTCGACCGACAGAATTGCCGCCATAATCCTTAGATATGCTTAAATACCGTGAATCCAAATTGAGGAGTTTATTCAAGAGGGAACTGCACCTAAGATACCTAAGATTTACCAGAGAGGTCGCTGGTATTCCGTGAATCGAGGATAATAAACCCGTTAATATTCATACAAGGTAACGCATTGATTTCTTAATGTTGTTAAGCTGTATCTATTAAGAACATTGCCAGGTTATTTTGCATATTTATTTGTGATTGAATTGAATTGTTGCTATTTTTCCTGACATGTTGCCAGAGAATAGTGTGATCAAAGTAAAATGTATTCTGTAATCCTAATAATTGTTGAAATGTATAAAGATATTGTGGAACGCTATTTTATCTCCTCTAAAGAGTCGTCTAAATTGACAATTGTAAAAAGCTCTGCACGTTTGAAATATTTTCATCTGTGTGATCATTTAACCCACCTATATGTAACATATTTTATTTTAAATGTAACACACATGTGCATGGTTTAAACTATATCTTTTCATCTGCCATATTTTTATCTTCCATCGTAAAAATACGAACAAAAGGTCAATTGTAAATAGGATGCCTTATTTTCTATTGCCACATGTATGGGTTGGCGAATAGGATTGTCACTCAAGGAAATGACTATTATTGTTTCAGAGCGGGTTTTGTATTTCATGCTCTGCATTTTGCATTAGACTTGACTTTGTCTTGTGAGAGGCAAAGCTGACAATCAATTGAACACTGGGACATTCTATGGCTATTGAGTCAAGAACTGAGTCAACGCTATTCAAGCAACATGTTATTCAGACAGTCTGCTGAACAAACCAACGATGAACTGTTGGGGCTTGAGCTGCTACAACTGACGAGGATGATGAGAAAGATAAGTGGGCGTGTGATAATCTCTCAGATCAGAAACTTGTGTTATGATCCATACAAACTCTAAAAGACAGAATAGGTAGTCCTAATTGAGGGATAATTAAGCGAGACTAGATAGAGAAGGAGAGAAGGATAAATAAACGAGAGACTAGATGAAGAAGTTGAGAGAGGAAGGAATAATTAAGAGAGACTAGATAAAGAAATGGAGAGAGGGATAATTAGAGACTAAAAAGAATAGAGACGGATAAATAGAGACTAGAAAAAAGTATAAAGATGGATAAAGACTAGAAAGTAGTTTAGAGGTGGATAAATAGGGACTAGAAAGTATAGAGAGATGGATAAATAGATACTAGAAATAATAGAGAGATGGATAAATAGAGACTAGGAAGTATAGAGAGATGGATAAATAGAGACTAGAAATAATATAGAGATGGATAAATAGAGACTAGAAATAAAGAGAGATGGATAAATAGAGACTAGGAAGAAGTAGAGAGATGGATAAATAGAGACTAGGAAGAATAGAGGTATGGATAAATAGAAAAATAAAGAGAGAAGGAGAAGAGAAGAAGGGAGATAGGAAGTGGAATCACAGAGACGATTGAGAATTTAGGGGAAAGTTAGAGGAAGAAGGAAATAGCGACAGCTTAAAGAGGAAACGAGAGAGAGAGAGAGATTATCTAAATCAAGAATTGAAAACTAGTAGCTGGATCGCTATTATTTTTATTTTATTTTTCTTCTGCTTGCTTTGTGAAGGCGGTGAAAGGCAAAGTGGCTTTATTAGTGACGCGAGAGGCGCCAGGATTATATAGCGATCGTCTCCATTAGACACGAGGTATTTCATTAAACGTCATAGCGAGGCGTGGTCTCCCAGTACAGGCAGGCCTCTTACACGCTGATGGCACCAATGCGTATGGGACTAAATCAAGATGTCTGTCGAAGTAAATAAACATAGCCGTCCAACTTAATAATCAACTATATTCCGATTATTATTTTTTCCTTCGGAAACGAAGACTATGTGATCACGTGACTAGTCTAGTCTCGGCGCTGCGCAAATAGTCTTGTAGGTATTTTGATTGAATTTAATACCTGCTCATGTATGTAGAGATACAATATGGCAACGTCACCGCAATTTGAGCGCGGCAAGTTCACGTATTATTTGAAAGGACAGACAGGTGCCAGCCGAGCACGGATAGCAGAGACGGATAGCTCACGTGTTCACTTCGAGCAAGCAGTGTCTCTTACCCCGTGGAAATCTGTAGTTTCACAAAGAGCTTTCTGCATTAACAGAACTTCACTGTGACTGTGCAGCAGACAACTCGGATAATAATAAAATAATAATAAAAACCACTGTCACAGGCTTTTTTTTTTTTTTTCTGATTGCACAGAACTCCGAATTTCAAAAGTTGTTTGACGTGTGTTTCTTTGAGCAAGAATTACTTCTCTTTACATAACTAAAGATGTATAAATATAATCTCTCTTTGTAAATTAAATAACTAAAGATTGTAAATATAATCTCTCTTTGTAAATTAAATAACTAAAGATTGTAAATATAATCTCTCTTTGTAAATTAAATAAAAGAAGAGGGAAAGAAAGACAGAAATGATAACTCTTACTACATTCTTAATTTTAAAAAGAATAGTGATGTTCTGTGTTGCTTGCTTGCGTAATTTGAGAATTTGTTACAAGTGGCCTTTTCATAGAAGAACTTGTTTGTTCTGTGTTGGTTGTTTGCGTAATTTGAGAATTTATTCCGATCATCTGTTACTTTATTTGACTCTTCTTAAACTTTCATTTGGTAAAACTGCAGACGTAACATTACATTTGGAACAATTGAAGATTTCTTTTCTGGAATGGTAATTTATCATCTAAATATTTCACTTGGAAAGGTAAAATATGTTGCCATGGAGAGATTGTGTTGCTGAAATGGTAAATATGGTGTCTAAAATATTTCCTTTTAGTTGTATCATCTAAACATTTTTTTTGTGGAGAATGAGAAATATGTTTGTCATCTAAATATTTCCGTCAAAATGGTCAACCCTAAAGATTTTCTTAAACAGTAATGTGGCATGGTAAATTTGCCTATCTCTAATTCTAATCTTAATAATTATATTTGTGTAGCTTATGTTAACATGGCCCGACTTTGGGCACTCCTTGTGATGACATTCTTGTGAAAAGTTTGAGTAAACAACTCCGGTGGAGAATGTGCTAAAAATTGCTGACGCAATCCAAACCAGTTCCAAGTAGATCAGTAGTTTTTCTGACTAATACTCTCACACTTTTTCATAACAATTTCATGCAATGGGGAAAGACCAAAAGTAACTTTGTTAAAGAAGTACTCTATTCTAATTACTTTCATTTCGACGAAACTTGAGTCTGGTCATAAAGGCGATCGTTAGCTTATAGTAAGTTAACTGATTAATAAGGAAAGAATTGACATGAATATTTCGTACATTTTCGCTATAGATCTATGATTTTAATTGGAGAATGCTTGTGTAACTGAACCATTATTTCTATGTTCACTAATTTTACATTAAACTTGTGAATTTTGATCGATGCTATATGTTTTATGCTGTGTTTGTATCGGGCTTAATGAAATTGTTGCAGGATTTTAAGTTGAGAATGTATGTAAGAGAGAAAGTGAATTTAGAGATGAAATATGCCAGAAATTTAGCGCTGAATTAATTTGACTTTCGCAGTAGAAAGCATTGCCTTTTTTTTTGCTTCACGCTACATTGACTACTGTATCTACCTGATTACATTGGTGTTTGAATCCAGCATTATCGTCAAACTTATCAGTAAAAGTTTAGCCTTAGGTTAATTTCTGTGAGTTCCATTTGAGAGCTAATACGGCAAAAATTGAAGCTTTAGTTTTGTCTTGAGAATTCACAAAGATTATTTTGAACATTCCTTGTGGTGTGTTGAGAAAACACACACTAAGATTCTAGAACACTCCCTGTAATGTGCTTTTGTCAGTGCATGCAAGGTTATGGACAATTCTCCATGATGTGCTTTGTGAGCGCATTGAAAATTCTGGAACATTTATGTAATGTGCCTAGAAGACGGTGACTTGTTGCAAACCTGATTGTGAACACTTGCTAGTGACAGTGGTCATCAGTGAAAAGGTTATGTACATTGACTTTAATTATTTCTCTAAAACCCCACTCTCATTCTGTGAAGATTTATACCCATGAACTTGATTATATATATTAACTGACTGCTGATGTGATGTAGTAGGATAAACTGAATGATTGTTTAGCATTAATCGAACATTGTTGTGAAGTGATGTAAATGTCAATGATCTTTTGATTGGATTCATATGTTGTATATTTGATTGTTGATTTAGTAATTTATTGACCTTCTTAAATATATGCATAACCATATGTTGGAGAGATAGTGTGTGGATGGGTACTCGCTAAATATAGATTAAAAGACGGATTTATCTTCTCCTTTGGTAAGAAGTTTTCTACCTACAGAAATATTATTTGTGACGGTTTATGCTTGTGTTTAATGTTGTGGAAGAGTGAAAACGCGCTTGCATATCTGCCAAGTGAGAGAGACGAGTGGAATCTTCTGAGAATTATTAATAACCTAACTTAAGATTCTCATCAATTAGTTATGGATGATTAAATAATAATAGTGGTGTTGCATCACAAGTAAAATATGTTATCTATAGCTGTTCTTTGATAATGTCCATGACTCTAATTCATTTGAAACGTTTTGCTGATTAAATGTTTTTATCCAAACTATTATTATCTTTTTGAAATTATAAAGCTATGGGCTTAAAAATGTTATCTGAAATGAAAAATCTTTTAGTGAAAATAATGAATGATGAACACCTGTTGTCTTTAATGGAGTAAAGTTGAAATACGAAAAGTTATTTTTCCTTTAAAAAGGTAAAATATTTCACCTAAAACTTAAAAAAAAATAATAAAATGGCAACATCCGTTGTCATATAAAGATTTAATTTTAATGATTAAATAATTAGTCTGAGGGTTTAATTAAAATTATCTTTTCTTATGTCATGATTTTATTTGTACTGGTAAAGTGTATTTCATTGAAAAATTTCCTTTGAAAATGATAAAATCTGTTTTAATCTTATGTGTTGTTTAAAACAATCTAACCAAATAGCCTAGACGAGTATTAAGAATGTTTAATGATGAACATTAAGAATATTTAATTAGAAAACTTACAATGTGAACTTAATCTGCACTGTAGGCATATGCTATTGAAAACTCTATTGAATTAAATCTTTGTGCTGGCAGTTAATCCTTCTTAGGTGTATGGCAGAGCCCAGTCGCCTTATTGACACCTGTTGGGTCGTGGTCTATCAGTGAACCATCGGTCTTTGTGACCGGCTGTTGGGTAGTGACACGTTCAGCACAATTAGTTCTTTTTGTCCACGTGTCCTGAGGATGAGGGGAGGGAGTGAAGGATTCATAATTGCTTATTGTTGCTTGCGTGTTTATCGTTTCGCTTTCTCAAGACTTTACTCGTCATTCGTAGCGAACGAAATTCTGTTATTGGAGAAGTTAGTGTTCCTTCCTTCTTTAAAATAGTTTTGCGATTTCAATTAGCGGACTGTTGAATCTGATAAACCAGTTCTGTTAAAATTTAACAAATTAAAAGCAAATTGAAATCCGATTACTCTGTTTCTATATGTGCAGAATCACATGCACGCACACATACTGACGTACGCGCGCACACAAAAGCATACACGAACGCACGCTTCACACAGTGAGTGGCCATTGTTGTTTTCTTGTTTCCTAAAGTGAAATGTGTACAAATTACTGTCACCTCTTTAATTTGATGGGGAGCGGCCCTTATACAAATGAGAGCACCATCTCTGCGATCGATTGGTGACGACATCGAATTATTTCAGTGGGCTTTGAAGCCAATGACACTAAATCATAGACTATTAGATTACCACCATATGGACTGGCTGTCGCTAGTAACCACCGCTTTCCACTTTTGCGTGTGTCGACTATGCATTAAATCAAAGTACAGCTATTGAGTTATTTCTAGCTGTGATACAGTCGGTTCGGTAAATGCAGTATAGCTAGGAAATTATCTCCCTTCTTTATTGCTGCGGTGCATCCGTTTAATCAGAAAATGTTACTGGTTTCTTTCTAGTGCAATCGGTTTTTTTGTGGGTTCTTTTTTAGTACGTCACTGCTTGAAGCAGTTTTCACAGCCTGTGTGTGTGTGTGTGTGTATGTGTGTGTGTGTGTGTGTGTGTGTGTGTGTGTGTGTGTGTGTGTGTGTGTGTTTAATTTGTAGAAAATAGTTCTGAATATAAAGAGAAATTGGTAATAGACAGTTGTAGAGAAATAGATATAGCAAGCAAGTAGCAATGGCTGGGTGGTTGATTGACTGACTTGTTGATTGGTTAAAAAACAAATCATAGATTTCTGTATTATCTGTATTTCAAAGCGAGGCGGGGGGGGGGAGGAGATGTAGCATATAAATTAACGACTCTAGCATCTCGCTCACTTGACTCGGGTTCGCTCCACGATGAAACGTCAATCGGTTAAAGAAATACTTATGGGTGATCATGCTTTCTAACTGAAAACAGTTGTCTAATAGGAGGATAAATAGAGGCCCGTGAGCTGTGAGTTCCGTCTAGGCAAAATACACTCATAATAGCCATCGATATCTTCACTGTCCCCACCCGTGACACAATATTTCTCCTTTCCAGAACATTGAATACCTTAGTCGGCAATTACACCCGTCTGTAGAACAGTGAACGTTGGTAAAGAAAATGAAGGGATATCAAATAACAAATAATCTGGTGTGTTACTTTCATTCTTCCCTCTCGTTCTACCCTTTCATTCTTCCCTCTCCTCTCTTTTGAATTGTTACTTGCTAACACGAATGTCTCGCGACGTCTCATACAAACTCTTTCCAGGGCCACATTCAGAAGTACATAATTTCAAAAGAACCGTGAACTACATTAATTATTTTTTCTACCTACATACAAGTGTGTGGGAAACTTACGCTTTCTCAAAATCGATTATTTTACTTGCGTTATCACACTGACATTGCCACTTCTTGAAAGCACGCCTGCCAGTGGTCATATTGAGACTCACGCTGACTACTTACCACGGAAACACTGTGTGACGGAAAATGTTGTCTTAATGTTCTGGACAAAATAAAATGTTTATAGCGCCCACAAATCCGCTCAGTGAGAGAGACGATTGGTGTCTGCTGGAGAATTATTAATAAGATAAATTAAAATTCTCATCACTAGTAATTAGTTACGAATGATTAATTAAATAACAATCATAGTCATTAACTAAGTGGCGTTGGCGTCACATCTCTATTTAAATTCATTTAAAAGAGTACTAGACACTAGTCTTAATAATGATAGATGTAAACATGTTGCAGTCTTTGTGCAATCAAAATTGTCCTCGTGCGGTCCTCAGGATGGTTTGAGACCCTAGGTTTAATATAAACCATGAGTATAGCTTTGGAGAGACGATGAGTGAAACACTTACCGCATTTTGCGGATTTCGCGAACTCTGGGAAATGGAGTAAGGGAGAATGGTTTGGGAAGTGTGTGCGTGTATTGGGGGGCGGAGGCGGGAGAGTTAGTCTACTATTCGCCTAAAGAAAACAGCCTGTCCACATACCATCTGTCGTCTTCCCAATAAACTGTACCACTACCAGTCTTTCTGCTTTAGTCCGATCGCAGTTTTCCCTAGGTTATGAGGAAAGGGAAGATTAGTGAATCTGTCTCAATAGTGATTTGAGCTTTGTTTTTCCAACGGGGTTATTGCACCCTGTGGGCAGATATGGTTTCTTAGCCATTAGACCTAATTGTATTTGCATTGGTGACTAATATTGCCACACTACACTACTCCTCGCATAACACACCCAGCCATCTGTTCCTTTTACGCTACAAACTGTAACGAAACCCACAAACTCTTGCACAGTGAGTCTCTCGCAAAGTGGCGATTTCGAGAACATTGAGGTAGCTACGCATGTTTACATATTACAATGGCCACTCTGCTCAAGATTGTCTTTTTACCCCTAGTTTTATCAGGATGATAATTATTATAATCAGGTATTATCCCCCATGCCTAAATAGCATAGGAATTGCCATGTGCCTTATTGTTGTATGAAAACAATAAAAGAATTATCTCCCTGCCAATGAGTGAGCAGATTAAATGTCACCAGGAGAAAAATCTTAGAGAAAAGTCTTCAGTATTCATGGGAATAAAGTCATTAGAAAAAGTCACGGGGATAAAAAATAAATATTGTATTTATGAATATATATGTTTTGAATGTTCGTGCACGTGTGAGTGTACGCGATGTTTACGAGTGCGCATTTGACTTTATAAGCTGTCGTTACGACAGGATTGTACGTATCGTGATTGTCGTATGTGTGACTGTACGTGTCGTAAAATAATCATTAATGCCTAAACTCTCTACTAGTCTACTTGCTACTAGTCGAATGTCTGTAAACAGGAGATCATTCATTATCAGTAATTCTTTAATTGTTTACCTTAGTTCTTTCAGTTAATATAGAATATTTCTCTCTTTTCTCTGACATCAGTAATTGTTTGGCTTAGTTCTTTCAGTTATTATAGAATACATCTTTATGTTTTCGTATATGATTGTATGTCTTAGCTGTTTTTTTATTTGTTATTGTACAATACTCTTTGTTCTCTGATTTCAGTAATTGTGTAGCTTTGTTTTTTTTTTATTTAATGTTGTAGTATACCACTCATTGTACTCTGTCATCAATTGTTTGGCTTAGTTCTTTCAGTTATTATAGAATATTTCTCTCTGTTCTCTGACATCAGCAATTGTTTGGCTTAGTTCTTTCAGTTATTATAGAATATTTCTCTCTGTTCTCTGACATCAGCAATTGTTTGGCTTAGTTCTTTCAGTTATTTTAGAAAACACTGCTTTGTTCTCGTATGTCAGTCCCATCGCAGTCAGTCTCCAAACTCATGTTATGTACAGTGTTCCCCAAGAGTAAATTGTTCTCACAATGTCATGTTGCCTTATCTACTAATTCACTAAAAGTAAAATAATGAAAATGAATTTATATCTTTTGGGATTATTGTTAATAATAATAATTGGTGCTTATTCTCTGTCCTAGCAGATACAGCCTTTGCTATCAGGGATTCACAAATCTTTCATTAATGTGACATGCATTCTTGCAATTGTTATAGTAAAAAACAATGAACTATAATAATTTCTGATGGCAGTTCGGACACTTCCGGTCATCTTGCGTACATGAACTTGTTCTTTATCTAGGTCTTTCTCTGTCATCTTGCGTACATGAATTTGTTCTTTATCTAGGTTCTTCCTCTGTCATCTTGCGTACATGAATTTGTTCTTTATCTAGGTTCTTCCTCTGTCATCTTGCGTACATGAATTTGTTCTTTATCTAGGTTCTTCCTCTGTCATCTTGCGTACATGAATTTGTTCTTTATCTAGGTCTTCCTCTGTCATCTTGCGTACATGAACTTGTTCTTTATCTAGGTTCTTCCTCTGTCATTTTGCGTACATGAACTTGTTCTTTATCCAGGTTCTTCCTCTGTCATCTTCGTCAGTCCACGAGAACAAGAGAGAAAAGTATGGCTACAGAGGCCCTCTCTGAAAACAAAGTACAACACTTCGGTAGCATATTTCCAGAACGTTCCTACTGCATCCATTGTTTTGCTTTTATATATTTGAGTAATTATTACAATTGGTCAGAAAGTCACGTGGCTTCAGCAGGTTGAATAATATCATGAATTTAATACTTTCAAAGCACTGTATACACTTGCTGTTACGAATCACACACTTGTATTTTCCACTATGCAGCATTTATTTGGAAATTGTTAGGTAACATAGTTATTTAGCGAGCCTATCATTTAGTAGCTGCAGTGTTAACACAGTCTTTCGTTTAGCAGCTCCACTGGATCTAGAGAATGGAGCTGTAAAACATATGTGTTGTGCGTACTACAAGGAAATAAGTAATCATTCGTAATGATATTATTTTGTCCCTGTCCACTGGTCTCTTGCACGCAATGGTATGACTACTCTCACATGGAGGCCGGAGGACATTTTTACTTTTGCAAGATGGCCACTAATTTCTAAAGAAATAAAATGTCGCCATTGTACTTATATTGATTTTTTTTATCGCACTCAGCACAACCAGTTTGTTCAAACTGAATTTGTCTTGAGTAATGCATTGATTAAAGTCACTGAATAAAGTTGAATCTGAATTTGTCTTGAGTGACGCATAGATTAAAGTCACTGAATGAAGTTGAATCTGAATTTGTCTTGGGTAACGCATTGCTTAAAGTCACTGAATAAAATAAAATTCAAACTGAATTTGGCGTCAGTAACGTATACATTAAAGTCACTGAATAAAGTATCAGAAGGACAAAATACACGGTTCGCTATATCAAATCCCCTCCTCATAATCTCTGTGTTTAACTGGCCACCATATAAATTATTCCAGGTGTCACGAGTCTGATAAAAATGTCCGACCTGATGACCCACTTAGCCTTGTTTACTTCAAATTCGAATATTTGAAACCCTTGGCCCTTTGTTCAAAGCTTCCTTTTTCTAGGTGCTTCTAGAACAGATCAAGATGTTATGTAACTTTAGGACCATTGTCCAGTTCTCGAACCAACCACATGCTTTGCGAACAGTCACGTGATACGCAATATACCTTTCTATATATGTACCCACACGCTTCCGCTCCCTCACTTCGAGCACATTTTAGCTAATTCCATCAGCTTACTCGGGTCGTGAGAGGCAGCCGGCGCCATAGAGAATCAAGGTCGGCTCAGGGTTCATGTTCACCCATGCCTCACCTGCATTAGCTTATTGGGGTAAGCGTGTCGAAATCCACTCTGAGGGCCATGCTGCAAAAATTCCAGTTCCTAGCCACTAACAAAGGAACATCATTCCTTATGCACCACGTGTGTCGTTAAAGGGGGACTGAGGGAACGAATCAGCATGACTGAGTGTTGAGACCAAGGACACAAGAATAGAGCTAAGTGCAAGATCAAGTGTACAGATCTCAAAGGAACACTTTTCTGGCAATTTAGATTGACAAAAATCAGGCATAGGCGCGTAAAGACAGAGTGAAGACTATTCGCGTTGCATTCGATTTATTGTTAATTTGTTAAACTTTATTAAATCTTATTTTCTTTGTTAATACCTCTTAGTAGTTGATTTCTATGCACAATAGACCAATTAGATTAATTCTTAGATTTGAATGGGGGCGGATGAGCAGAAAGATTGATGACGAGTGCATATTAATTTAGAGGGACTTAACTGTTTTCAAATCTAGCTAAAAGTTCGCAGTTTATTAGTCTGTAAATTTGTCGTCTGAACTACAAGACGCACTTTTAATTAGTCAGATAATAAATTGAGCAACCAGTCTGCGTAGAATATGAGAGGAAGAATTAATTATATTTAAAGTCTTTTAATTATTCTAAGCAGGGTCTTTAAATAAATACTGGAAACGTAACAAGTGTGGGTCGTCGCGGGATTGATATGTATTAAATTGTAAATTGTAACATTTTTATACATAGGGCGCATCATAACCTAGAAACGAACGAACGAACAGAATTGCCAATTGTTCTTTTGATTTTTGTATCACTGATTTTCTTTGCTTTTGTTGTGACATGTGCATGTATTCTTTTGCAGAGTAGCGTGCATGTTAGTTAATGTTGATATATTTAAGCGTAGTTAAATATGTCATGTTAGCTATTGAATGATTTATTTAGTATTGTGTTACTGAGTACTTCATTGTGAGGAGTCGAAGGTTATACCGCCAGCTAGGAGAGTTATCGGTAGTAACAGACTTCGGACTATTATATTTAGGGTGCTAGATATAATGTGTAATGTTGTATGGTAGGAGCCGTGACATTACGAAAGTCTTGGAACAGCGGACACTGTGACAAGCAGGTGAAACGTGTAAAGAGTTAACACGTAATTTATTTCGGAAGGTGTTCTGAGTAAATTAAATAATTTTTGTAAGGTTGTAGCCTAAAAGTTATTTTCGGGATAAGCGGAGTTATCGCCGACGGTTAAAACACACAATTCACGAGATACATTGTTATTGTAGCCAGCGCGCTAAGACAGTAAAATGGATCGCAAACAGGTTATCGAAGACCTGAAAGAAACCGGTATCATGATAGGATATCAGGGTGACGAACTGACGAACTACGTCAAAACTGAGCTAGAGAAAGCGGAAAAAGAGAAAGAAAGAGAAAGGGAAGAACGTGTAGCTGCTCGCGAGCTGAAAAGGTTAGAAACTGAAAAGTTAGCCGAAGCTAAAAAGTTAGAAGCCGAAACAGAAACAAAAAAACTAGAGGCTGAAACTGAGGCTAAAAAGCTAGCAGCAGACACGGAAGCAAAACGCATCGCAGCGGATACAGAAGCCAAACGCATCGCGGCAGACGCGGAAATAAAACGGTTAGAATGGGAAGTAAAGAAACTAGAAGTTACTAATCCAAACCGTGACCGCAGAAGCAGTGGTGATTCGCGTTCTAGCGATGGAAATAATCACAGTAGAATTGAAAATATCATTCCAAAGATAAATATGGTCCCATTTGATGAGAACAAAGATCAAATAGACGCGTATTTAAAAACGTTTGAAAAGTTAGCCAGAGCAACAAACATTCCAGCGGAACATTGGGCGATAAATTTATCGGGATTATTGCAGGGCAGTGCGAAAAACGAGTTCAATAAGCTTAGCGATTCTGAGTCAGATAATTACGACACAGTCAAGGCCGCATTATTGAAACGTTACAAACTCACAGCCGACACATACCGACGTAAGTTTAAACAGGCCACGAAAGCCAGTTCAGAGACGCACGCACAGTACATACGGCGTGTAACTGACTTGTTCCAAAGATGGATAGATCTAGCCGAAACTCCACAGACGTACGCAGGTCTTAGGGATGAAATGGTAAAAGACCATATTCTCGGGTCATACAAATCAGATCTACTGATTCACTTAGCAATAAGGGAAAAATCTACGCTAGAGGAGATAGGCAACGCCGCCGATCGCTTTGATGACGCACATTCTCAATTCTCGAACGCACACGCGAACAACAAGTCTCGACCGAACGAACCGCAGACTCGAAAGGATAAGAAAAATGACGGGAAGGCACATAGTGAGCGTGATGATAAAACATCTAAACCCGACACTAAAAACAAGTCCGACAAACAGAAAGATAAAAAGAATCTTGCATGTTACACTTGTGGTGATAGTGGCCATTTTTCACGAACATGTCCTGAAAAGAAAACAGCTAAAGTTTACGCAGTAGAAAGTCATACACCTAAAACAGAAAAGTCGAATCGAACACCAGTACAGGCAAACGGTCACGATACAATCGCTTTGCTTGATACAGGGTGTGAGCTAGACGCTATTGTAAATGCATCATTAGTTAACCGTACCGACTACACAGGGGAGACAATCTCTGTCACCTTTGCCAACGGCGAACAAGACATTTTACCAGTAGCTGAGATCTCGATTGTTTCAGACTTTGTAGAAGGAACAGTCAAAGCGGCAGTTATGGAAAACTCACCGCATGACGTGATCCTTGGTTGCAAGTATGTTTTGCCGTGCAAAAAACAAACTTCAACTGAACCACCACTGGTTAACGCTGTAACCAGAGCAGCGAGTAGTAAAGACAAATCTGTAACTGCACCGATGTCTGCCGCACCAGCCGTAGATAAAGCAACAGTTAGCGAGATTAAAATATTACAAGCTGAGGACGAAACACTAGACAAGTTACGCAGACAAGCTGTACTTGTTAGTGACGTCAACACTGACGATTCGAATAAGAAAGCGTGCATTATTCTGAAAAAGGGTTTATTGTACCGCTATTCGAAAGTGGGAGACGAATTTCGGAAACAATTAGTCGTTCCACAAACCAAACGAAATGACGTATTACGATTAGGTCATGAGAGTCTTTTTGGTGCACACATGGGTGTACAAAAAACAACTAGTCGTATTACAAGTGAGTTTTATTGGCCGGGCATCACTGCCGATATCCGTAGATTCGTGTTAAGTTGCGACACATGCCAGAGAACACAGTCTAAAAATTCAATCAGACCCGCACCGTTAGGAGAGCCTGAACTGATCAGTGAACCCTACAAGCGCGTAGCATTGGATTTGATTGGGCCTATAATACCCACATCAACGAGAGGTAATCGATACGTGCTGACCACTATTGATTACGCAACAAGATTCGCCGACGCAGTACCATTGAAAAATATTGATACTGAAACTGTCGCCGAAGCCCTTTTCGGTCTTTGGAGTCGTGTTGGAATTCCTACTGAAATTTTGACGGATCAGGGGAGTCAATTCATAGGCAACGTAATGAAGGAAGTAAATCGCTTACTTTCCATCAAACATCTTACTTGCACACCATACCACCCCCAGGCAAATGGTCTGATTGAAAAATACAATGGGACATTAAAAACAGCACTTAAAAAGCTCGCCACAGATAAACCGAAAGACTGGGACAGATACATCCCTGCCCTACTATTTGCATATAGGGAGGTGCCACAATCTTCCACCGGGTTTTCACCATTTGAGCTACTTTACGGACGTACTGTACGCGGACCGATGATGATTTTGAAGGCACTTTGGACTGATGAAAAGACAGATGACGAAGTTAAGACAACTTATACATACGTCACTGACTTAAGAAACCGTCTTGAAACTATAGGCAAGATAGCACGGGAAAACTTGACGATAGCTCAGTCTAGACAGGCAGAATATTACAATAAGCACACCAAACCTAGAGAATTTGAAGTTAATGACAAAGTGTTACTGTTGCTTCCTGAAGCACACAACAAACTTCAGATGAAATGGAAGGGGCCCTTTGTAGTTACCGCCAAGCTAGGGGGACTGAACTATAAGGTGCAGACAGGAAAGAGAGAGAAAATCTTTCATGTTAACCTACTCAAAAAGTACATAAGCCGTGAGGATCAAACCACTCAAGCTGATTTTGTCGTAGCGACGATAGTTACAGAAGACGAGGGGGATACTGATTGCGTCACTGGTACTTTACCAAACTGTCCTCTACAGACGGACGAAACTGTCAAAGACGTTAGGGTAAATGAAGCCTTGACAGAAAGACAGAAAAAAGAAGTGAATGAATTGCTTAATGAGTTCTCATCTACTCTGACAGACAAACCAGGGTTGACAGACTTAATAGAATTTTCACTGAAGCTGACTGACAACAAACCGATACGTTTGAAGCCGTATCCGTTGCCACACGCTAAGATAGATGACGTTAGACGTGAGATTAAGACTATGCTAGATCTAGGGGTCATAGAGAAGACTGACAGTGCCTACGGATCACCCATCGTGTTGATTAAAAAACGTGATAACTCGTTCCGTTTTTGCGTAGACTACCGCAAACTCAATCAAGTGACAGAGTTTTGTGCCGAACCTCTCCCTGATCCGGATCTCATCTTCACTAAGCTAGCTAACGCTCATTACTATACCAAAATAGATTTGTCACGCGGTTTTTGGCAAATCAAGGTCAAGGACACTGATCGACACATACTAGCTTTCACTACACCAGTAGGAAACTACACATGGAAAGTTATGCCTTTCGGAGTTTCAAACGCTCCAAGCATTTTTTCTAAAATGATGCGGTCATTGTTAGAACCACTGTACGGACGTGGAGTTGAGAACTTCATGGATGATTTAATTCTAGGCACCCAGACATGGGAGGAGCACTTAACACTCTTACGAGATGTGCTAGCCAGATTAAAGCAAGCCAACCTCACTGCCCGCCCTACGAAGTGTGAAATAGCACAATTCTCCTTAGACTTCTTGGGACACAAGTTGAGTCATGGAACTATGTCGCCAAGTGAAGCTAAGATAGCACAACTTAAGGACACTTCACAACCGCTAACAAAGACACAAGTTAGAAGTTTTCTTGGTCTTGCTAATTACTACAGAAAATTCGTACCAGATTTTAGTGCCATTGCATGTCCTCTGACTGACTTGACACGTAAGAATATGCCTACAAAAGTAGTGTGGACTGATGCATGCCAAAACGCTTTTGACACACTGAAATCTAGACTGACTTCAGATTTAGTTGTTAAACTGCCAGATCTGACAAAACCATTCTTGTTAAGGACTGATGCTAGCAACACAGGATTAGGAGCAGTGTTATTACAAGAACACAATGACACCAAACACCCAGTTGCATATGCAAGCCGTAAACTCACAACTACTGAACAGAAATATTCCACCAGTGAAAAGGAATGTCTTGCAATAGTTTGGGCCATAAAAAAGTTCGAAAACTATTTGTACGGAAAAACCTTTGTCATTGAGTGCGATCACCAGCCGTTAGCCTTTCTCGGGCAGGCGCAATTTACGAACAGCCGTTTAATGCGTTGGTCTCTGTTTCTGACACAGTATGACGCAAATATTCATTACATCAAAGGTTCTTTGAATGTTGGCGCAGATTACATGAGTCGTGCTTGATGCCATCAAGTGCCGGTACTGATAGAATGTTGTTTAATCAATTAACTGAACCCTACGGATTCCTTCCTGTAAACATGAAATATAGTTGCACACTTTATTTCTAGGAATGTCGAAATTTTTTTTGTGTAAATTTTTCTTCATTGTGGACTTCTACATTTTATCATACATAATTTGTAGGAGGCATTTTATCTTTGGCAAGATAAACGCCTCAAAAGCAAGGGGGTGTCACGAGTCTGATAAAAATGTCCGACCTGATGACCCACTTAGCCTTGTTTACTTCAAATTCGAATATTTGAAACCCTTGGCCCTTTGTTCAAAGCTTCCTTTTTCTAGGTGCTTCTAGAACAGATCAAGATGTTATGTAACTTTAGGACCATTGTCCAGTTCTCGAACCAACCACATGCTTTGCGAACAGTCACGTGATACGCAATATACCTTTCTATATATGTACCCACACGCTTCCGCTCCCTCACTTCGAGCACATTTTAGCTAATTCCATCAGCTTACTCGGGTCGTGAGAGGCAGCCGGCGCCATAGAGAATCAAGGTCGGCTCAGGGTTCATGTTCACCCATGCCTCACCTGCATTAGCTTATTGGGGTAAGCGTGTCGAAATCCACTCTGAGGGCCATGCTGCAAAAATTCCAGTTCCTAGCCACTAACAAAGGAACATCATTCCTTATGCACCACGTGTGTCGTTAAAGGGGGACTGAGGGAACGAATCAGCATGACTGAGTGTTGAGACCAAGGACACAAGAATAGAGCTAAGTGCAAGATCAAGTGTACAGATCTCAAAGGAACACTTTTCTGGCAATTTAGATTGACAAAAATCAGGCATAGGCGCGTAAAGACAGAGTGAAGACTATTCGCGTTGCATTCGATTTATTGTTAATTTGTTAAACTTTATTAAATCTTATTTTCTTTGTTAATACCTCTTAGTAGTTGATTTCTATGCACAATAGACCAATTAGATTAATTCTTAGATTTGAATGGGGGCGGATGAGCAGAAAGATTGATGACGAGTGCATATTAATTTAGAGGGACTTAACTGTTTTCAAATCTAGCTAAAAGTTCGCAGTTTATTAGTCTGTAAATTTGTCGTCTGAACTACAAGACGCACTTTTAATTAGTCAGATAATAAATTGAGCAACCAGTCTGCGTAGAATATGAGAGGAAGAATTAATTATATTTAAAGTCTTTTAATTATTCTAAGCAGGGTCTTTAAATAAATACTGGAAACGTAACACCAGGTCGGATCAATTCACTGCTGTTTTATTGTTTTAATACTCCCAACCCATTGTCGTCTTAACGCATGGGCACGATGGGCAAGTACCCGGGGCCTCACGACCAGTGGGGCCCCATGCTAATCTATGTATGTTGTGACTTGCTGTTAGTAAATAAGTAGGTATGGGCCCCAATGCACTGCTTTGCCCGTGGGCCTTTTAATGGTTCGAAGACGGCCCTGCCCCAAAGCTCAAGTTTTCACCCTGTCAACTACGCTCACGTCTAGCAAGAAGTGTTGTTATGAAAGATGGCAATGAACTTCCTCCCAATGCGTGCCACTCATCTGTCACTGGTGATCTGCATATCTCACCTATCAAAGTTGGAATTAGCAGCTAATGTTGATTGGTATACTTTATTTCTGACACTGGGACCATAAATCCCCAAAGTCAAACTGGTCAGTATGCCACTGAGACCAAAAAACTCCCCATAGATGCAAATGCTCAGTCTCAGCAATCCTAGTCACTAAAAATAACCAATCAGAGTGAAGGAAACATGTGCCTTCACTTTAACAGCCAATTTTGTTACAATTTTTTTTTAATTAATACAGTACTCTCTGACGGGGTTTTTTAACCTGACACTGAACGGGTTAACGAACTGTCAATCACAGCATGTTTAAATCAGAATGATGTGAACAGGAACTACATTTACTGAAAACTCACCATGGCTTTTCATTAATGTCTACATGGGCTGTTGTGTACATAGCGTTGATGTGAACAGAGGCAGCTTTTCATGGAACTGAACGTGGCTTCTACAGTAATGTTTTCGTGGGCTGTCCTGTACACAACACTGATGTCAACAGAAAGAACATCTAATGAAACCAAACTTGGCTTTTCAGTAATGTGTTTATGAACTGTTTTGTATATAATATTAATGTGAACAGAAACAGCACTTACTGCAATTTAGCATTACGTTTCTGCAGTGGTTTTCAAGGGCTTTGTTCGACACAACGCTGATTGGAAACGCGTTACGAAATGTGACCTCTTTATTCCGGTCTGCGACATTGTTTTACGGCCGTAAGTCGCTCGACCTTCTTGAGTATGTTAATGGGGAAATGTGATAGGGTTAGATTAAATGGCAGCTCATATATAAAACATGGCGGCCAATGTGCCGATTGTAGGCCGAGAATCAGTAGCGAGAATTGCCGCATTATTGATTTTCTGTGACGATTTTCACGACAGACGTTATGAGAGGCATAGCAGCTGATGTCAACCCCCACACCCACAAACACCCTCTTGACAAACGTGCATACATGTCTAAAGAAAATATTTCCTTTAATAGAAACGAAACCTACCAAGTTATTTATTTGTTGATATTATTGTAAGAGAATGATAAATATTATATATAATTCAGTACTGCAAGCTCTTCCCATTCTTTGAGTATAAAATGGAGTGAGTTAGTTGTTGATGTTAATGTAAGAGAATGATAATCGGTTCTGCAAGCTCTTCCCCATTCTTTGAGTATAAAATGGAGTGAGTTAGTTGTTGATGTTAATGTAAGAGAATGATAATCGGTTCTGCAAGCTCTTCCCCATTCTTTGAGTATAAAATGGAGTGAGTTAGTTGTTGATGTTAATGTAAGAGAATGATAATCGGTTCTGCAAGCTCTTCCCCATTCTTTGAGTATAAAATGGAGTGAGTTAGTTGTTGATGTTAATGTAAGAGAATGATAATCGGTTCTGCAAGCTCTTCCCCATTCTTTGAGTATAAAATGGAGTGAGTTAGTTGTTGATGTTAATGTAAGAGAATGATAATCGGTTCTGCAAGCTCTTCCCCATTCTTTGAGTATAAAATGGAGTGAGTTAGTTGTTGATGTTAATGTAAGAGAATGATAATTATTATATATAATTCAGTTCTGCAAGCTCTTCCCCATTCTTTGAGTAGAAAAACAAGTGCAGAAGTGTCGGGATGGGAGATTAGCGGCAGGAGCGGGGAGGAAGGAGAGGAGGAGAGAAACACGTGAAAAACAAGTGGAAGTACTAAAATAAGCCTCTGATTATGGATGGCCAGTGTAATTTTAGTTTTAAATGGTTGTAAAATAAAAATACCACACTGTTGCATGTTAATCAAGCTCATGGTAGAATTAGGTGTGGGAATGACCTCTGCCAATTATGTTCTTTAATCAATTTATAATGTATAGAAAAAAGTGCTAATTATTATTTAATAAGCATGACATCAGACCGCATCCCGGTATGTCTGTTACAGTATCAGCAAGTTGCCTGCTATAAAAACTACTCCGGGCTAAGGACTATAACTCTTGAGAATCATAAAATAAACATCAGCAACGTGCTTCTTGAGACAAGATAGCGTAACTTTATCTTTAAAATATTATTTTTTACATTTATCTTGTTAGTCAACCGGCTCGTCCAATATCCCAATTAGGTAGGTGTGTGTGTGTGTGTGTGTGTGTGTGTGTGTGTGTGTGTGTGAGAGAGAGAGAGAGAGAGAGAGAGAGAATAAATAAATATAGGAGATATTCCGTACATATAATGAGAGATACAGTTAATATTAATAATATGTATAGTTTTAGTTTTCGTTTTTAAGTGTTTGCTCAACAGCGACTACAACACCATTGCACACGTACGCCAATCAGATATAACTTTGTTGTCACAATTTTTGAACAGCATGTAAAGGAAATTGTAGCAGACAACACGCTCTTTATTTGTAGTGTTCCATGCAGGTTTAATTTTGCACGAAGTAAACACATCATACAGAATTCTTGTCAATGTGAAATATTGTTTATAATTAAGCGCTATTAAGAATTAATTAATCACCAAATTAAGCAGTCTTCCATAGTGGTCGGCATTAGTTCATGTCAGTGGCTCGTATTGTCAGAGAATTAAGTGCTATTAAAAATTAATTCATTACCATATTAAGCATGATTTGACAGTGGCCGGCCTTAGTTCATGTAAAAATGTATTGTCAGAGAATAATGAGGCCTACTAATTTTAGTGCGATTCAACGGTGGCTGACATTTCATAAGAAATGATTTAGTAAAAACTGTTCATCTATAAGAAAATAAATAAATAATTCGTTGTAAGGAACGGCAATAACAAAGTCTTATATCATCTACTTTTATTTATTTTTGTTTTTTGTTTTTTTGTTTATACATTAACGATAGAATCTTTGTTATACTAGGACACCTATGTAAATATTACTATATAGTCAAATGAAACTTGTACTATATAGTCAAATGAAACTTGTACTAAATAGTCAAATGAAACCTGTACTAAATTGTTCAGGGGAAGTTTTGGGCTGAAACAAAAATATATCATAATTCTAATTTGGAGATTAACTTTTGAATGAAACCATTGTAGAGTTCGAGTGAATACGGCCTGACTATGCTCGTACCTTGTGGTTACTTCCCTTCTTCTCCCATTATAATCTTTGGCGGCGTTGTGAGATTTAATGTTTGTTTAAAACATATTTCATTGCGAAGTTAACTTGAAAAATTTAAATTGGCATTCTACTGAAGGCACAATATATCGATCATACTTTCGAAGTTGATCACAGTTTTCGTTGTACTTCTTCACTTAGAGGGTCCAACTAGTGCATTCTTTGGTCACTAGATTCTAATAATTTATTATAACGTAATAATTTACTTATTACAGAATCAATTATGACGTATATTTACCTCCCAGCCTGTTTACGGTGATACGGTTGTTTTTTTCCATGCAGATTCTGACAATCGGTGAGCTGGTTATATTTGAAAGGAATAATTTATTATATCGAAATGACGTCATAGCAGTGTAGAGCTGCGCTTTTTTTTAAGTCTAGCAGGCAATCTGTTAACACTTTTATTTGCACTACCCCCATTTGTTTCTCCCTGACCATTTAAATGACTGGGTTTAGTTTTTAGTTTCCACTTCCTGAAGCACCCACCCGCTATTGTTTTTCTCCTGGCAGTTCGCCAACTTTCAACACTTGCTCAGCGTCGGCTTGCAGACTGCAAAAGTTGTCTGCGCTTGACTGTACACGTCAAACAAAACTGACATACGTGCACAGAAAAATATTTTCACGTGGTGTTAAAAACAAACTAACATTAAATGTGTGATTATTTCTTTTATGCGGATCCTGACCTACTTATTAGCTGTGACTCGAGTCTCATCCCCAGCACACCGACTTCTCCAACGAGATGTCGAGCGAGGGAGATAAGAGAGAGAGAGTTGGTGAGAGTTTCTATGCTAGGGAAGGGAGTTGGGGTGGATGGTGGCAGGATAGATCACTACTATCGTAATCAGAGACTCCAGTGCGGCAGAGAGCGCAGATTACGCGGTTTGCCGTTAGTTTCAACTATTAAATCTGACGGCTACAAACGAAAGACGTTCGCTCTCACACACCCGCCCTTGGCACGTTAGTTTCCTGCCACCAGCCCCTAAATCTGCCAGTGTCAAGAGCCGGGGTCACATCGGGTCAAGAAGCGACACCAGCATTCCTTTAGTTTACCTTTTGGATTTACTGGAGAGCGGCGTCAAATGGTATCGCCATCGACGTGTGCAAGCACTGCCTTAGCCGCTTTCACACATCCCCTTTCTCTTCACCCCCTCCCCCGTCCCTCTGGTGAGTCAAAGATAATTAATGATTGCAGTTAACATCAGAAACCGTACACACTAGATAAAAGCAACAACTGTTCTCTTATATCCCCTTCCCCATTCTCGCCTCCCCTTGCAGGTTTACCTTCCCATAGCTGTGGGACAGTTTTAGAGTGTGGCGAGAGAGATTTGGCAGAACTGTGAGTGGTTCATGCTGTGTGGTGTGTTGGAGTGCAGTTGTGTCCCCTTTTTTCTGTTCCTCGCGACAGAAACCATCCTGACAGCTTAGTGATTTTTGTTGTTGTTTGTTTTAGAAAGAGAAAAAAATAATGGTTAAGGTAATCACGATCATAGCTGGGCATTTACAGGCTCTGAATGAACGTGGTTTATGTGTCTGTGAGAGTGTTCCGAATTGTCTGGTTTGTATGTATGTGTGAATGTATTGGTGTCTGCGCGAAGCAGATAAAAATGTAGCCTGTGTGTGTGTGTGTGTGTGTGTATGGCCAGGAGGCAGCAGCTTACGTGAAATGTGATAACTATGAAGAAATTGTTGCGAGGCAAGAAAGGAATATAAAGGGAATTTGTTCATCTATATGAAAATAATTGTTCTTGTTTTCTGTTTTAAAAAAAAACAAATCGTTTCGTTTGTTGGTAGTAGTGTGACCGCAAAATTGTGCATCACTATTTTGTCTCTTTCCGATTCTACGGTGTGAATTCATGCTCCACAATTTTCATTGTCAGTGGATTTGATCTTAAGTTTAAGAGGTTTAGTAGTAGAGTTACACTAGTTATGTGTAGCTAATGTTAGTAGAGAGTGACACTAGTTATCAGTAGCTAATGTTAGTAGTAGAGTGACACTAGTTATCAGTAGCTAATGTTAGTAGTAGAGTTACACTACTAATTATTTAAGATTTACAGAGGAGGAACGAAAATAACGTGAATTTCCAAATAGCGTTACAAATGATTTTACGTAAGAAAAACTTAAATAAAAATAATTTTACAAATGCACAACTAGAACAAGCGATGACAAAACAGGAAGAGCCATTCTAGAACAAGTGATGACAAAACAAGAAGAGCCATTCTAGAACAAGTGATGACAAAACAAGAAGAGCCATTCTAGAACAAGCCATGACAAAACAAGAAGAGATATTCTAGAACAAGCCATGACAAAACAAGAAGAGCCATTCTATAACAAGCAATGACAAAACAAGAAGAGATATTCTAGAACAAGTGATGACAAAACAAGAAGAGCCATTCTAGAACAAGCAATGACAAAACAAGAAGAGCCATTCTAGAACAAGTGATGACCAAACAAGAAGAGCCATTCTAGAACAAGCCATGACAAAACAAGAAGAGATATTCTAGAACAAGCCATGACAAAACAAGAAGAGCCATTCTAGAACAAGCCATGACAAAACAAGAAGAGATATTCTTGCTTTTGTGGGAAAAGTAAAGACTCTTGAGAGCATCCTTGAAATTGTCCATGGTCTCTTTGTGTCACTTGGTGTTGGCGTTGACCATATGACTTTGCTTTGTGTTCGGAATGTTGGGATGTGCGCGTATCTGATGGTGGGCGCAAGCGTCTAGCAGAAGTGCATGCCTGTGTGAGATCAGACAGTTACTTAGTAGGGCCAGAACTATAGATTGCAGTGTAGCAAAGAAAAGAGATAGTGTGTTGTATTGTACTATGAACACGTAATCCACTAGAGATTGTAAATAGTAGTCGGTGAAGACTGTCCATAATATGGCCAGTTCTTGGAACTTTGGGAACTCTGGGAATAATCTTAACTGCAATGCTTATAAACCTTTAGAAGTTCCTTCACTAGACTTGGTAGTAAACCAGAGATAAGAGAGACACTAGTGTGGATTTTGTGACACATGATGGAATCACCTAGTGCACTAGTAAGTAGTGTTCACAACCTGTCAAACCAAATGGAAACTAGTATGACACTATTATTTATACACTGGCGGCCATGACAGTTACAGAACCAGCAGTTAGTGTTCTTCCTCATGGAAAATGGTAAATTGAAAACAGTCGATAAGTGAACAAACAATAAAACTAACTAAATAAATAGTTCGAAGCCAGCAAGATGAAATGTCTGAAATGTGGATGAACAAACTGTCAGTACGGGATAAATAAAATAGTGACAAAAAAAAAAAAAATAAAAGGCATAAAACCCACAAACAAAGAAGAAAAACTGTGAAACAAAACGCGAGAGGTCACGCAAGAGTCAAATTTGAATTTAGTTTCACGGCAACAATTGTAATGTGTCAGATCTGTTCCTGCAGGCAGAAAAAAAAAGAAAAAGAACACGTGTTTCCTTTAAAAAGTTGTGGGGATCTATCGTACGATATCAAAGAGCACTATCGATTCCTGCTGGGTACCCGAATCCACAGCAGAATCTACCCGCCGAATATTAAGAGTATCGTCACTGTACCTAAATCATACAAAGAGAAGGGTAAGGGAATATGGAAAATGGAGGCAGGCTGCTACCAGCCTCCTTTTGAAGGAAGCGATGAAGGATAAACTGGCAATTTACGATGTGCGGCAATTTTAACTGTTCCTAACATTGATCTTGTGAACTCAACCGTAATATGAATGGCGCGGTAGCAGCAGTGCGCAGAACTGTTCCTGTGAACACGCCGTGCTAAAACGGTATTAACCCTTTAAGGGTCGTCAAGAGTGTCAAGAAGGAACGGAATGGAACCCAGCTTGTTATTTAAAGTCAGTCATTTATTTCGGCATAACAGTATTATTTTCTTCTTTCCATGTTTATTACTATGCGTATTATGCATTTACGTTTTTTTTATGTGAACAAAGATATTTTCTTGCGTGCTGATTTCTAAAACTACAAAAAGACACTGTGGCCATTGTGAGTGATCAGGGGTGGATGTATGCATGCATATCCAAGTGCTCAGTGGCGATTGAAAACACGACAGTGTTAAAGGACGTGGTGCTGGTGGTGGTGGTGGTGGTGGTGTAATGTTGCTGAAGAATTAATTGTATTTGGTGAATTTGTGGCATGCGAGGAGAAATATTATAGATCCGTCCTATTGCAAATATCAGCTTTGTATAGACTTTCACAGTGTAGTCAGCTAATAGATTTTACATATCGTAGTCACTTAATAGACTTTACACACTGTAGTCGGTTAATATACTTTACACATTTTACTAAGTTAATAGTCTTTACACACCATAGTCAGTTAGTAGATTTTACACTTTGTAGTCAATTAATAGACTTTCAACCACTAATCTATATTGATCTCATTGTATCTAGTTAATAGATTTTAGGCAAAATTGACTAATAGTCCAGTGACACTCTCTAGATAAAGAACCTTTATAAGAACTATACGTGTACTTAGACAATATAATTAATTAAATAGATTTTTGACACTACAGCTAACTAAAAGCAACCTATGTAGACACTGTAGCTAGATTGAAATCGAAAGATACTAAATCTAGCTAATAGACTTTAGACACTAATTTACTAATGGACTTTTAGATACTATACCTAGTCAACAGACGTTCGACACTAAAAATTGCTTGATGTATCTTAGACACTATATCTAGCTGAATAACCTTGACAGATAGTATATCTAGCTAACAGAACTTTGTAGATACGTAATAGACTATAGACACGTTTTGTAAAAGACCTTAGACACTAAAGCTACTTAATGGACTTTAGATATTAAGGACCTTTATCGATATTTTAGCTAGCAAATGTACCATAGACAACGCTCTATATAGTTAATAGTATTGAGATACTTTAGCTACTTAATGGACCTTTGTCTCTGATCAGTTTGCGAAGAACTTATAACTAACTAATTGACATTTAAATGTGGATAGGTAATGGTCTTTTAAATGTGGATAAGCTAATGGAACTTACACACTCTCTAGCTGATCGACTATAGACTTTCCTTAAGTGGTGGATATTCAGCACCATTTAAGCGATTGAACGTGTAAACTAGATAAATGAAGATTGAGGGGACTAGCTACCAAATTGACCTTTAGGAAAAAAACAACTCCTCATTGAAGATCGTGGGGTGAATCTACCAATCTGATCTTTTGACGTCATAAACAATCAACTCGCACTTTGTTTCGAGACAAGAATAAAACCAATACTGATGTTTCTGAGTTGACTGTTGATTATTTCATTGAGTAAGTGCATAGAAATTGTGCAATAATAGTTAAAACACAGACACACACACACACACACACACACACACACACACACACAGTACTAATCATGTTCAACAAGAAAAATAAAGATTGAGTGCTTGCAAAAACATGGATGAATTTTCAAACCAACCTCCATACTATCTAAAACTAAACACTTTCATTACTGATACGAACTCTCCATAAACTTTTCTTTTCGACACGTCACCTAATGCTTTTAATGTCGTTGACACTCAATTTCTGGCAGAGATCATCAACACTTCATTGACCCCACAGCCTGCCCCTGTCTTAGGCACTTCATCAAGGTAATGAGCACCTCCCAGACAGTTGAAGTGCGTTTCCGCCATTGGCGCATTTGTCAGCGACCTCTTGGTGACCCCATCACCAGCGCGCCACGGGATGCAATTAATGAATATTGTCAAAGGACATGGCTCTTTTCAGGCTGAAGCAATCCTTTCTACGCAATACTTATCCCGGGATCTTGACCTCCCAGCTGCTAGTTGTGCCTATCGTTCATGTCGCGACAGGCTTGACAAGAAACTTACCCAGGAAGAAAGCATCTCAACTGAGTGCTTGAACTGCTGAACAAGTCACGTATTACCAAAATGCTTTTGAGAAGCGATAAGTTACTTTAAAGATACTTTTGAGGAGCGATAAGTTAGTCTTCAGATGCTTTTGAGAAGCATGTCAAGTTACTTTAAAGATATTTTTGAGAAGCGCTGTCATGTTTCTCTTAAGATGCTTTTGAGAATTGATCAACCATGTACTTAAAATTACCCTTCAGAAGCAATCAGTAATGTACTTTTAAGATGTCTTTCAGACGTGATAAGTATGGTGACTTAATGGAGTGAATCTGTCACTCTTTCTAGTGTTTCCCTTTATTCTATCTGTATTACTTCACCTTCTACCTTTCTAGAGTTCCCTTTATTCTTTCTGTTTCTTTTGTCCTGCACTCCATTTCCCCCCTCCCCCGATTTCACTCATCCTGGCTGTTCTAACCTGCTTAGTTCTGTCATTTTCTCCCGTATCTTTCTGTAGACACTATGAAAATATTGCTTTTCAGGAAAACATTGTGTTTGTCTTACGAAATAAATATTTGTGTGCCTAATTCCACTAGAGAGGAAAACAGCTGTCATTAAACGTGTAAAGAGTCTGTGATGGGGTGTGGTGTTGTGTTGTTATTATGGGTCACCCCAGGATGCGAGGAGATGATGAAACGATGAAGATGATGAGACAATCAGACAATACGCCTACGGCAGCCACAGCAGAAGAGGCAGAACACGCAACACGTGTTTACATTTCCATCTGATCTTTATTTAGGCGACACACCGCCAACCACGCTCTTCTCTTGACCACTCTCAGACCACTCTCCAAAGACGACCACCAAAAGACCGACCAAAGACGACTCTCGCTTGTTGTTGATTATTGAATGTGGGGAACGCTTCCGGCTTCCGCCGCTTTCGCGTTTGGAGAAGGGGGGGGGGTGCCTTTCTGCTGCTGCGTGTGCCCGTTGAGAAAACATGTCTGGCCGGCAAAGGCGGACTCCAAACCCGGTGATCCGTGGGTTGAAGTCGATGTTATTGTTGTTCCTGGCGGTGGCGTTGATGTTGTTGCCGTTTCTGGTGTTATGGTGAGGTGGGGGGTGTCTTACAGAGCCCAGGCTAGTAACACACCAGATCTATACCTAGTGTGTACATGTGCCCGGGTTGTTCGACTTCCCGATCTCTTCACTGGTGGCGTTGTTGATGTTGTTGTTGTCGTGGCTGTCCCCGGTGTCCGTTGGGATGCCTGGACGACTCTCGCACACTCTCTCACACACAATATATCAAAAGTCCGGGCGGCAAAGGGGACTCCACTAGACAATTCTGGAACTGATGCTAAAACTAATGCTAAACGGGTACATCTGTGCTAACGTACTTTCGTTCTAACATAAATTCCTTCTAAACTAGCACTTTAACTATCAAAAAATACTACACTAAATACTCTCTAAATACAATTCTTTCTTAAAATATAATTCACAAAATAAATTATCAAATAAAATAATTAACTATATTCATGTGCCAGGGGAAAACCAAGTACACATACGTAAATCGTAGAATACACTAAGAAAACAATATAAAATAACTTATAAAATTATATAGATATAAACTACATCCCACTAACTTTAGAATACATAAACATCAACTTTATTAAATAAATATATAATATGATAAGTAACGGTTAAACATGTGCACAATGGCACAGCCATAAACATTACTATATAGCAGACCGCGCCGCGCGGTTCAAACTAGCGGCCGATGACCTACTTTGCCGCCAGACAAACAAGCACTACGCACACACTGCTGTGCACACGTACATCCACCCTTCCACAAGTCTGTTTAGGATTGTCTGTAATTAGTTGGGAGATTGTGATAGATTATGTATGTCACATATGGGATTATTTTATCAACCGTGTCTCAGCATCCAGACCCAGAGTTATTAATTATGAAAATTGTAATATGTTGACTTATATGCTGACAACAGCCCACTGCCTAATCTGCTCTTTAATCCCTATATTAGGTCACACGTTACATTATGGGACAATCAAAATATCTAGCACAACAACAAATAGACCACACGTTACATTATGGGACAATCAAAATATCTAGCACAACAACAAATAGATTAGTTCATTTCCCCTGGAACTGGCAATGATATTTTCCCGTTTGATTAATTACACTGACATATCCTACCACTTGCCCTCAGCCAATTCC
Organism: Sinotaia quadrata; assembly: GCA_028829895.1. Lineage (NCBI taxonomy): Eukaryota > Metazoa > Mollusca > Gastropoda > Architaenioglossa > Viviparidae > Sinotaia > Sinotaia quadrata. Next base: position 25,560,472 of record CM054177.1, on the reverse strand, counting down.
TATTTACATTCGTTCCAAATAAATTAATCAAAATGGTGGTTTAAGATAACAGATAAAGAAATAAACAAATAAACAAACATTCTATTCCGAATACAGTGATTAACTGAAGTCGTATTATCCAATACTGTCCCAAAGTTTAATGTTTGTTTTTAGTCAGATTATCGAATGGGGAGGCTTCGAGGTGACTCATCTGCATCCTGAAGAAGGGTGAGTGGTTTCATGTCTCGCTCATGTAGCGTTCCTTTGCCGTAGCCGCGTAGCGGCTATGTCCACAGATCACGTGGGTTCCGGTCAGCTCTTGGAGGAAGGGGGGTGTGCTTCATAGGTAATTCAAGATCCAAAGTTGAGGCGAAATCGACGACAACAAAAGGCCAGCACTCTCAGTATCATGCAAAGCCTTCTGTCACACTCACTTTATTCCTACATGTGGTCAATGGTCTTAATCTAATTCCTTTACTCTGTGTAGTGTTGGCGATTATAGCTGATTAACACAATAAGCCATCTGAAGGCCAAAAACAACTAGTATACTATTAATTACTGGATATTAAACAAGGAGAATGGAAAAGAAGAAAGCAAGGAGCGTAATTTGCCCCAATGATGTCCAGTCATTACACCCCACCCATCCCCGCCCCAGTTAAACGTTTATTCCTGAATTAATGCTCACAAATAATGCAGATTTTATAATAAAAATACAGATAAAAATGTTGCGCCATCAATCGTGCGAGTTCTGTTTGGCTGCAACTCATGTAGTCAGATACATTCATGTTTCCCTTGATGCAACGAATGTTGACATCATACTGCGTTAAAAATAATGACCAGCGCATTAGCCGGTTATCGGTGTATTTTGCTTGGCTCAAAAATGCCAATGGTTGGTGATCGCATTTGATCACAAACGTCCTCCCATATAAATAGTTCTCAAACTTCCTGATGGCCCAATCAAAAGTAAGGCACACCTTTTCACTAGTTGAATATGTTTTGTGGCTAGTGTACGTGACAGGATGTTTCGCTCCATCAAGTCCCTGTAATAACATGGCCCTGCCAGTATCACTGGCATCAGTCTTCAATAGAAATTGTTTCGACAGACCAGGCAATCTAACTATGATGTCTGACATCATCTGATCTTTCAGCATATCTAAAAGCTTTCTATTAGGCTTCAGTCCAATTTTAGGCACTAAGACATGGAACGAACATTTTAGCATTGTTACAGGATGTGCTTGAAAGGATGCAGGAGATGAAACTTACCACACACCTGACAAAGCGCAAAGTCACTTATATTTTGCTGGACTTTTTAGAACACAAACTGAGTCAAGTGTTGATGTCACGAAGTAAGTAAGGCCCATATAGAACAGTTAAGGGAAACTTTGAAACCCGAAACCAAGATAACAGGTTAGAAGTTTCATAGGACTCGCGAATTATTACCACAAGTTTGTAACTAACTTCAGAATAGCAGTTGCCAGTTTGCTAACAGGTCTCACATTCGTAGATTCTTTTATGATCATGCATTGTCTTTTAGAAAATGTTGCTTTCTTACAATCTTTGGAATAATTCCAAGTCATGAGAATGGTTTGCATTCTCGAAATCTTTTAGTTTATTTACTGGTTTGTGTCGGCTTGTTTACATTCTCGATATCTTTTAGATTATTTACTGGTTTGTGTCGGCTCATTTGCATTCTCGAAATCTTTAAGTTTATTTACTGGTTTGTGTAGGCTCGGTTGCATTATTCTACTATTTTGCATCAGTTACTGGTCTTTTACAATTCTCTTGACCTGCATTTTAACGTAAACACTTTAAATTTATTTTAATATCATGTAAAAAAAATTGTTTCTCTTTTTTCTTATAATTTTTATGCATTCGCTTGAAATAATTACACGTCTTCACAATGTGAGCTTTTAATCTGTTTTCATTTCCCCCCGATCAGTTACAATCGTCTGGCATTTTATTCATTCTGTCAGCCAGAACCTCTTGCCTTGTGCACGAGAGCAATACAATTATTGTATTGTTAGGTAATTGAAATTAATGGATGACGTTGCCTCGACTTTAACTTAATGAATGCTTTCTGACACTAGCATTAAGTTCAACAGAGATAAGAGTGCCACTTTCAAAAATGTCGCATCCCCTTTGTGAGAAGAAAAATTTGAGGGAGCAGCTTTATTGTGTAGCTTCCTAATTGAAATGGATATTGCGGAAACAAACGTGAGTGCAAAACGTTTCCTGACGATTTTATAAAATTAAATGAAGATGGACGTTCGTCGCATGGCTTGGTACTTTGACAGTTTGGTGCATGCGTCTGTCTGGTATTTGCTGAGAAGCATCAACTGTGCTGGTTACAATTTATCTTAAACTAAGCGTATCGCTTTGTTTTAAACCAGGGGTGCACAAACCGCGGGCAGCATGCGGCCCGAGACAGGGCTCTATGCGGCCCTCGGAGGACTTTACCATTATTACGAATGTTAAAGCACATAATTTCATTATTTGTGTTGTTTTTTCTACTGAGCCATCCATGTGGCGGCCCTCAACGCACTATCAATTGGAAATTTGGCCCTCTGGCCTAAAACGTTTGTGCACCCCTGCTTTAAACCCTTGGGTATTTTACCCCATAGTGAAGCTTAGGAAGCGACAACCAACTTGACTCTTATATCTACCAACAACACTTGACTTCCTCATGACGTCAACAGTCTCTATATAAGCACTACCTCATTTGAATGTAACGAGCGTGAAAGCGGCGGAAGCCGAAAGCGCCCTCTACATTAAGAAGAAGAAGAAGAATGTAACAAATCATTCATACACGAACCCTTTCATCCAGTCATGCACGTGTACGTTCGGTGAGCTTCCATAAAAAGTATTTCTACTGTTTCTACCAGGCAGAGAGGGATAGGGGAGAGGAGGGCATGCTACCTACTGCATTGTAGCGTAAGTTTGGGGATCACTGGGTTGAAGGGATAACAGAATCTAAGTAAGTCTTGAGTGTCAGACTGCTAAAATCAAAACCAGGTAAATGGTTTGATGGTATACGTAAAAGAGTAAGCGTATAGGTCTGCTGCTGTTATCATGCTTGATCAGCGAGTTTTAATCTGGCTTAGAAAAGGACAAGGAGGGTGACAACTTTTACAATGACAAAAGTTGTGTTCAAGAAATAAATAATCTAAAAAAAAAATTAGTTATTTAAAAATAGATAAGATAAGGCATATATGCAATAATTAATTGTAAAATAGATGAGAGTTTAATTCACTCGAAAACATGAGTGTTACACGTGATTTATCTTAATTTTAATAACAGAACAACAATCAACAACTCCATTAGTAACATGTCAACTCTTTTACAACAGACAATCGTCTCTACCCACCAAACATTCTACTCATTCACATATTCACAACAGACAGTCAACTTTACCTACCTAAACTTCTACCCGTTCAAATACTCACTCTTACCCACATAAAATACATGAACAAGCAATTACAACTCTCTCTCTCTAGTAGCATTCCTTCAGAACACTAACACATTCCACTAAATGTAAATAACACTAACACTCCACTAAATGGAAATAACACTAACACTCCACTAAATGCAAATAACACTAACACTCCACTAAATGCAAATAAACTAACACTCCACTAAATGTAAATAACATTAACACTCCACTAAATGTAAATGACACTAACACTCCACTAAATGGAAATAACACTAACACTCCACTAAATGCAAATAACATTAACACTCCACTAAATGCAAATAACACTAACACTCCACTAAATGGAAATAACACTAATACTCCACTAAATGGAAATAACACTAACACTCCACTAAATGGAAATAACATTAACACTCCACTAAATGGAAATAACACTAACACTCCACTAAATGCAAATAAACTAACACTCCACTAAATGTAAATAACATTAACACTCCACTACATGTAAATGACACTAACACTCCACTAAATGGAAATAACACTAACACTCCACTAAATGGAAATAACCTAACACTCCACTAAATGCAAATAACACTAACACTCCACTAAATATAAATAAAATCAATTACGCGAAACACTTCATCAACACAAGGCAGAGGTTCTTAATATATATCTTTAAAAAATAAAATAGATCTTGAAACGACACAGATTTATTACCGTCGCGATCCCACCACCGCCTCCAAGCGGCAAATAAGTTGAAACTTGCCCATAATAAAAAAAGCCGTCCCTTCACCATCTGTTACCCCACCTCCCGTTTGATTTGAACAATCGTGCTTATCTGAACTATACCATTGATGCCAGCCACACTTGCTCCTGCCAGTCTTTGATCAAAACCTGGAGAAAGAAATTTCTTTCTAGGAATGGCTAACTCGCCACGCAGCTCTGATGCAGCACCTTTTCCTCATCATATCTCATTAATTTATAACGGACATGAAAAACTGTCCATTTGTCATCACATTAATTTATCAGTCAAATGAAAAATATTTCATTTGCAGCATATCTCATTAATTTATAACGGAAAAGAAAAAGAGTAGGCACTGCCCACATTTGTTTACAGAGTAGGGACTGCCCACATTTGTTTACAGAGTAGGGACTGCCCACATTTGTTTACAGAGTAGGGACATTTGTTTATAGAGTAGGGACTGCCGACATTTGTTTACAGAGTAGAGACATTTGTTTACAGAGTAGGGACTGCCCACATTTGTTTACAGAGTACTGCCGACATTTGTTTACAGAGTAGGGACTGCCGACATTTGTTTACAGAGTAGGGACTGCCCACATTTGTTTATAGAGTACTGCCCACATTTGTTTACAAAGTACTGCCGACATTTGTTTATAGTGTAGGGACTGCCCACATTTGTTTACAGAGTACTGCCGACATTTGTTTACAGAGTAGGGACTGCCGACATTTGTTTACAGAGTACTGCCGACATTTGTTGACAGAGTAGGGACTGCCGACTTTTATTTATAGAATACTGCCGACATTTGTTTACAGAGTAGGAACCACTGACATTTGTTTACAGAGTAAGGATCACTGACATTTGTTGACATAGTAGGAACCACTGACATTTGTTTACAGAGTAAGGATAACTGACATTTGTTGACAGAGAAGGGACCACTGACATTTGTTTACAGAGTAAGGATCACTGATATTTGTTTACAGAGTAGGGACTGCCGACATTTATTTACAGAGTAGGGACTACCGACATTTGTTGATGAGTAGGAACAACTGACATTGGTTTACAGAGTAGGGACCACTGACATTTGTTTACAGAGTAGGGACCACTGACATTTGTTTACAGAGTAGGGACCACTGACATTTGTTATTTTCTTGTAAAACACTGACACAATGGAAACCTCTCTCTCGCTCCCAGTAACTAAAGAAATCCTTTACAGTTTTTACGGATGATGATTGGGACCAAATATGTAAAATTGAAGAGATAATACATTTAACACAACACACGCCATCGAAGATCAGAAAAGAATTATCGCTGTAAAAAAATATGGAAAACCAGCTTTCCTGTCAACATTAATTAACTAAAGGAAAATGCAATTTCTGTCACTGAGTTATATTTCATAATTAAAGTCACACGTTCTGTCACTGAGTTATATTTCATAATTAAGGTCACACGTTCTGTCACTGAGTTATATTTCATAATTAAGGTCACACGTTCTGTCACTGAGTTATATTTCATAATTAAAGTCACACCTTCTGTCACTGAGTTATATTTCATAATTAAGGTCTAGCGTTCTGTCACTGAGTTATGTTTCATAATTAAGGTCACACGTTCTGTCACTGAGTTATATTTCATAATTAAGGTCACACGTTCTGTCACTGAGTTATATTTCATAATTAAAGTCACACGATCTGGAGAAGGAATGGGGGAGGGAAGAACGCGCAATCGGCTGTCAGAATCGGTTTTAACGATGGAATGTGTAATGCGGTGTGTAATTTTGTTGTTGCTGTTTTTGATGTAGTGTTACTTTAAATATGATCATTTTATATTACTTTATATGAATAGTTTGGTTTTTTTATATGCACTCTGTATATTGTTTGTTTTATTTATTTCTTGGTACAGGCGAACTTCTGCACTCCCTCACTGAGCATCTCGGGGTTGTACGGTGTCTGCATATCAATAGAGAACGCTTGGTCAGTGGCGGCGACCAAAAGAAGATCGTTGTCTGGGATTACAGAGTAAATGTTAAATTGAAATATTTACTGTCGCTGTCTGGGATTACTAAGTAAATGTTAAATTGAAATATTTACTGTCGTTGTCTTGGATTATAAAGTAAAAGTTAAATTGAAATATTTACTGTCGCTGTCTGGGATTACTAAGTAAATTTTAAACTGAAATATTTACTGTCGCTGTCTGGGATTACAAAGTAAATGTTGAATTGAAATATTTACTGTCGTCTGCGTGGATTTGAGGATAAGAGCAATATATATGCGTCACTGCTGTGTTTCGTTCCTTTGACTTTCTGTTTTAAGTTCGAGGAATTAATGGCTGTTTGGCTTAAAAGATTATTCTTGAGAGTGTGGATTTAATTGCCTATACAGTATTGTTTTGCTTTATTTCTTTCTTGCCCATTCGTGTACAATGTTAATACAATGCTAACTAAGGGCAATTATATCTGTTATAGGGACTTCAGTGCCGACACTTTCACGTGCTATTGTTATGTTTATCCACACTACTCCTATGTTTTAATCGTTTACTCATTCTTGGAGATAGTACTTTTTTCTTATTATTTATTTGATGGTATTCTATGGCTGGTATATGACTTAAAGGGGAGGATGGGTAAGATTTAATTAATAAAGAAAGATTGTAGTTTGATGAGTGAGTTTTAATTAGTAAAGGGAGATTGTAGCTTGGTGTGTAAGATTTAATTAATAAAATGTGATAGTATCTTGTTGGGTGAGATTTAATTAATAAAAGGAGATTGTAGCTTAAGGATTCTTTATTGATAATTTGGGTTTTGCGTGATCTCAACGCCCAACGGACCATAGTATAATAGGACAAGTTTTAAGAAAGTGACGTTATGCAGCAGTCATGCACAGAGGAGGCTTGAAAAGTCAACTTGACAACAGATAACAACTTCTTTACAACATAAATCCAACCATCCCAGAATTTGTTTCCAGCTTCCTGTCTCAGAACTGAATACCTCATCAATTCATCAATTCAGAATCCAGTAAAATTAATCCAAACCAGAGATAATGTTTCTCACAAATATCGTCTTTGTGTTATTGATCCCATCCCCCCTGACCCCCTCCCTTCCACGAATGGACCAGTCTTTGTATTATATCCATGATATCCGTGGCTGGATCAGGTTCATTTCAAGTGTGTTACAGGGAACAACGTTAATCTTCATCTCGGTTGCTTCTAGCGGCTTATCTCCTCTTGAAATGATTAATAATTAATAAAAATAAATAATAATAATTATCAATAATAATTTTATTAATAAAATTAACATTGTGCGACCCACAGGCAGTATTTTGTTTAACATTATTACATTTTTTGTAGTGTGCACATGAAGGTGATGATATATTTTTTAATGTAAGTAGTTTCATTTATATTTTTAAAAAAATTAATTATACAGTAGGTGGTTGTTAGAATATGACAATGACATAAACAGTTGTGTATCTCTCACTTTACCATCCAGCATATTGTGTCAGAGTAAATTTGCCTATTCCTAATTTAATACTTAATTCCTATATAATGTGTTAAATTGTCAGAGTAAATTTGCCTATTCTTATTTTAATACTTAATTGCTATATAATGTGTTAAATTGTCAGAGTAAATTTGCCTATTCTTATTTTAATACTTAATTGCTATATATTGTGTTAAATTGTCAGAGTAACCCGACCATGGTGATCACTATTTGTGTGTGGGGTTATCTGAATGAGGATGCAGATGACTTATACCTTGATTGACCAGGCTGAAGGAGAATGAATACGTATTAAAACAGAGTTGCATGTGGCTAACCCTCAATGAATGAGTATTTCAGGTGATTAAATAGACGGAAAGCAGAATTGCAGATGCCTAATCTGATTGGATTAGACTTGCAGGGGACATAAATCCCATTTAACAGAGTTACAGGTGACTAAGCCCATAATACAAGATGGCTGCAGATGAATATACAGCCAGCAAATCATAGCTCTATGAATGTATAGTTAATTGGCAGTGACACATCTCATCCTGTGCCCTGTCTCATCAGTCTAAAGTTTGTTGTCTGCAGGTGATATCTCCATAGATCATTTGTATTCAGTACAACAGGACGTACAAGAGGTTGACAGTGAAAACTCTTCTACAGTGCAGCAGTCTCAAACTGTATTTGTGTTAAACCCTCCTTCCAAAATGATTATAGCGATGTTGTTTCCGACCTTCCCAGTTCTTTGAAGATTTTATCCGTATTGTGCATCAATCACTGTCTTAAGATCTTATCCATATTGTGCATCAATCACTGTCTTAAGATTTTATCCATATTGTGCATCAATCACTGTCTTAAGATCTTATCCATATTGTGCATCTATCACTGTCTTAAGATTTTATCCATATTGTGCATCAATCACTGTCTTAAGATCTTATCCATATTGTGCATCTATCACTGTCTTAAGATCTTATCCATATTGTGCATCAATCACTGTCTTAAGATCTTATCCATGTTGTTCATCACTGTCCTAAGATTTTATCCATATTGTGCATCAATCACTGTCTTAAGATCTTATCCCTGTTGTTCATCACTGTCCTAAGATTTTATCCGTATTGTGCATCCACTGTCTTAAGATCTTAACTCTCCTGTCATTACTGACTAAAGATCTTAACTCTCCTGTCATCACTGTCATAAGATCTTAACCCTCTTGTACTCACTGTCTTAAGATCGTATCCCTCTTGTCATCTACTGTCCTTTTGTCCTTATTGTGCATCACTGTCTTAAGATCATTTCTGTATTCTGCATCACTCTCTGAAGATTTTGTCCGTATTGTGCATCACTGTCTTAAGATCATTTCTGTATTCTGCATCACTCTCTGAAGATTTTGTCCGTATTGTGCATCACTGTCTTAAAATCATATCCGTATTGTGCATCAATGTCTTAAGATCATATGCGTACTATGCATCACTGTCTGAAGATTTTATCCTCATTGTGCTTAGAAGCAATACTATGCCATAAAAAATAGTTTCATTGGAAAATTCTGATTGTAAGAAAGAGGAAAATAAAGCATTTATTTCTCTCTGTCTTAGGAAATTCATTATAATTTGAAACCATAAATGACATCATCATATCGGCGTGTTCCCATCGCAATATTGCGCCCCGTCATTTGACCCTGGAATATCGTCGGATCTTGTTTCTCATCAGAGCCTGCATTCAAATTCGCAGCACATTGATCTCGCTGATGAGATTTCACCTGGCTGCGAGCATGGGTGTTGTCTTTTGGCTGTCTTTTTAATAAATAGATTAGAAGATTTCGTGCTTCTGGCTTTGAACACATGTGCTTCTCCGTTTCAGCTGTCATTAGTGCAGATGGAACATAACATATACATTAGGTCTCCAATGTTTTATTTGACATTCGGAATAAAATATTAACTTTTGTTGTTGTTGATGATGATAACGTCACTTTTATCTTCTTGTATGCTTATAACTGGTACATGTATGTGCTTTGGTAACTGTCGTTGCTGTGATAGATAAATGGATGAAAACAAATGCAGGCGACCTGAAAGGATGGTTAGACAAAGAATTATCAATGCCTCTAATGTAGGTCTTTTTAAAGTACAGAATGTTAACTTTTAAGGTTAGGACGATCGATGTGACATGTTATTGCCTTAGACTGTTTTGTCATCTCGCTGAAAGTTACGATAAGTAACTTAACAGTTTCGTTAACACTCTATATGTAGAGCGCTTTCTTGTCGTCACGGTTCGCTGGTTTTGTCCTGAACGGCAAGACTATTGCCAACGACCTGTATGGTAACTGATAGCTTTAATTTCCAGCATTGACTTCTTTTGTCGGATTTGTTTTAACATCGAAGTGTGTTTGTGATAATGTAGTGTTGTGCTGAGAGCAACACTATAGTCACTAATAATTGTGGTTCGAGTCAAAGTAGTGTTCTGTTGTGGACAACACTCGAAAAGTTCGTAAAACATTATACTGTTGTGATGTTTCAGATGTAGGCTTTCTGGTAATTGTTTTAGATGTAAGATTTCCTGTAATTGTTTTAGATGTAAGATTTCCTGTAATTGTTTTAGATGTAGGATTTCCTGTAATTGTTTTAGATGTAGGATTTCCTGTAATTGTTTTAGATGTAGGATTTCCTGGTAATTGTTTTAGATGTAGGCTTTCCTGTAATTATTTTTAATGAAGTCTTTCTTGCAATTTTTTTAATGTAGGCTTTCCTATAATTTCCTGTAATTATTTTTGTATAGGCTTTCCTTTAATTGTTTTTGATAAAAGTGAATGTTGCGTTATTTTAATAGACATCCTTCGGTTATTGTTGAAACAATTTAATACAATTGTATTGTTTTCATATAGAATATTCTGCAGTTGTCGATATTAGTACTTATTACGTTGTTTTGTTTTTATGAAGAACATACATACTACATTCGTTGATAATAGAAGTTAATACATACTACATTTGTTGATAATAGAAGTTAATACATTCTACATTTGTTGATTATAGAAGTTAATACATTGCATTGTTTTAGTGAAGGATACATTTCGGCTGTTTTTTAAAAAAAAAATCTCCTATGGATTGATGTATATCCTGTATTTGTTAATAATAGAAGTGAATCCCATTGATTTTAATGTCACTGTGTTATTCTGATTCATTTTAGTGGTTTTTCATAACAATAAAAGCCTCCATAACGTTGTGACGCCGGCTACAAATTAATGTCATTATAGTGCTTTGGTGTATGTATAAATGTCAATTGAAAGTTGCGACAAAGGTACACTGTCAGAATGAAAAAGAAAAAGAAATACACCACAATAAAACGTAAACATAGAGTGGCATTATCTAAATGGAGGTGCAAGAAACAAATTTTGTTTAATGAGTGATTTTGCACTTTAAAAATAAAAAGAGAAGACAATAAGAAGAGAACCGACGTCCAGCGAAAGTCGGCAGCGGTCATGAAACCCCAAACAAAAATGTTCATGATGCAAGCGCGATTTCAACCACTTTCAGCAGTTCAAAGTTATCTGGGACACAAATCGGGTGCTCACCCATGTCCAGCATGGGGTCGTCTTTGTACCCTGACAAAAAAACATCGCACAATCGCAGTCGGCAACATCGCACTCGCCCACCACAAATTGGACCTGGAATGTCCAGCGGAGATGTTAAACGAAAGTAAGTTTGGGTGGAACTAGCGATACCGCTTTGGGGTTCATTTGCATGTTAAATCGAGTGGTCGTTTTCTGATGCTATGATCGCACCTGACGAAATTGTACAAGGACTTTTCCTGTGTGCGGAGAAACAGGTAAATCAGAGGTCAAGCTATCAGTTTCTGTTTTACTAAACAGGGTTGGCGTCGTTCTTTTGTGTGTGAAGTTAACTGTCTGCACAAGAGTGTTGGATCGTGCGTGTTTGTTTAACGGGGACAGACAGGCAGAGACAGACAGGGACAGACAGGCAGAGACAGAGAAGCAGAGACGGGGGGGGGGGAATAAGCAGGTACATAAAAACAAGCAAAAAATTGATGTGTATTTAAACCAGTAAGCCGTCATCTAAAGCTTGGATTACATTACTCGAATAACTGCGGACTCTTTCACATACTGAAAAGTCTCTGGCTGTTAATTTTGTCACCTCCCTCGTGGACGTTGTTTATGGGCTGTGGTAAATGATATATAAACACAATGCTGCTATGAGATTGCTTAGATAGATAGATAGATAGATAGATAGATTAGAACCAAGAGAGAGAAAACATTTTTTCCTGTTAAAATGAATTGTGGAGTAAATGTACATTTTAAACTGATGACTATGGAGGCTGAGTTACTCAAAAGTCTTTGAAAAGACAAGTGCCTTTTACAATTTGATGAAAGCCATTGATTACGTGTGCCTATACTTTCTGCTTCCCTCAAATTTTAATTTGATAGTTGGTGTGCTATACTTTCTCCTTCCCTCAAGTTTTAATTTGATAGTTGGTGCGTGATACTTTCTCTATCACTAGAAATGATCCTTGCCAAGCAGCTTGTAATTTGTTGGCAATAGAAGCAATAGAACTTTGTCCCCAGAATCTAAATGACGTAACTGTGTGTGTTGTACACACTTTTCTTGGCTGTCATTCAGTGAAACTGATGACAGGAACTATGTCTTTAATAGTGGTGTTGAATACAGGCCTTAGTTCAGTCATGCCAATATAACCACTGAGATTTGCTGAATGTCCCGTTTCCAGCACTTGTTTACGATATGGCGTGGGAACCACAAGTTGTGAAGTAGCAATGGGGTCTTCAGCAAGTCTGCGATACAACAAGTCTTTCTTCAGAAAGAAAGTACCTTGTTTAATTAGTTCACAGGTCCCACCCACCCCTTTTGCAATTTAGAATACTTGTTCAGTGTTGGGTCGCTCCATTGGGCCTGGGTTGTTTCTACAGGTTTGGGGTTAACTGGTTGACATCACGTGACAGATTTGAACTGCTGCCAATGTCAGAGGTTCATGGGGAGTGCCAAGGAACACATATTGGCAACCAAGTGTCAGGTCAACCTGGGTGATTCCATGCATGCTGTAAAGATAGTCCTGTTCACAGAACGAGATGTCACTTTAATGTCTTCTGTTGGCAGAGTGACAGGAGAATGCTGGATGTCTAAATAGCTAAATGTAGTAATTTCCCAAGTAAAGTCTCGGGGTTCAACTAATGAAGTATGAACTATAGCGCCTACAGAGCAGTCAGTGTCATAGAGACACGAAGCTAGGGGGATCCATTATAACTGTAACGGTATCTGAGATGGATGAAATTAAAGGTGCGCTGAGAGGTCTTGTGTGTGAGGTGGAAGTGTGTGTGTAGTGATTGTTGATACATGTTTGTTTTCTTCTGCAATCTTTCGGACTGTGAAAACGAACCTGACAAAATTACACCAGCGTTGTACGTCATCCTCAACGGAAAGAATAGACTAATTTTAGATCGTCGCTCATCATCTGATAATTTGCAGAAATGACATGCTCGACTCCTGATAGTTTGGACATAAACTGTAAATTAACCGTAACCCTCACTCTAATCATGTCTTGAACCCTAACCTTAAACCGTTGTGTGTAATGTTTTTAATGTTCTTTTTTTAAAATCAAAATGTATTTCATGAAGACCACAGAGATCTATTACAAATGTGCATTGTGTATTTTGCATATGACTCGTGACCTCTGAACTGTCACAAACAAGTACTATTCATGTATGTACTTTACCTACAGTGTTTGTACATTCACAAGATGAAAGAGTCTCTCTGTAGTCTGTTTTAAAGAGTTCTGTCATTCATGTATGTACTTTACCCACAGTATTTGTACATTCACAAGATGAAAGAGTATATCTGTAGTCTGTTTTAAAGAGTTCTGTCATTCCACCACACCCCACCCCTCTGATAAAAATAAACATACTGTTAAAGAGATAAACGTATACATATTATTGAAGAGATAAAAGTAAATGTATTATTGAAGAGATATTACGATAAATAATGCGGACCAAATGTTATAAGCACATATTATTCAATAGCAAAACCGAAACCTTATGTACTTCGTGTTCTGTTGCAGTTGGGAAAGAAGTTACATGTTGCACATCGCCACCCCACTCGCCTGCAACGTATGATTGTGGAAGATACCCACATTATCACCGCCTCCCCGGATACCCCAGGCACAATGACTGTCCTCAGCTACTGGTGAAAGAAATCTTCTGTGTTTTCAGCATCTAGTAACAGAGGTCTTTTGTGTTCGATAAGAAGCAATTATGACTGAAGGTCTGCAGTCGGTTACCAGAACTGTTGCTGGCATTAGACTAAAGGAATTGATGAAGATTAAAATTGTTGATGACATCATTCCGTGAACTTGCAGAACGCCAACATATCAGTCATTCAGTCAATCAATCTGTTACCTTGGTATCAAGTCTGAAAAACGGTCCACTTCTTTTTTGGAGGGATCATTTCCATTGGCCCGACCTGACTAGTCACGTGGTTGGGCCGTTCGTGGGTGATTTTACGCGAATTTTTCTTAGTGCCGGGTTTTGTTCTGTTCCCAGTCTTTTTGTATTAGTTTTGTTTGTTTTATATATATATTTTTTTTATTGGAGGGGAATTTCAGTAGGCTCATTCTCATCAAAATAGATTTTGCTCAGGGTCAGAACGCTGTATATCCCGAACATCCATCCGTTGTGCCAGCACTGATGTTTTTCATCAACAACTGGGGCACCTCAGTGATTTCATTTCAGCCAATCGCCATCTTCTGTGCTCGAATGACTCGTTGTCATGACATTTTATTTTTGTTTCTTCTTCAAGCCACTGTGGATATAATGATAAAAAGAATAAAATGTATTTAAGAAGAAGAAGAATTCCTGAAACTGTTCTAAGTGTGAGTCTGACCTGTCCCAGGTGTGCATGTATATTCCCGATGGCACGATTGTTATCTGACCTTACGTGACGTCATCAATGTATTCAGTGAATGTAAATTGCGCATTAGGAACGTGGTTTGTCTCTTAGCTTGTCGCACACGTGTTTGGGTTTGCTTGGTGGCTTGGGTTTTTGTTGTTGTTGTTGGGTTGTTTTTTTGTTGTTATTTTTTTTTTTGGGGGGGGGGGTGTCGTTAGAGTGCTACCTTACCTCCGGAACAAATGCATTGCATTGTGGAGGGCGTCATTTCCAACCGCTAATAATTTTCTGAACTTTCTTGTGGGTGGGAAATGCAGAAGGCCAACATTTTAGCAGTGAGTGAAATCGCGGCACTTCCTGCATGATAACACCCGCAATAGCTTGTCGAAGGCATGTCTGTCATAAACCGACGCCTTAGCTGACAGAAGCCCACACAACGGGTGTCAAACTCTGCTGGGAGGAGGCCACGGGAGGTATGCATCGCTGGTCTCTTTCTATTGTACAGCAGTTCTCTCCCTTGGAGGAAAAAAATGGTGTGGCGATCCACTTGCGAGCGGACGAGACGGGGCCTTGAGATGTTCAGACACGCCAGATGTACACGCACAGCTGTCTGCAAAATGTCATTTTTGTTTTCCCGTGCTGGAGAGTTTCTTCATTCCTCCCCACCCCATCTACCTGTCCCCGTCTTTCTTCTTTTCTTCTCTGTTAGCTTTATTCTTTCTCGTTGTTTATCTCTCTTTCTATTTGTTTCAACTCTTTTTGTAGTTTTTGTCCTTTAAAGTACTCTCGTTTCCCTTCATCTAATTCATCGTTTCTCTCCTTAATTTTGGCTCATTCCTTCTTCATCTTGGTTTTTGTTGTCTTCTTCTGCAAACATATAACATATCTCCAACTTCTCTTATAAAATATCTCCAACTTCTTTTATAAAATATCTCCAACTTCTCTTATAAAATATCTCCAACTTCTCTTATAAAATATCTTCAACTTCTCTTATAAAATATTTCTAACGTCTTGTATAAGATGTGTCCAACTTCCTGTATAAAATATCTTCAACTTTAAAGCAAACTTAACTTCTTGTATAACATATCTTCAATTGGTTTTTAAAACTATATTTATGTCAATTTGTATGTACAAAATAATTCAAACGTTTGTATAAACTATCTTCGAATGCTTGTATAAATTATATTACACATCTTGTATAAATAGGTCCAACTTAAAATTAGTAAAATAATAGAACTTCTATAAATAACTCCAGTATTTGTATATATTAAATCCATCGTGTTGTATGAGATATATCCAACTTAAAATATCTCCATCTTGCTGCATAATATATACATCTTCATCTAGCTGTGAAAAATAATTCCTACTTCTTGTAGTAAATATCTTTAACTGATTTTAAAGAAGCATATTTAGCTTCTTGTATAAATTCTCTAAGTGCTTGCAATAATTGTATTACAAATCTCGTCTTAAATATGTCCAACTTTCTTTCTAAAGTATATCTAGTTTCCTGAAACATTTCCAGATTTGTGCATAAAATATCCCCAACTTCTAGCATTCTTTTTCTTTTACTTGCTCTTTCTTTTCCTTGTTTACCTGACTTCTTTCACATTTATTCCCCTGCTTCTTCTTCCACTACTTCTTGTGCTTCTTTCTACTTCTTCTTGAACCCCCTTTCCCGACACCTCCCCCATCCCTTCACACACTAGTTCATGTGAACAGTTCACCTATGTAATTTGTTTTCTCGTAAATAAACATGTTGAAATGCAAGAAAGAACATATTGTAACGAACCCCGTTTCGTTAGGAAATAAAGATTAATTATTTAATCATTCACTAACCAGCTACTGAAATATTGACAATACTCGTAGATGGAAGACGATGAGACAGCTACTGAAACATTTATTGACAATACTCATGGTGTAGATGGAAGACGATGAGACAGCGATCGATTCACCGGTGGATGGGTGGAGCTGGGAGGGGAACAAGAGCAGGCGTGGGCATCAGACCATGCAAATTGCAGCCTGTAAACAGTGAGGCGAGGTAAATCGCAGGCGTGTTGTTGATTTATTTAAACGCGTACGGGTCAGACAGCTCAGAATTGAACGCGCAGAAGACATGAATTGCTGGCACTACTCGCCTTAGAGGTACCTCAGACTACCTACGAGTCCTCTGGATGGCATTTACTGCTTGTACAAGGTCTAGTATTTGGAATGGTCACTGCATGGGACTTAGGATGACGACAGCTGGCTGCACCGTCCCCCCAAAATCTCGGACAAAATAAATCATTGCTAGTCTCATACAATATATGTCGTTCTCAGTCTCGTAGAAAATAAACCTTTGTTAGCCTCGTACAAAATAGTCGTTTGTCAGTATTTTGCAAAATAATTGTCAGTCTTGTACAAAATATTGTCAATTTTGTGAAGCTTAATCATTGTCAGTCCCGTAAACAATATGTTGTTGCCAGTCTCGTTCAAAATGAGACACTGAGAGTGTCTCACAAAATAAGTCACTATGATCATTATTGTACAAAGTAAATGACGAGAGTTTTTGTTTATAACAAGTAACTAAGAGCTTTTAAATCAATAAGAACCTCGTTTGTATTAATTCACCAACAGGCTTGTATTTATAAGTCAATATGAGAGTATTGTTCTAAATAAGTCATACTGGTTCTTGTAGAAAATAACCAATAAGAGTATTGCACAGTAAGTGACTAAGTCCCAGGCTAAGTAAGTCACTTGCTCAATAAGTGGATAGGTCCCATGCTAAATAAATCTCTAACACTGTAAGTGAATATGTCCTATGCTAAATAAGTTTCTTGCTCACTAGGTGAATAAGTCCTATGGTAAATGAATTTCTATACTATAAGTGAATAAGTTTTATGCTAAATACGTTTTTTGTACAATAGGTGAATAAGTCCTGTGGTAAATAAATTTCTATACTCTAAGTGAATACGTCCTATACTAAACAGGTTTCTTGCTCAATAGGTGAATAAGTCCTGTGGTAAATGAATCTCTATACTCTAAGTGAATAAGTCCTATACTAAATAAATCTCTGCATAAATCTTTTATACAATATGTAAATAAGTTCATTGTTTAAAAAAGCACTACAGCAAGTGAATACGTTCCCTGCTAAAAATATCACTACAGAAGTGTCTTACACAGCAAGTGAATACGTTCCCTGCTAAATAAATCACTGCAGAAGTCGCTTACACAGCAAGTGAATACGTTCCCTGCTAAATAAATCACTGCAGAAGTCGCTTACACAGCAAGTGAAAACGTTCCCTGCTAAATAAATCACTGCAGAAGTCGCTTACACATCAAGTGAATACGTTCCCCTGCTAAATAAATCACTGCAGAAGTCGCTTACACAGCAAGTGAATACGTTCCCTGTAAATAAATCACTGCAGAAGTCGCCTACACAATAATTAAATCAAACACTTGCTAAATATCACCATTAAAGTATCTTTCACAATAAGAAAATAAGTCCTGTTCTAATTAATTCACCACAGAAGTCTCTCACACAATAGGTAAATAGATTCCATGCTAAATGTCACTGCTGATGTCTCTTACAGACTTACACAATGAAAAGAATCCCATGCTAAGTCTATACAGAAGTCTCTTACACAATAAGTGAATAACTCCCATGCTATATAAGTCTTTAATGAAGTCTCTTAATGGTAACTGAATACTTCTCATAACTCCTATGCTATATAAGTCTTTAATGAAGTCTCTTAATGGTAACTGAATACTTCTCATAACTCCTATGCTATATAAGTCTTTAATGAAGTCTCTTAATGGTAACTGAATACTTCTCATGTTAATGTCGCTATAGAAGTTGCTGACACAGTAAATGAAGGAGTCATGTGTTTAAAATTACCTCTACAGTCTCTTGCACAGTGAATAAACATTGCGGTAAATACAGCACTATAAAAATTTCTTACATGTAAGTAAGCATGTCGTGCTAAATAAATCTCTTTAGAAATCTCTTATCTAGTTAGTGATTATGTCCCATGTTTAATATGGTGTCATACAAGTATCCAATGCCGTAAATGAATATATCCTATGCTAAATAAGGCACTATACAAGATTAAGTACAAAAATAAATTTTTGTCATGATTTCCTATGTGTAAATAATTTATTTTTGTTATGATTTACTACGTGTAAATAAGTTATTTTTGTCATGATTTACTATATGTAAATAAGTTATTTTTGTCATGATTTACTATATGTAAATAAGTTATTTTAGTCATGATTTACTGTGTGTAAATAAGTTATTTTTGTCATGATTTACTACGTGTAAATAAGTTATTTTTGTCATGATTTACTACGTGTAAATAAGTTATTTTTGTCATGATTTACTACGTGTAAATAAGTTATTTTAGTCATGATTTATACAACGTCCGGATGACCTGCGTACATTTATTTGGTCATATCGATGACATACAGACTGGAACTCGGAATTTGTGTAGATCAGTGGTCCCCAAAACTTTATGTGCCCGAGAGCACATTCAAATTTTCAGAAGTATGTGGCAGGAACGAACAATTTTATCAATTTTTTTTTTTATTACTGGATATTAAATAACACACAAAACATAATATATGAATCTATAACACTACACGGTCTTCGTACATTTAAATATTATAAGCAAAATATAACAATATAAATTATAGTTAAAGCCAAGAGATAAACATGAGCATAATATTAGTTACGCAAGCAAACCCACAGAACTTCAGCAGTAATATATACAGAATATGATTTCCTTCTGGAAATCTGGAAATAAGGTTAGTAGTATGAATATACTTTGCCAAAATACATGATCAGCTGCGTTTGATTAACAATTTACAGATGCGTTTCTTGTACATTTGTTCAAGGGGCTGAGCTGATTGGTTAGTTTAGTGAATTGTCTGGAACATTCAGGTATGTTTCTAGCCTGAAGATAGCCTTGCTATGAGGTAAGTTTACGAGTAGTCTATTTTAAGAGGAGTGGTGGGTGTCACTGTATTGTATGATTAATTGGCCCATAATTTGCTTGTCACTGTACTGTATGACAAATTGTTCCGTAATTTGCTTGTCACTGTATTGTATGATTAATTGTCCGTTAAAGTAAAGGGTAGGATTCAATATAGTGGTTGTAAAGCAGATTACGCATCAGAGTCTCTCACATAATAAGTGAATACGACACTTCAGAAATCTCTTACATAATAAGTAAGTAACTTTTATACTAAATAAGGTACTTAGAAGTCTCTTACTTGGTAAGTGGGTAAGTTGTGTACTGAATAAGGCACTTCAGAAATTTCTCACATATTAATTAAGTTTTATATTAAATAAGGCGCTTCAGAAGTCTCTTACATACTGTGTTACCCGTTGCACATTGTGAGTCTTAAAGATCAAGTGAAATGGAATCTAGGTCAAACAATTCGTGAACGAGATTTGCCCCATTACTAAGATACACAAACCCAAGCAGAAGTGACGTCAGACGTGGGATCAAATGGACGTCAAATTACTAACGAAGAATAGCAGTAATCACGTTTTCTAATGAGTAATTATTATTCATATTTTATAATTATAATTTTTAATTACTTTACTTACTAGTAGAGTACTTTCTTTTTCATTATATCATGTTTGCATGTTTATGCATGAATGTCTGTATAAGTGTTGTGTGTGTTATATTTTGTTTGTGTTCTATTTTATTTACTTATTATTGTAAATGTAAAGCTTTTAAAATTAACAACTAATGACCAGTGTTATATTAATGTAACAGTTGAATAGTCTTAATAAGCTTAAATATATGCATTTGATCTTATTAATATTATAATTATTAGTTTACTGTGTATACCAGATCTAACACAATCTGGTACAGTTACTACAAAAAATGGCCGGAATTATACTGAAAATATCCCAGTTATGCCATCTTACTAAAGGTGGTTTAATTAGTGCTACAAAATTCTATAAGTTTGATAATGTGCAGTATTAAACCATAAACTGTAAAAAAAACAAAAAAAAAAACCGTAACATTTCTTGGGAGCTAGCACACTTCCTACCAAAAAAACGTAATCTTTCTTGGGAGCCAGCACGTAATATTTCCATGCGAGCAGAAACTGCTTTTAGCAAATTTGTATCTTTATTCATACATCCTGTCAGAGTCCGACAGTCTTTATGCAAAATATTAAAACTCTGATAGCAAGCTCTAAAAAGTAAAATGTAAACAAATAGTTAGTGACACATGTCAGTTTCAAAAGAAAAGAAAGAAAATCTAAAATGAATATTTAACGGTACATGGATCAACCCCAAACTATCTGTGCTTTGGGCGTGTTTGACATTTTTAAATTTATCATCTCGTGAACGCTTGTATATACTTCCAGGAACTGTCTTGTGAACATGGGCGAATTTAAATTTATTCCATTTGAGCTACCTTGTACAAAAGAGGCCATGTGGTATTCCCTCTCCTCTGCTGTCTTGGCAACCAAAGTGTCTATATCGGGCAGTTGTTTATGCAGATGATGTATGCCGTTGGGATCAATCATTTAGGGAGTTTGTTGTTGTTGCTATTGTTGTTGATGTTATCAGTCTAAAATTTAAATATCTTTTATCTTTCCCTTTTCCATTCTTGTCTTATGTCAACGTACGTGTGTTTACCTAAGCAAAAATATAAATGTCAAAATAATAAATCTAAAGATAAATTCAGTTTAATGGTGAATAAAATACTTATCAGTCTAATAGCACTTGTGTAAACCATCCACCATTCTCGAAATAGCGTCCACAAAAACTGCCAAAAGTGGCTTAGATTTGTAAGCGTTAAAGGGAAGATGCCAGTCTTGGCTGCTTTCTGTAAATAATAAAAACACAACCAGAAGGAAAATACAAATCACTGAATTGTGAATAAGGTAGTAAGACAGATGCTTCTATTAGCACAATAAGACAGACGCTTCAATAAGTACATTAAGACAGACACTTCCATTAGCACAATAAGACAGATGCTTCAATAAGTACATTAAGACAGACACTTCCATTAGCACAATAAAACAGACGCTTCAATAAGTACATTAAGACAGACACTTCCATTAGCACAATAAGACAGACGCTTCAATATTAAGACAGACACTTCCATTAGCACAATAAGACAGAACCTTCCATCAGCACATCCCCATGACTGGTCTATAATAATCGAAATGCAAATCACATAAATAATGATAAATTACTTTTTCTATTAATTAATTTATCGAAATTAATTACATGTCCAGTCAAATTCATTTTAAGATAGTTCTTTCTTACTCGTTTTCTGCCGAGATAGCGGTACAAAAAAACTGCTAATGTTAGTTGTTTAAGCAAGAGATTTGTATTGGCCATGTTTACATAACTATGCAATTAAATTTACATAGCAGAGGGGTCACCTCTAAAGGCACTTACGACGTGCATGAGTAGTTGCAACTTACCAACAGATATTGTTTTGCTCATGTTCACACCTGTATAAACTTGAGAAGTTTATACAATAGCAGAGTACATGCCAAAGTTTGGTCATGCTGACCAACTTTCTTAGTAAGGACTTTTAAGTGTTTACAAAATGAACACCCGAGTCTTCAAATGGGGAATGTGTCTCCAACTGGGAGATGAACACAATGAATGTATCACTTGAGGCCATTACATGAATTAGTTGAGCACAAACAGGTTTTGTTTCACCAGAATAATAAGAGCATGCATGCATGCACACACACACACACACACACACACACACACACACACACACACACACACACACACACACACACACACACACACACACATCAGGTTTAAACTGCAGCTCGTTGCTTGATCTAGAGACAGTCCCATTCTTTCTGAAAACTTTGAGGCAGTAAACAGCGCAAATCAAGTATGATTGGAACAGTTACATTTTTGTAACTAGTAATTCTTTAGTTGAGTTTTTCATACTCAGGAAATTCTTTAATTGCACATTTTTATACTTGGAAATTCTTTAAAATTTAATATGAATTTTCCATATTCAGAAAATTCTACAATTTGTAATTTCTGTAGTGAGAAAATTCTTTAGATGAGTTTTATATTTTTCATACTTAGAATTATTTCATTTTATCTTCACATGTAGAAAGAAGATTAATAATTGTATTTTATTCTTTATACTTGGGAAACATTCATTGGTTGTATTTTTATAAATGGTTCCATGTGTCGGGTGAATTAGCTCATAGGTTTTTATTTTTTACTCACTGTTGTATATGAGCCAAATTTGTATCATGTAAACAAAAAATCAGACTAATAAAAGGTTGAATGTAAGTACTCTATATGGAAATGAAAAAACTCTGTTAGCTTTAGAAAATCAAAGAACTGCTATGGTGTTGATAAACAATTGAAGTGAATCACTTTAAAGACAAATGAACTATTGATATTTTAGAAGGCAGAAGGAATGAACTATCAATGCAATTTTCTCGACACCTACAAAGATAAAGGTGGAAGTCAAAGTTAGTAACTGATAATATCTTTGAGGCCTGACTGAATTTCTCTGTCTGCATTTATAAAGACCTGTTTGGGTGGGATTAATTAGATTGATTTGTTTGGAGTGCAAGCTGTTAAACCTATTCATCACACTATCCTTATTTGATATATTTAGAATATCCTTATGAGTTTGTTATAAATGGTTTCCTTATTCCTGACAGCCTCCAGAAGCCGCCAAAAAAAAAGGAAGTTTGGAAGGAAGGAATTTTGGAAGGGAGGGAGGAAGGAAGGAAGGAAGGAGGGAAGTTTAAAAGGGAGGCAGGGAGGAAGGAAGAAAGGAAGGAGGGAAGTTTGGAAGGAAGGAAGGAAGGAATCATAGTTTTACATTAGTGTGCTTTGATATATTACCCAAAATGTTATATTTTGTATTACAGAGAGAATGGTTTTAAATTGTATGTATGATTCAAGAATATTGTAAATTCTGAATAGACATTATTATTCTAAAATGTGTAATAATCCTAATGTAGTTAGACTTTCATGGAAGTAAAACTGTTTAATAAAGAATACATTAAAAACCTATAAAAATATTATTATTGCTAATCAAGCATTCTGTTACAATTGTATCCGTTTCCTACTCAATTGCAGGACGATCTAGCTTCAGTTCTTCACTGCAATATCTTGTTGTTTTATATCTGTATTCCTCGGTTTTTTTTTATTTGTGATTACTCGTCTTGACCATTGGACGTATGTTTCTAGTTTATGTGTAAGCGTGCGTGCGTGTAATTATAATAATGACAGTAATAATCTCATTTACTAGCCTATGATGGGTTGAAGAACAACATTAGAGTAGTGGTACAGAGAACGAGTCAGATCATTTACAGTCAGATGTAGAGCGATTTTTTTCTTGCACTTGACAACCTTTCCGTTGTTATTAATTTGTTTCCTTTGAAATTTAATGGGTTTGGGGGGTGGGGGAGAATGGTACCATTTAGAAGTTTCAAACATCTACATGAGCCCAACAACATGTACAGGATTTCAACAATCATTACAATTCCTCATTGTTCTGATAGCCTGTGCCCACTTCGTCAAACTTGACTGTTAAATTAATTTCGTCAAACTTACTTGTTGAATTTCGTCCAACAACAGCGTACTTTTGACTATACCGACAAGGTAGATGTGTGGTAATCAAGTCGGCCAGGTTTACAAAATAAGTGCACTGACACCCCGACAGTTCGGGTATCAGTGCATTCGTTCTCTTAGAGTAACGGTTCCACGAGTACATCTTTTACCCAGAAACAAACTCGTCATCAGACTACAACGTCATACCTTACGGACAGCTAATGTTTCTACGAGAACTCGACATTAGACTACATCGTCATACCTTACGGACAGCTAATGTTTCTACGAGAACTCGGCGACCACATAGTCATACCTTACGGACAGCTAATGTTTATACATGAACTTGGCATCAGACCACAACGTCATACCTTACGGACAGCCAATGTTTCTACGAGAACTCGGCGACCACAAGGTCATACCTTACGGACAGCCAATGTTTCTACGAGAACTCGGCGACAACAACGTCATACCTTACGGACAGCCAAAGTTTCTACGAGAACTCGGCATCAGACTACAAAGTCATACCCTTCGCAGTAAGCGGTATGAGTCTTCAAGGGAGATCAGCCTGTCAGTGTCGTCTCTTTTTTTAATTTCCGAATGAAGTTTGATACACAAATACTTTTGATGCATTTGTGGTGTTGCTTTGCGTACCAGCTGAATGACTGAAATGCTTAAATTAAAAATTTTTTAAATAGTACTATTTCACAATACTCTTCCCATCCTGTTTTAAATTACAGAAAATCTTAAAATTCCGTCTTACTAAACAGATCCAGCTGCTGCAAAATGTAAAGACAATGCCAGATACCAGTCTTGATTGTGAGCCATTTAATATAACCATCAGTATGGTTAAGCCTGAATCAACTTCTGATCAAATGATATTAACTGTAAAACATTCTTACCAAAACAATAAAAGGTATATTTCACTAACAGCAGGCGAGGACTTTCAAAACCAAGTGAAATGGAATCTAGGTCAAATACCATTTCAAATTAGATTTGTCTCGTTACTATGGTACACACAATCCCACAAGCCAAGGCCAGGTATAATTTGTCCTTGACCCATGACAAAGTAGAAAGGAAAAGATAACATAGTCAAAACAATATACATGACCGTTTGCAGCTGTGTGACAATGTGAAGGGTGGCCTCTACAGAATTTCATTAATATTCATATTTTCATAACCTCAAAACAGGTAGACTCATCAGAGCCAGCCAACTGTAGATCTCGAATTTTGCATCTAGCCTTTAGCTCATCTCTTGCGTAAAGGCCCTGGTAGTTGCTAGCAGGTATTTAGTCTGACTGCCCACTGACTGGTTAAGCTCTGTCTTTGTGCACACCAAAATTGTCCTCAAAAGATCAGTGCCAATCCTGCCAGGTGGGAGAAACACTTCCAGAAAAATTCTCCCAGAATGCCACTGGGTAAAGATTTTTTTCCCAAGAAAGAATTGGCACCCTATATGCCAAGTACCTGCCACTTCCTTGCACCCTATTGAGTGATTTTCAGACAGGCTGATTCCCTCTTTCAATGCAAAATCCAAAGCCTACACTGTGCCAGTCTATTGACCAGGCCCGTGTGACCACTGCTAAGTCATCATGGTCAACTTAGCAGCCAGTCCAAGCAAGTAAAAAAAAAATATACAAAGACTCTTATTGTGTTATGCAGTGGACACTATTCAAATATCGAATTGCCAGAATGTGCTTGCATCATTTAATTTAATAATAAATGTATTTGTGAAGATATAGGTCAGCCAAGAAATGGAGACATCCACAGGTATATTTGGGCTACTCACAATCATTTGTAAATAAATAAAGGTAATTTTATGCACATCAAGTATTTTAATTCTATTACGCTGTTTACATGTCATATATAGATATATATTTAATTTTCAATTTTGTCATTACATATATATATATATATACACTTGAATCCGAAATGAATATTCATATTCATTTTCTAACTACTATTTTTCAGATTCTATCATGTAATATAATTGAAATAAGGAAGGGGTTGAGTATTTTAACATGATAACATTAACTAAATTAGCTTTACGAATAATGTACGTAAAAATATAGAAGCTGAAAAAGTTTATAATTATAATTAGCAGTGCTTTTCTATACAGGCAGAAAAAGCATACCAAGACTGCCTAATTCTCAATACATACCAGATCCCGCAACCCAGCACCAGGCAAAACAGATTTAGGAGTTTACACCTCTATCTAAGTATCAGCAGAGATTAAACTTAAATCTTGTTTGTTTCTTGTTTATGGCAGATTTGTTGTTCGTGCAAGCTTTACTCATATGAATAACGTTGATACTCAACTAATATTCTAAAAGCACCAGGCATATCTTTGCAGTACACGTCAATCCACACCAATCAGAAACAGTGAAAGGAAATAACAGTGACACTAGATCCGAACCAAAAGTAAACAACATAATATATAAACAAATACAATGATAAAAGACAAGAAAACACTGTAGCTTACGTTGGTTCAAGCCAATATACGCATAACAAGTACTGAAGAAGAAAAGGAGAATGGCCTGAAGCTATGGTTACCTTCTGACAGCATGATACAAGAGAAAGACAACTGCTGGGCACGGCCATTTTATTTTTATTTCTCCGGCGTCACTGTCTGGTTTTTCTCCTTATTTCTCTGGCGTCACTGTCTTTCTTGACTGTGTGTTTGTCTGTTAAATCTTAATTGGAGACATCTACCTTATTCTGAACGTAAGACAGTATTCACGTCTTTCCCGAATAATAATTGGTCAAATATAAAAGACACTGCAATAACTATTATCAAAATAGATTATTGTGATCAACTTCCGGTTTTCCTCCTCATGTTATAATCTGACAAGAATCACACGGAGTTATTGTTGTTTTCTAAATTGTAAACCATAAATAGATGTGCTGGAACACACTGCGTGGATGTATACACTAGAGAAAATTAAAAAAGACATTAAATCAATTTTCTTTAGAACATTTTCCAGTCAACATTTTCCCCGTCAATGTGGTGGACCCTTCATTTTTTTTTTTTTTTTTTTTTTTTATCAAATGCCATTGCAACCAAACCTCAAGAGACAGTTGTTGCCTGCTTTGCAGCTGAAAATCCTCCACAGAGTGTTTTTTGTTCTTCTTTTCATTTCACTTATAAAATGCCTCTATTGGCATCGCTATGCCGGAGTTAGAAAGTGTTGAGTGTCGGTGAGGTGTCCAGCGACAGTGTCTGCCTGCAAAAACGTGTGCAATATACCAGACATTCTTGCCGAAATTCTAGCCCATCCAGTCGTCTCCCTAGCATATCTTTTTGATGGCCCCATCTTTCTTTTAAATTATGCATGTGCGTTTTTAGTGGGTTTTTTTTCTTTAATTTTTTGGGGGAGGGGGGTAGATTCTAAAAGTTATTAACTTGTACAGAACGGCTCCAACAGAATATACTTTCTCAGTAAAACAAATTCAGAGAACCGGAAGTTAACCACAAAACCGTGAGAATTTATAAATATCAGTGATCTTGGCACATATGTCAAGCATGATGGGAAATGTTATGTTGCAGCAGAAACTCTGAACTTATGTAAGGAAAAAACTGATTTTTTCTTCTGATTAGTAACTAGGATAGCTATATGCGGATCATTTTACCATAAGCCTAGGGATTATGAGAACGAACACTTAAGAAAATGACAAGAGAAATTATTTAGTGTCCTATCTATCTATCAATATATCTATCTATCTATCTATTTCTCTATCCATCCATCTATCTATCTATCTGCGTGTGCTTGTTTACAAAGTATTCAAATATAATTTTTCATTGTTCGACTATTGTGCTATTAATCTTGTTATACAACACAACTTGGAAAATGTTAAAGTTTATAAATCTAATCATCAGTGAAGTAACCAGCTTTTAACACCCGGTAAAATTACAAGAGAGAAAATATTTTTCTAAACGAGTTAGTTATGTAATATCGTGTCAAGAAGCTACTGCTCTCAATGAGATATTTAGTTACATAATGTGGTATGAGGCAACCGATAGCCAGTGGCGAGCCTTCATTCATCCTTTGTAGCTACAGCTTGACTTTCAACGTTCAGCTGTTAGCTTTCCTTTTGGTCTTGGCTTCTTGTTGGCATCCTTGGTGCAGAAATCTGTGACGTGGTTACGTCTTGAGAGACTTCTGTAATCGTCGAACTACTGTCTACCACAGAATTCCAGGGTGGTGATAACAGAGACAACAAGCTTCAGTGCCGTCCTATTTCCAGGAGATCCTATTGTGCTCAACAGACCGTGTAAACGAGGACTCTGACGTTGTGCTGACTGCATAAACTTTCTTTGTATGATTTCTCGACGACACTGCATATACAGAACAGGTCATGAACTCAATTCATTATCTCCACCTTTCTGTCTTTTCCAAACTCGTGATAGAATCGTAACTCTGATTAGAGATTGTTTCTTCAGATAGTTCTTATAGACTATTAATTGTGTAGGATAAAAGACTTGATGAACACTTGAACATTAATGTAAATACGTGAACTGTTTCAACCCTAGTTGTATTTAGTGAGATATGTATTATTTTATAATAAATCTTTATCTTTTGTTAAATCCTTCTCATGCATGTTCATTGATACATGTCTGGAGTAGTCAGTGGGTGGATGGGAGCTTGTGAGTCAATTGTTTGGGTGAAAGTTAGTAAACTGTGAAATTAAACTGCTTAAGGTACTAGTATCTAGAAAATGATGAAAAATAGATTTGTTTTGGTTGGTTTATGGCAATAGTATACACTGGTAGCAAAATGCCCTAAGTTTAATGTGCACTTCGCATTATATCGCTAAGTTGCTTAGTTTTAGAGTTATTGCATTCAAAGTGTATGCTTGTTTCCCCTTGAGTAGGAAGTTCCACCTGCGAACAGATGAATTATGTGTTGTAGTACACTACTTATAGTGTTATACGAGTGGGGAATTCATGTCGGAAACCAATCGTAAGTTTAACCACTGATAAGTGATAATGTTTATTAAATGATAAAGGAATTCATAAATAATAATCATAATAGAGGCCAAAGGCACTATAGCGGCCACAACTATATTTATTTGATCTGTACTTTTGCTGTTAGAAACATTCTTTTTATATGTTATGCTGAATGATGAAGAGTATATGGTAAATATTTTGTATTATATTACAGACATAAATTACTACTTGATATGAGTTCACATATATTTCAATAACATATAAAAACCCACCGAATTATTGTGGAATTAAATTATTGATTGCTAGTCAGATTCGATCTTGCTAGTATTATTGGAACATGGACTTAACACACACGCAAATATATATTGAATTAATACATGAAAATTAAATTCTTTAACATTATATTAAAAAATAATTTGACATTTATTTTTAGTAACAAAAGAACACTTCTTTCCAAAAATTAATTGTCTATATAAATTAGTTAGGCAACCTAGTCAGAGATTAAGTCCCCTGAACAGAATCACCACCAAGTGTTCGTGTACACTGTACAACTAAGAACAAAAGCTTACCATTCCGCCCAAATAATCAGCCTTAATTTTAAGGGCCACGCGCGTGCTGCCTGCCGTAACCTCTCCTAAAGATAAATAGGAGTCTGGGTGGGGGGTGGGGAAAGTCAGGTGCGGAGAATAGGGATGGGTGGGATTTGAATAACGCTAAGCAGTTGTGTGACACCGTAAGTAGGCTTGCAAGTGCCATAATATTTGTTTTGTGTCTGACATACCACACAGTGAGAGGCTTTCTTGTAAGCCCCTTTCAGCCATAACGTTATTCACCCACTCACCCCCTTTTTAGCAGTCTTCATTTTCTCCCAGTCATACCAGACGTTGCAGCTAAAAGCTATTTGTTGTTGTTGCAGAAGGAGGGGGGTACGTTGCTTGGTTGTTTGAGATTTTGGAAAGGATTTTTTTAATTATTATTATTTTTATTTTTTTTTGCAGCATTTAGACATGGAGTCTATATAATCAGCATCATGTCAGCCGGCGTGATGGGGCTGCCAAAAGTTATAGTTTATTGGTGTGGAGATAAGGAATGGGTGTGTTGATGTTGTGTGTATGTGTGCGCGCGTGTGTATGCGTTGGGGTTGGAATAGGGAGGGGAGGGGAAATAATCTTGTTTTATCCAATGCTGGCATTTTACTTACCGAAATGAGCTTTATGTTATCTACAATTTCTTAATTATCACCCTCAAAACCAAAAGCACGGCTATTTGAGGAACGGATGTCTTTAGGGTGTTTTCAACGGGTTTTCGTCTAATGAAGAAAAATTGCATTTCTAGGCACATTTTTCTTTTTCTTTTCTTATCTCCCTTTTTTCTTTTAACAATCTAATATCTTAGCAACATATCTATATATAAAAAAAACAACCTATACATTATCAGTAGGGTTTTCAACTTTAAATGAATATATAAAAATATTAATCAGACCTTCATAAAAATGATAATTTTAGTCGGAAATAAAAGAATGATTTATTTCTTTCAAAAATAAATTATAACTGATTCTCTCCACAGTCCTCCACAGTAAAATGCCTTAATTATCACGTTTATAATACATTCTCTTCTTAATTATCCTGTTGTATAAAGCATTCACTTCTTAATTATCCTGTCATATAAAGCATTCATCTCTTAATTATCCTGTTATATAAAGCATTCATTTCTTAATTATCAATTTACACAACATATTCATATTTGCAAGAGAACACATCTTAATCCAGACGATCTCAACCATTTTGCCCTGGAGGAACCCTTGAAATAATTTCCATGTCTCAGGAAACTCTGCATACAAATTACTATAGCCATGATGCTTACATTTTTAATCACAATCTCTATGGAAACCCCAAGCGACCTCTCGTGGAACACAGGTTAAGACCCTGTTAGTAACTGTGATTAACCAACACCAAAGAAATTTAAAGTGAGAAATTTTCTTTGGATTTCTAAGCAAGAGATCTAGGACTCAAATAGTGTTAAGTTTCCTTTCCCCATCCCCATAGGTTATGCGATGAACACACAGGAATCCAAGGCCACGGTGTGACCTTAATGTACTTAATTAGGCTATTGGGATACCCAGAAGTCTTGGCCTTGACCATTTTTTAGTATTTCTGGAAGTGCACAAAGAATATGAACATAGCCAGTTGACTTTTGCCTCTGCATGCAGTTTGTATTTGCTTCATGCTACTGACTACATTATACAATAAAATTAGACGAGAAAAAAGCCCACAGACGACGAGAAGGTTCTAGTAAATGTGTCTGGCCAGACCTTCGTTACTCGCACAAAGCTTGACATGGGTCACGATAATAAATTTATGACTGAGCCGAAATTTACCGCATTGCGAGGTTAAGTGAAATAAGTTAGAATATTAAATGCGAGAAAGCATTTCGTTTGCTAAACTTTTATGTAAAAATCATTAACCATTTTATTTCACGCTGTTTTATTGTACCATCTTTTTGGTGCAGTATGTTTCTTACTGTATCCAGCGCTGCTGTGTTTTGCTTAGATATTAAAGCATTACTTTTTGTATGTATTTGTCTTCTTTCATCAGACAAATTTCGTTATTGTCTGTGTATGCAGTATAACTACTCATTTATGTGATTATAATTCTCATTAGTGGAAATGACTACTGCAGTTATGTGATTGTAATTCTCATTAGTGGAAATGACTACTGCAGTTATGTGATTGTAATTCTCATTGGTGGAAATGACTACTGCAGTTATGTGATTGTAATTCTCATTAGTGGAAATGACTACCGCAGTTATGTGATTGTAATTCTCATTAGTGGAAATGACTACTGCAGTTATGTGATTGTAATTCTCATTAGTGAAAATGACTACTGCAGTTATGTGATTGTAATTCAAATTAGTGGAATTGACTACTGCTCTTACGGACTAATAGTGAATGATTTATTCTGAGAATGTCTATGTACAATTATTGTGTACTGTTGTCTTAGTTAATGTTTTAAGACATCTACAGGTAATTTGTGCTGGGTACATTTATTACGTCAAGCACTGTTTTCTGACAGTGTGCAGACCTGCAATGCCAGGTGACGTCATTATAGAGCTCTGCTGGTTGTGCAGAGTAGCAACTTAATGCAGCATAACAAGTGCATATCGTTTAACGTAAAATTCTAAATGTTTTACATCGGTTTTCTGAGCTGGAGAACATTCTACTGTACTTACACAATTATAGAGTTTGGGCTCCCGTTTGCTCAGTTCTAGTGAAGACCATTGTTACATTCCAGATCTGTGCAATTATTTTGACTGCCAGTCTACCTCATCTTAGATCTAGCTGTCAGTAACCTATTCTCACATAGCAAACAAGTCTGGAAAGACACCCTCTGCTTGACTACAGTTAGCTTATCTTCCCCAAGGAGATAATAACTGCAGAATCATCCCCAGGGGAGATAAAACTATAAGTTATACTCAGAGAGTATAAAGTTATTGGTATTCTCCTCAACTAGTGTTCACTTAGGTGAATGCTTTTATAATTGTAGCTATAAAATATTATTTGCATGCAGTTTGCTTGTCTATTGTGTTAGTGTACCTCTGTTGTCTTCATTATTATATTTTTAAGCAGCAGGTGGCTTCAGACTACCTGTCACATGCCCAGTTATGTTTAACGACCCTGTCACTATATCTGACTACCAAATATCAATATTAGATTATTGATTCTCCTCTACTACTAATGACAGCCGGACGGCCGGACCTATCTTCTATTAATATGCCAAAGATTTGGGCTATTACTCAAATGACATACTGACATATAAATCAGCTGACGTGCCCAAGATGGTAATGTTATCTCCCCCTTTATTTATTAGTTATGATTGTGATATTATTTCTCTGGCTAAGCCCCCATACCAGCTCTAGTCGACGATTACAACTAATTATGTAACATGGGTGAAGATAACAAGTAAAATTTAATAACAATGATAGTAATAAAAAGACATCAATTTTCAATTGTGGAAAATTTGAGAGTTTGTCTATCCCGCCCTGCCCGATTATTCGTATAAAGTTTGTATTCGACTGATCATTCATTTGGAGAGAGCACACTTAACTAGAGTCTCATGAAGACTTGCAACAGCTCACAGCATCCTTGACAGAAGTGACATCACATTGTCTTCCAGGTATGACCAACTCGGTGTCAAATAGGTGTGCTAGACGTTGTCGACAGAGGATCCTGAGATTGGTATAGCTTTAGGCTCGGAAGGGGCACTCTTGTAATTTGTGTACGGTATCAACGTACGCAAGCAGTTGACCCTTGGACATGTGAGTGCAGAATATGCATCTGCAAATAATGGGTCATTGATACATATATAAATGGTCTCTAGGTCTGCTAGCGGATTCTACACACATCACAACAAGGAACGCAAATGACCAAACATGGGCATCTCGTATCTGGCTAGCATTTCCCCCATACTGCCATTCCCCTTTACCGCCATTACGAAAACTCATATTTTTAAGCACTTTTTCAGCGTAATATGGATCATGACACAGCTTAATAATTTTGTACGTAGCACAATTGAATCATTTCAATACATATCATAACTTAACCATTCCATAGAGTGATGGAGTAAGGTCACCCGTGGGTATATAAAGTATATAGTTATGATGCACCAACTTTAGTCAGCATCATTTCTATTAGTAAAATGCTGACAATATTCAGTTTTGTCAAGGCTAGTGCTAATCACACTAAGTGTCAAATTATACATTCCCTTGACTAAGTAGTCGGACTTTTAGGGTCTCAAGGAGGGAATTGGGACCCCAAACTCAAACTGCATGTTATTTGGAAAGCACCTTTTGAGTTAGACAATCTTGGAAAGTGGGGTGGGGTGGGGACATTTTTAACATATGGTAAAAAGGGCGCATGGAGCTGTAAAAGGTTCAGAACCACTGCCCTAGACAATTCTAACTTGTTTCCGCACCCAGCAGTCTTAAGAGATTAAATCACTAGACCCGATGGACAAAGGATGGCTTCTTAAGAAGTTTTGAGTAGCGTTCAGATGGAGCTGAAAGAGTCAGTGAGAAACCTTTGTAAAGTGTGCATTTAACACAAGATTGATGTAAATTCCAATATCAAGACTTTATACACCTTTGTAAAGTGTGCATTTAACACAAGATTGATGTAAATTCCGATATCAAGACTATACACCTTTGTGAAGTGTTCATTTAACACGTAACGCCGTACACCTTTGTAAAGTGTGCATTTACTACAAGATTAATGTAAATTCCATTTTCAACACCTTTGTTAAGTACACAGCACGCATTTTTAAAAGAAATTAAATTAAAAATAAAACATGGAACGCATCAAACTTAAACAAAAAAAAAAAAAAAAGGAGGGGGGGAAGAAACAAATGAGTTTACTGAATGTGACCGTGATTAAGTGTTTCATTAGTTAAATACTTCTGTTTCCTATTACTTACCTCCCCTCTCCTCAACTCCTGATTTCTATTTTTACTTTTAAAGTGATATCTTGATTTGTGAAAATGGCGGTCATGCATCTTCACGCCCGTCACACGCCAGCTCGTTAAGGCACATGCAGGTGCGCGCGTGCTCGTTATCTCGCGCGTGATAAAGCATAAAGAACGCGCGCCATGTCAACAGAAACGTTCTTTGGAAATATTTCAGTCGCAGGGCCGGCCTTTTAGTGAGGAATTTTAACTGCAGGGTATGGTAAGTCCTTCGTCTCACTGATTTAAAAAATAATAATAATAAAATCCTCCACCCCACCTCTACCCGCCCAACTTTTATATCATGTTCGAAACACAAAGTGCTAAGAATATCTGTTAAGTAAGAAACCTTTGCTGTCAGAAAGAGCTACGATTAATCTTCTTAGAGTCAGTCATAAACGAACTTTTTCTTAAGGATACAAAAACTGACGCCGCTCAAATACCGCCATTTTTACGTTTCCAGTTCGTTAACCATGAGATGTTTCGTAACCTGACCAGCTTGACGAAATAAATGTCCACCTCAGGAAGCGATAGCCACTCTGTTCAATGCCGAGAGTTCAGACGTCTATTGTATGTAATTCACATTTACTGGAATGTCAGGAATGTTAAATATCTTATATCCATTTTAGAACAGACGCACTCACAAACAGTATTGGACGAAAAAAAGAGAGAGAAGACGAAAAACTCGGGGGATGGGGGAGAGAGAGAATGGACGAGCGAGGGAAAATAATTATTTGCTTCATTCAAATGCAGGCTTTCAACCTTGCTGACTTTTGTAAAAGAATCGCAGTAGACGTAATATTATTATTACCATTATTTCCATGTTAAAAGGGTCATGAAGTTAGTATGGTTGTATGTAGCAAAAGTTAAGTCTTTAAGACCGTGCACTGTAAATAACACACAAGCTCCTACTTCCACTCAGAAAAAAAAAAAAACTGTGGTCACTGTCCTCAGTGTGATATATAGTTCTCCCCCAAGCGGCAAGAGAACTCAGTCCATCTCTTATGTGATAGAAACTGTTTGGAAAATTTGATCATATTTAATTTTACATGCTGTTTGTACTTTTGATTTATGTCTTTTGTGAATAACAAGTAAATGTGCTGCAATATTAAGTTAATCAGCAATGCTAGTTAGAAATATCTCCCTGATGATCAACGCAACCTGCTGGCCAGCTAGGAAACGCGGTCCACGGAATGCAATGAACTGCTTATTGCCCTTTGTTCGTCCTGACCTTGCTAGTTACAGTCTCCTTCAAAATGTTGCACCTGTTTCGGGCATCCACCATCTTCTTCCTTGCTTTTGGAGAGCAGACGCTACAGAAGAAAGAGCTGGAAGTGTGATGTCACTCCTAGACAACTCTCTGGGGAGAAACATGACAAGGTTTGTAAGGGTCACGTGCTTAATACCGGTATTCTCATGCCTGTGCGCATATACGGCAAGCTTAGTTTAACGTGCACCCATCCCAGTGTGTGCGATTGTTTTGCTTAAATGCCGGAGTACCCATCACAATGTGTGTGTATGTGCGTGTGTGTATGTGCGTGTGTGTATGTGTGTGTTTGAGATATTGATTAACTTAAGTACCGATGCACCCATCCCAGTGTGTACGATTGATTAGCTTACCCGAGTAAAAGAAAAAAAAGACAGTGGTCCCCAACCTTATTGTGGTCAAGAACGTATTCAAATTTTCACAAGTGTGTGCTGGATGCCAACAATTTTCCAAAAGTTTATTTTGTACTGGATATTAAATAACAAGCAAAACATGTTAGTAATATACAAAATAGGAATGTATAGCATTAAAGGGGTAAATTTACACGTATTAAGTTTTCATTAAATTATTTCGCAATTACTCTTTCACTATTACTATGTGGAGATTAAATAAGTAATAATAAATAAAACAAATATCATAAAGAATCTTTATCTTATTTAGTTCCTAAAAGTATAATGCTGTTAAAGAAGCGGTTGATATATATTTATTATTCTAATTTTAACACGGAACAAGCGTACAAATATGAAAGTTTTATGTATGCTTGTTTCGGGATTTCAATAAACAAATATGAAAAAGTTGATCACAAGTTTTAATCATAAACGCTTATGATTGGAGAAAAAGGCTCTGTTGCTTCAGGTGTTTTCAGTGTGGTTTTGGCACTACATTTCATCAGCCAGTTTTCGCAGTTGTGAGAGTAAAATAATATTCCCATGCTTAAGCAATGGACAAGAAAAGCATCGATAGGTCAAGATCCATGCTTTTTGTACGCTGCATTTTTCAAAGCAGGAAACCCCTTACAGTCAACCAGAATTTTACAAATTATATCTGTTGAGCATGACTTTAAAGCAAGGTCCAAACTCTTCAGTTCCACTTCTCTTCTTACTTAAATGAAGGTGACTAAAAGGGAGTGCAGCCTAAAGATGACTAAAAGGGAGTGCAGCCTAAAGGTGACTAAAAGGGAGTGCAGCCTAAAGGTGACTAAAAGGTGACAGCAAAATAAAAGTGACTGAAAGAGAGAGCAATGTGCAATGAAATAAAAAATCTTACAATATTCAGACTTTCACACTTCACAGTTTACCTTTCTTTCTTTCTTTCTTTCTTTCTTTCTTTCTTTCTTTCTTTCTTTCTTTCTTTCTTTCTTTCTTTCTTTCTTTCCGTAGCTTTACGACGTAATGATAGACGTACTTCTCATCTTGCTGACATTTGACTTTTTCCTTTTTTCAAGCTAATGTTTATGGGTTTTCCTTTTTTCGTGCAAATGATTGTTTTTATGCTGTAAATGTTTTTACTTTGTGTTTGTATAGTGCAACTAGAATATTTTCTTTTTCGTGTCCTGAAACCATATGAATATAGTGAGTCAGCTTGTATGTTCGTCTGCAATTGTGCTAGCAGCTTTCAGTCACAACATGGGGGAACAATTTATCACTAAGATAAAGACGATTTATTATACTCGTGCCGGCAATCTGATATGACTTTGATCAACCCTACTCTCTGCTTTCACATACATCAATACTAATCTGACCAAATCTATCCTCTGGCTTGTCTTGAATCAGCCCTACTCTCTGATGTGACCTGGATCAACCCTACTCTGTGCTTAGACCTGGTCCAACTTTATTCTCTGGTTTGATTTGGGTTAACCCTACTCTCTGACTTGTGTCAACTCTACTCTCTAGTTCGAATTGGGTCAACCCTACTTTCTAGTTTGACTTAGACCAACTCTACTCTCTAGTTCGAATTGGGTCAACCCTACTTTCTAGTTTGACTTGGACCAACTCTACTCTCTAGTTCGAATTGGGTCAGCCCTACTTTCTAGTTTGACTTGGACCAACTCTACTCTATAGTTCGAAATGGGTCAGCCCTACTTTCTAGTTTGACTTGGACCAACTCTACTCTCTGGTTGGAGTTTGACATGGACCATCTGTCTAGTCTAATTTAGATCAATTCTGTTCTCCGAATCTACTATGCTGTGTGATCTGTGTTAGATCACACCACTTTCTGGCTGGACTGGATCAACACCATTCTCTGACATGACAGGATTGACAACTCTGTTTTGAATATTGAATATGCCATCTCCATTGCTCGGCTGGGACCAACACAGTGTAGCTATGCCTTGCTAATTCTCTTATCATTTTCCCTAGCACACATTCCAGTATGGCCTGAATAGGGATTAAGTACACTTGGCACGAGGAAGCCATAGTTATTTTGTTCCCCTCTGAGGATGAAGGAATCGGCAAGATAATTCCAAAGTAATAATTTCTTGATTCTAGGATCCAGCCTGCTAAATGTTTGTTTAGGAATATCGCCAGAGATCCAATACCATTTGTTCTTTTAGTACTCTTTCTTTTTCTCTCTCTCTCTCTCTCTCTCTCTCTCTCTCTCTCTCTCTCTCTCTCTCACACACACACACACACACACACACAGGCATACATATGTACACTGAAAGTTAGCTTTATGCAAAATGTATTCGTATATATTTATATATACGCGCGCACGCACACAACACTAGCATCTGGTAAATCTCTTCAAAGTATCTTAGAAACACCATGCAGCATTAAAACCATTCTCCAAGAACGATGCACTGATTGTTGCAGATGTCATTGGGTTTATTCTGAAAATTACATGTGCGTTAAAATAGTTGCCTTGTATCAGTTACTGCAACTTTAAATGATTGCGTAACAAGAATACCTTTGTGAGAGGATACCTTTCCCATTCAATCATTGCGTGTGTTCGTATTACGCACACTGTGTATTGTACGTTATTCATATTACCCTAACGTGCACACATACAAAAACACAAAAACGTGCACGCACACATACACACGTGAGTACAAATACACACGCGCGCGCATGTATACACACTCACATAGACTTGCACGGGTATAAAAACACAAAATAATCCACACACAGATGCAGTCGAACATTACATAAATACATAATACTAACTCAGTTGAGCAAGCACATCAGCACAAACTCACAATGGCAGTACACACACGCGCGCAGAAAAAAAAGCAAACAACAAAACATGCACGAACATAGACGCACAGACATAATTATAAACACACAAACACACACGCTCACGCAACACATGCATACGTGATGGCCGCAAATGATCTCGAACATGCACATGGTGCAAAAGAACCTTTTCCACAAGAATTCTTTTCTTGAATTTCTCAAGAGCTCTAGTGTTTACACGCTGTCTGTGTCCCTCTTTTTGTCTACGTTTCAGTCCCCTTCAGTGTCTTTATATGCTTACACGTTTCTGTCAGATAGATAGATGGAGAGATGGGCTTAAAAACCTTAACGCTGAAATACAAAAATAAACCCAACCCCAAAACTACAGACAAATCATTCAGCCCATTTACTAGCAAATCTCAGGAAATCTCTATTCACGTACAGTCGATTGCCTAACTCTTAATTCACTTACAGTCTATTCACTAACTCTCTATTCATGTACAGTCTATTCCCTAACTCTCAATTCATCTGCATCTATTCCCTACCTCTCTATTTCAGTAGGTCACGTTCTGCGCAAGCTTGCTCTATGAGCCTGTGTGAAACAGTAATTGCCCTTGACACCTTAAAATGGGAGTAGGACCCCCCCTTCCTCTCTCTGACAGGGACAAGCTCCAAACGCAAACAAAGTTTGACGTGCACTTCATTACCAGCATACGGTTTCCGCCTAAACAACAAACCCTCTGACGTATCGACTATTTCCGTCTAGGTCAGAGGTCATGCAACCATGTTGCAGTGTATAACGCATTTAAATATAATTTTATTTCCACTTCTTTAAATTACCACAATCTGGGCGTTGGGGCTTTTAAAATTGTTTGTGGTATTATTTTAACTCTGGTCTTAGACCGCTAGAAAAATAGTCCACGTGAAATAGTGATAAAGAAATAAAATCGTATTATTTAATTTTTATATCAAGAACCTTTTTTTTGGGGTGGTGGTGGTGTAACATTTTAACGGAATTTAGAGTATTATTTGACCGATATTAAAAAAAAAAAAAGTTCTTTGGTTTTAAAATCCAAGAGTAAAAGATAGAGTAAACATATTTAATCAAGTATGTCAACTGAAGAACGACTAATTAAACTTCTGAATTAGATGATCAAAGATACGTCTGTACCAAATGTTCAGTTACTTCTAAATCAAAAGATGAAAGTGTCTTCTGAATCAAATGCTCAAACATACTTCTGAAATAAAGGGTCAAAAGTACTTCTGGACCAAATGTCAAAAATACTTCTGAAATAAATGGCTAAAGATACTTTTGAATCAAACTGTCAAAGATACTTTTGAGCCAAAAGATTCTGTGAACCAAGTTGTCAAAGCTGCTTTTGAGACCAATAATCAAGAATATTTCTGAATCTGAGAGTCAAAGACAATATGGAGACCAACAGTAAAAAAAACCATACAAACTTTTGAGCACCATAATCAAATATATGTTTGAATATAATAAACAAAGATACGTTTAAATACATTAATTAAAGATATTTTTTAATACAATAGTCAGAGATACTTTTGAGATCAATGGTTAATCACTCTTCAAACTCGTCGGTCAAGATTATTTTGAACTACACCGTCAGACACATTTGAACTGATTGAGGATACTTTTAACCCAAAGGTAAAGGATAATTTTCACAACAATGGTTAATTTACCTTTGTGTTCAATGGTAAAAGTCTGTGTGCTATTGAAAGCATCTGATTGTGGCATTGCTCACTTGTTTGAGTTATCATCATCAAACTAAATGACCAAGCATGCAATTCCTCCTCCTTATCAAACTAAATGACCAAGCATGCAATTCATCATCATCATCAAACTAAATGACCAAGCATGCAAATTCATCATCATCGTCAAACTAAATGACCAAGCGTGCAAATTCATCATCATCATCAAACTAAATGACCAAGCGTGCAAATTCATCATCGTCGCTTAACTAAAAGACCATACATGCAATTTATAATCGTCATTATAAAACTAACTGATCAAACTAATTCATCTTTAAAGTAACTGACTAAATATGCAACGCATATCACTTTTCTTCGTACGTCTCAACAAGCGTAAAATTATTTTACATTCGAAATTAGATTCCTGCTAATCGACAAGTAATTAATGAAGACTAATGAGCAAAATCAAGAGTTATTTCAAAATTATTTTAAGGCGCAAAATCCATTTTATAAAAGAATTTAAATGCGTACAATTTGAACAGAAGTGGGCAAAAGTTGTGGACTAAATCATAATTAATTAATAGTTATAAAAACTCGTTTCGTTAATTCATTTTACTTGCACCGTTTTGCGAGCAGTTTTCACCAAGGAGGGGTTTCTTGCTTCGCTTCGCTGGTAAAGACAATGTAATTCCTCAGGCTTACGGGTGATGGGAGATTAAAAGTTCTCTTCGAAATGTCTTCAACTCTATATGCAGAGTTCACGTGGCTTCGTAGGTCACCTCCAGTTTTGGGTCATCTTGACGTCAGATCTAGACTAGCAAGCTTGGTAAGTGCTATCGTGCTCTACCAGAGGGCAGCCGCGATAGCAGGTTAGTATTTGGATTGCTCTTCTATCAAACAAAACAACAGAGTCCCGGTGTGTGACGTGCAATTACTACTAAGGGTAAGAGCGTGTGTGACGTGCAATTACTACTAAGGGTAAGCGCGTGTGTGACGTGCAATTACTACTAAGGGTAGGCGCGTGTGTGACGTGCAATTACTACTAAGGGTAGGCGCGTGTGTGAGAAGGAAAGGGCTTCAAGAGAGGAAGTTTGCTGTATTGAAGAGTGTGTGTGTGTGTGAGAGAGAGAGAGTGGGAGAGGAAGTGAGGGGAATATAGTTTGAGAGGAAGAGATAATGCGTTGCCACAGTAGAGAGAGAGGAGAAGGAATGTGTCGCGAGAGGTAAAGAATAAGAGAAAATTAGTATATCAATGTGAGACAGAGAGCGAAGAAGTATACAGTGGAAGATGAGAAGAGGAAAACATTGTCCTCTGAACGAGAGAGAACAAGTAAAGTATGTCTTTAAAAGGAGAGAGAGAGGGTGGGTTAGGTTGTGGGAGGTAGAAACATGGAAAACTTTATCGTGAGAGAAAGGGAGAGAAGTATGTTGTGAGAGTGACAGGGCCAGAAAATTACAGTAAAGGAGAAGAGAAGAGTGTCCTGAGGCAGAGAAGGGAACATGCTGGTCGAGAGAAAAAGAAAGTGTGAGAAGTGTGAGTTGAAAGAGAGAAAGAAGTAGTTTTGAGAGAGCGAGGTGGGGGGAGATATATGTCGTCTCAGGGAAAGAGAAATATGTTTCGAGTTGGGGAGATATTTGTCGTCTCAGGGAAAGAGAAGTATGTTTCAAGGAGGGAGATATTTGTCGTGTCAGGGAAAGAGAAGTATGTTTCAAGGAGGGAGATATTTGTCGTGTCAGGGAAAGAGAAGTATGTTTCGAGAAGGAGAAGAACAATGTGTAGTGACATGGAGACAAATGTACATTGAGAAAGAGAGAGCGAGAAGAAGTGTCATGAGAGGCAGAGAATGGGAAATGCTGTCGTATTAAGGAAAAGT
Source organism: Sinotaia quadrata (assembly GCA_028829895.1). Lineage (NCBI taxonomy): Eukaryota > Metazoa > Mollusca > Gastropoda > Architaenioglossa > Viviparidae > Sinotaia > Sinotaia quadrata. Next base: position 25,517,935 of record CM054177.1, on the reverse strand, counting down.
GTGTTGTAAGAGAGGTAGGACTTTCCATTAAAGAGGGAAGAGTGTCATGAGAGGCAGAGAATGGGAAAGGCTGTCGTATTAGAAAGAAGTGTGTCGTAAGAGAGGTAGGACTTTCCATTAGAGAGGGAGAAGTGTGTCGTAAGAGAGGTAGGACTTTCCATTAGAGAGGGAGAAGTGTGTCGTAAGAGAGGTAGGACTTTCCATTAGAGAGGGAGAAGTGTGTCGTAAGAGAGGTAGGACTTTCCATTAGAGAGGGAGAAGTGTGTCGTAAGAGAGGTAGGACTTTCCATTAGAAAGGGAGAAGTGTGTCGTAAGAGAGGTAGGACTTTCCACTAGAGAGGGAGGAGTGTGTCGTTTGCGATGGAGGGAAGAAGTGTGTCGTGAGAGAGGGGGCGGGAATGTGTCACGAGAGAAAGAGGGTGTATGTCATGAGAAGTGTGTGACATAAGAGACAGAGAATGAGAAAGGTTGTCATGACGGGGGGAAAGTGCCATACAAAGGAAAGACGCGCTCCCGGAAAAATAAAAGAGGAAAGCCTGCTGCGAGAAGAGCGAGAGAGAAGAGAGGCGGTCACGCGAAACTGAGGGTGAGTAGATCCACAAGAGAGTGTTTAAATTACTAAATCGAAGAAGTGACAGATGTTCTTTTGCATATGTTTAACATCATTGAAGCTATGTTGCGGAAAAACTCTCCAGGCCAACCTCAGCGCACAATACGGCTTTTTGTTGTCCGGCAATAAAAGCGCAGTGCAACACTTTTAATATGATAGAAAGATCGTTTTGCACTTCAAATTTGCAGGCACACTTAGGCTCGGAGCTGTGGGTGGGCGCGTGGATCGATTGAGCCAACGAAATTAAAATGTTTAAATAAAAAAAATAAAAATTCCTGTAAGTGCGTCCGTGGCTGGAATAATGAGCAGAGATTCGATGTTATGGAGGTAGGTGGTATAGATTTCACGGACTTCCATAATTTACACATCGATAATTACACCTAGACACTGATGTACACGCTATCAAAAGTAATAATTCATTTCCAAGTTCACGCACTCGGGAGAAACTTGTCATGATGAAGTCGTTGAGCGTTCATTGTCATTCTATTATTAACGTTGGCAGGCATATCCCAGAATGCACTCGGTTCCCCCCACCCCCCGCGAAATTCGTAGTCAGGACGAATTAAGAAGAGCTATCAAACACGTAACAGAGCTAAAGCACGTGTACATGTGATAAATTTCTGTATTCCGTTTCCGCGTAATTTTCAGGTCAAAGAAAAGAAACGTAAATGAACATTCCTTCTTTATCTGTTTACTCTTTCAACATTTATTCTCCCTCACCACCACCACCACCAGTAGAATTCCATTTATCAGACATTTTTCAGTATTTGTAAACATTTCTCCTCATGCAATAAATATTTCCTCTTATATCAGAAAGCATTTTCTTTGTTATCTTCAAAATCCTTTCTCTCCTTGCAGTAAATATTCCGTCATTGTACATATAAATTTTTTTCAGTAATAATCCATATTTATCGAAAATATTTTTCTCTTCATTTATGATTTGTTTATGCCATTAAAATTTCTTCTTTGCACTTATGTTTCTATCAATATGTAGACATTTTTTCTCTAATCAGTAAACAAAAAACATGCCAGTAATCAAAGCCGAATCTTCAATAGAAATCATATGTTAATCTGTAAACATTTTCCTATACGAAACTCATTTCCTTATATGTAAGTCTAAATGCATAAATATATAGAGAGAAACATGTCTAGTTTAATTATAAATATTGACCCTTTTATCTGTAACTGTAAGCATACCCTTCATCTATAAACATACACCCTTAATTGATAGATATACCCCTTCATCTGTAAACATATAATCTTTATCTGAAAACATATCATCTTTGCCTGTAAACATATTCGTCTTTAAATATAAAATATAAATATATCCGTGTAAAATAAATACATCAAAGTTTTAAAATATAAATTTACCAGCAGACTTTTCAGTCAGCATGATCGAACGCTTTAAAATATTAACATCAATTTTGTATCAACATTACAATATACTTTAAAATAAAGTATCTAGCAGATTCATACATTAACAGGATTCCATATTTTAAAATAAATTAACCAACAGATTTATACGTCAACATGATTGTATATTTTAAAATAAATTAACACGCAGGCTTATACATCAACACGACTGCATATTCTAATACACACTAGCCAGCAAACTTGTGATCAAAATATGATTGCATATTTTACAATAAATTAACCACTAGATTTTGCAGTAGCATGATTGCATATTTTACAATAAATTAACCACTAGATTTTGAATTAGCATGATTGCATATTTTAAAAATAAATCAACCACTAGACTTCGCATGAAAATGGTTGAACATTCTAAAATAAATTAATCACTAGACTTGGCACCAATATGGTTGTATATTTTAAAATAAATCAATCACTATACTTGGCAGCAGTAAGAATTAAGCAGCATATTTATGCATCCGCAACGTGACTGTATAATTTAAAATAAACTAAATATAAGATGTAAGAATCAATATGGTTGCATAATATTATATATTTTAAAATTAATCAATCATCAATATTATTGTATAAGTTGATAAATTTTTAAATAAATTAATCTGCAGATTACTGATCATCATCAAAGCATGTCAATTTTTATCTGTAGACCAGTCATTGATTTCTCACTCCATGACCTTGATGGACTTCAAGATAAAGAAATGTAAAACATTGCTTTAATAAGTATGCATGTTTCAATTTATGTCCGCCATCAAAATCATATTATTAGTTGTCACTACAATTAAGACGATATGGACAAATAATGTGTTTCTTGTTTAATGTGATTATTTTCAACTTAGCAGACATTAAATGTAAAAATGACTAATTACGATTTAGATTTCACCCACTGAATGCGCTCATTTCTCTCCTCACCAAATCTGGAAAAATTGGTTTCGTTTTCTTATGTCCCGCGCAATTGGCGAGGTCATGACAGTCTCGGCGTATAAATGGAGACTCGGCTTATAAATACGAGTCTCGGTGAATAATAATATGTCTAGCCATTCGGACTCGGACATTATAAGTGACGGCGACTGCGAAGAGCACGTAATTTTAGATTTAACCTTGACTGAGACAAATGTTCGGTCTTGTATTGTTTTTGAGTCAGCTTCAGGCAATAGTAATTCTAGTCTAATGCCGACAGCTCGCCTTACACTGAAAGGCTAGAGTCAGTAGTAATCACAGAGCACAGATAGATATCTTTATTCCGTGATGGGTCAGGAAAATACCAAACGCAGTTCTCATACAATTGAATGGTATATATAATATATATTGTGTGTGTGTGTGTGTGTGTGTGTGTGTGTGTGTGTGTGCGTGTGCGTGCGTGCTTTCATATGATTTAAAACTGAACCTTAGAACTTTAAAACTAAATGTCATTTGAAAACTGCCACGTATTTCTTTGACTAATATTGTTAATGTTATTATACACCGGTTAATAGTACAATACGTTCTTATAAATATCAAGGCAATATTTTCTTTTTTTTTTTAATATTAAACTGAGAAACAGCGTGTTAGCGTGTTGAGACCTGTTTTTTGACCCCCAAGTCCGTCCAAGTGATAAGAAGTCGTACGTACATCGAGAGTTAGAACATAAAGCTGCAGTTTACAGACGATACACATATAATATACAAGTATGCACAGATTATTAAATATTATTCTCTATATAACAAATTTGACAATCATATGAAACATTTAACCTTGTCCTTAAAATGTTTTTGAATGACATATGATATAACATAATGAATATTTTTTATATAGTTTATAATAAATTATTGAATGGGTGTGCCAATTGCGAAGCATTTACTAAGTGAAGAAAATCTATAAGTATAACGGAGAGTATTAATATAAACGAGTAAAATAAAATCTATTTTGACACAGTTACTATACCAGTTTCTTAACTCACTAAAACACCTTTGTGCGTACAGAAACATGCAACTTTGTTTTCCTAAGTCTGCAATTTTAACACTATTATTTTAATTAGAAACAGATACATAACGTAAAACTAATTTCATTTAATGACAATTTCCTGTAACATTAATGCTGAGTGCAGGTCATTTATACAGATATTATTTTTATGATTGGTACAATTAGCTTGTTCTTTTACCTATCACATACAAGTTCAATATACAAGATATAATCTGTACTACAGTAAATTTGCCTATCACTATTTCTAAACTTAATTGTTATATAAAGTGTTAAATTGTCGAAGTGGCCCGACCTTGGGCACTCATTATGATGGTATTTTTGTAAGTGTCAGAGTTGGAGTAAATAACTCGAGATGAAAATATGCTAGAAATTGCTGGATGCAATCTAAACCAGTTCTAATTGGATAAGGACACAGTGGCGAGAGGACAGGGGACACAGCTGAGAGAGGACAGAGGAGAAAAAATAGCGAGTGGATTTCAGACTGTACTATTTTGCATATTTGACTGTACTATCAGGTTTGAGATTGATCCCCGATCTCTGTCAGAGGTAGGAGGGAGGGGGGGGGGCATTGAGTGGATACCAGGAGCATTTAGCATGGAAAGCTGAAGAAGTGTTGAAATTCTGAAGGAAAATATGGAAGTGCAGTCTAAGACTGAATAATACTCAGTAATACTTGTTCGCATTTCATTAGGTAGTCACATGACCAAAGCGGTGACGTAACTTGTGAAAGTTTCAGCACTTCAGACATCTACTGCAACGCGATGGTATTACAGTTCCAGTTGAAGCTAATTGCTTGTCTGCGGTCTAGAGTGAGAGACAAGAGAGTTTTTAAACTCTGAAAAGCTATTGCATGATAGAATAATGATTAAGTCAAACGTGTTTATGTGCAAATCTCGGAAGTTCTTTTTTTTTATATATTAGAGTGAATATTCAGAGTTATTCTTCGTTATTGAACTAATTGTACTATAGTTTGATGATTATTTTTCACAATTTGACTTGTATTGATGAATTAGAAAGAAAGAAGAATGAATGAATATTAATCTGTACTTTGGTAGTGAGACAGATGAATGAATATTATCTTGTATTTCCATTACTGCTTAAGGTGTAAACTGTAAAGGCTGATGGTAAAACTTGGTAAAAGTCATTACGCACTAAATGAACTGGTAGTCCCTTACATATTCTATAGTTTTAGCAGTTGTCATTCTCTATTAATAAAGATTTTGGAACGCATTTCAGACTGACAACCCTGTCTAAAGCTGGGAACGAATTTTAGACTGGGGGGCAAGGTCATTGAAAGCTCTTGGGGACCCTGAGGTTGAATTCTTTGGTGGGCTGCATTCTTTTACAAAAAGTTTGTTTGATTGCGTGCAAAAGTGGATTTCTGTCTAGCGAAGTGCCTCTAGAGTCTAGACAATGTAGTCCCCTGGAATTCAGCGCCCCCACTTCGCCTTCCCCTCCCCAAACCTCTCGACGGCCATGAATTCGGGACCTAACTTAAATTAGAGTGAGTCGTGAGTCAGGGTGTGATACTGACTACTCAACAGTTTTGAGATGCCAGAGGAAAACGTTCCAAAAAGAATGAACACTGTGAGACACACACACACACACACACACACACACACGCACACACACAAATAACACACATACATATGCAGACACACACATACACACACATACATACCTACAGACACACACACACACACACACACACACGGATGGAAGGGGTGAACGAAGACATGAGGTATATACATAAGCACTATTGGAAGCTCTATAGCAGATGAGATAATCATTGGGAGATGGCTACGTCTGATAAGCCAGCGAAGCATTCTTGTCGCATATGATGAGAACAACTCTCAAGGACTTTAGATATTACGACCAGTAGGAGCAGACAATGGCAAGTTGGTCAGGCGGACGCTTTTGAACCAGCTGAGAGAGCGGACAGACATTAAACCTTAAGGAGAAAGGAGATTGTTGTATATTTATCCTGTAGTGATCATGTGTAATTAATTCCTTCTTATGCTTAACATATTTTGTTTTAAATTTTAAATTTTGACACCTTAGAACTTTGCTACCAAAAACCAGAATTTTAATTTATATTAAATGCTATTGTTATTTCCTTACTGGTTGATTAGTGTTTATTTTTGTTCAGTGTGGTTTTTTTTTTTTGGTTTTTTTTTTTTTGGTTTTGTGTGTGCATATTGTTCCATTACTGTACTCCAATGTTTCCTAACTAACATTATTATAATTAGTGGTGATTAATTCACCTGAGTTCACCAGAGGTCCTAGAACACATTTCTCGACCGAGTGTCAGCGAGAGGTTGCTAGGGGTTCCACGAGAGATCATGATTGACAAACAATAAGCATCGTAGATATGGTAATTTTTATGCAGGCGTTCACTGGGAGTTTCCATGAGACCTTCAGTGCATCAGCGGGTCAGTTGAAGGTTCCAAGACATAAAATAAGACGGCAATATTCGTATAATTGAGACAATGTTGCGTCACCTAATTAATGTCTTAAAACCCTAGAATTCCCTAACACCTAATTAATATCTTTAAATCCTAGAATCCCCTTACACTTATCAACATTTTATTTGTGTTAATCAAATTTTCTTCTTGTCTAAAGACTTTTCCTCTAATTGTCCGTTTTCCATGGTCTCTTAATTTCAAAGGGTTAACATGTCCCAAACAGACCATGGCCTGGAGACAGGGGGTTGGAGATGGAGAAAAGGGGAAAGACACAAGTTATTACATACTTCCGGCTTCGTAATTGCTTTCTAATGCCATGCTAAACTATTCATAATACAAGATTATGAACCCAACGTCCACATTATTTACTTGTAGGCGCTAACTGCCATGGCTTTGTGGTGGTAGTGGTGGTTCTGGGGTGCAGAGAAGTGCTTAGGACACATTTTCTGTCTACAATTTCCGAGCACTAATCTCATCTAGGACAGCGTGCAGCCATATGTAACCCAGAGAATGAGAATCCAGTATCGATAATCAGCCAGCCAAATTAATCGCAGGGGGTGCCAATCTGAACAAGGTGGTGGCCATGCTGTGCCGATCTGAACATGTGGGGTTCATGCTGTACCCATCTGAGCAGATGGCGGCCAAGCTGTACTTATATGAACAGATGATAACCATTCTGTAACGATCTGAACAAAGCAGTGGCCATGCGGTACCGATCTGAACAGGTGATAGAAATGTTTTGCCGATTTGAACAAAGTGGTGGCGATGTTGCGCCGACCTGAACAAGGTGGCCAACATTATCAACATGCAATGTCAAAAAGTAAGAAGAAAGCCAACCGCTATTCTGCCTGCAGGCGGAAATAGCTAATTACAGGCGGTCAGCAAGAAATGTCTCAAGTGCAGATTAAGTGCCCAAAGCAGGCTTTGAAATCAAACAGTCCTAATTTAATTATTAAACATTTTTCAAATTCTTCAAGGCTGGGTTATTGGTAACATTTTTCTCTGTATCTGCAAATATTTAATTTTCCCTTTGAATTCGTTCTCTGCGACCGAGTATGTCTCTTCTTCACCTGTATACAATTCCTATTCAGCTGTAAACATTTCCTCGTTTTCTGTAAAAGCTGACGTCATCTGTAATCGTTGCCTTTGTTAGAAACTATTCGTTGAGAGGGCAAACCCACGAAAGTAGATCACTAGATTTTCCTACACTATACCCGTGCTTCTCTGTTCTCCTCTGACAAGTAGGGAAGTGACGCAATCCCAGTACGAGACACGTGATTCACGCTTACGAATCTACAACGGATGAAAATCAGAAAATACAGACCACGTCACATTCATGGCACCAAATCTTTTAAAATAGATATTTCTTACTTATGCCCAAATGTTTACCAGGCCCTGTATTTCTTACTAGGCCCAAATATTTACCAGGCCCTGTATTTCTTACTTATGCCCAAATGTTTACCAGGCCCTGTATTTCTTACTAGGCCCAAATATTTACCAGGCCCTGTATTTCTTACTTATGCCCAAATGTTTACCAGGCCCTGTATTTCTTACTAGGCACAAATATTTACCAGGCCCTGTATTTCTTACTAGGCCCAAATATTTACCAGGCCCTGTATTTCTTACTTATGCCCAAATGTTTACCAGGCCCTGTATTTCCTACTTATGCCCAAATGTTTACCAGGCCCTGTATTTCTTACTTATGCCCAAATGTTTACCAGGCCCTGTATTTCTTACTTATGCCCAAATGTTTACCAATCCCTGTATTTCTTACTAAGCCTGAATATTTACCAATCCCTGTATTTCTTACTAGGCACAAATATTTACCAGTCCCTGTATTTCTTACTAGGCCCAAATGTTTACCAATCCCTGTATTTCTTACTAAGCCTGAATATTTACCAATCCCTGTATTTCTTACTAGGCACAAATATTTACCAGTCCCTGTATTTCTTACTAGGCACAAATATTTACCAGGCCCTGTATTTCTTACTAGGCCCACATGTTTACCAGGCCCTGTATTGTTACTAGGCCCAAATGTTTACCAGGCCCTGTATTTCTTACTAAGCCTGAATATTTACCAGGCCCTGTATTTCTTACTTATGCCCAAATGTTTACCAGGCCCTGTATTTCTTACTAAGCCTGAATATTTACCAGGCCCTGTATTTCTTACTGGGCCCAAATATTTACCAGTCCTTGTATTTCTTACTAGGTCCAAATATTTACCAGTCCCAGTATTTCTTACTAGGCCCAAATATTTACCAGGCCCTGTATTTCTTACTAGGCCCACATATTTACCAGGCCCTGTATTTCTTACTAGGCCCACATGTTTACCAGGCCCTGTATTGTTTACTAGGCCCAAATATTTACCAGGCCCTGTATTGTTTACTATTCCCAAATATTTACCAGGCCCTGTATTGTTTACTAGGCCTTAAATTCATTATCAGGTGTTTACTACCATTCGTCAAAATGAGCGACTTTTCAAACGGAAGCAAAGACTAAGAAATCCTACTAGCGGGATAGAGAGTTTTTTTTTAAAATGATGAGTAAAACATAACCCAAACACGCAATATCAGTGGCAATATAAATCAATATTTTACAAAATTGCACTGCAAGAACAAAGAGAAAAAATACGTGCAAATCAAAAACCATTATGTACACCGGTAGCTGACAAACACATAGCAAAACAAAGGGTTTTATCATGTTTTGAAGTCAGAACAATGTAAATGTACACAGAATGTAAATAAACACAACCACCCCATTAGCCCACGGACTACCGGGCTAATGAATGCCTATACTGGCCCGACATCAGCGCCGCTGACAACAGCCACCACCATTCATCATCACTACAACTTTCCTGTCTACCACCCTCCATTCTGTCTTTCACCATCTTCAACTCTACCAACAGCGGTACACCTCGTGTCAAGCAGCGAAATCGGCTGATACCCGGAAGCTGCTATCGTCATAATTTCAGTTCAGTTCAATATAAATTTCTGTTGTTTCCAGTCGGCTGGGTTGATCAAACAACAGAAACGTGGCAAGTGCAGTAGGTCTGTGTGAAAAATAAATTATAGTCAGTAGTAGTAATAGGAATAGAAATATTAAATTAAAGTCTAATTATAATGATTTAAACAAATTACTATTCAGATGTAATGGTAAAACAATATTTGTTTTTTTTTCTAAAACACGCTGTTAGCCAGTTTTGAGAAAGCTATTAAGTTGCATGGAGTGTGATAAGATGAAAAGGATGTTGTACAATGAGCATCTGGAAAGACACGTTCACTGAGAAAAAAGGTGAGCATTCTAATTAAAAACCAGAATCGATTCACCTCACGAATGTTTCGGTTGGTTTTTTGTTAACATCCGTTTGACAGCCTATAACTCCCCATCATTAACGTCAGGGTTAGTCAGTTCTAAGTAACCTGTCACAAGTGCCAGACAAAGGACACACACACACACACACACACACACACAGAAGTATGTGTGTGTGGCTTGGCACGCCGCCGCAACAGCCCAGCTCTAACAAGACTGATAAATTGTTGCTTCATTCACCTGCCACACTGCGCGCCCACCGCGCAAGCCTCAGAGCGCATGTGCTTGCTTTTATTTTCAGCCAATGGGTGCACAGAACGGTTTTCCCTGCTGGGGTCACGGAAGAGTTCGTCCTGTCGTCTGCTTCGTCGTCATTTCTAGCGTTTGCTGAAGTCACAGAAGGAACGGCTCCAGGGATTTTCATTTCATAAGCTGTCGACAGCACATTCTTCTGGAGAATTCATGAATGAATACCAGTTTACGAGCACTGTGTTTATAACACGCCAACATTCTACAAAGAGGATTATGATCAGTCTTCAACAACAAAAGGTAAGGTGACAAGGAACCTGATCTCAGCATAAAAGCATTTTGTTTTTCTTCTTACCAAAACAAGGGACGTAAGCGAGTACCAAGTGAATAGTGTCTGTGTAAGAAAATTATGAGCGTAGCAAGTGTGAATGTGAGTGAGCTAGTGTAAAACATTCACTAATAGGCCTACGCGATTTGAATTAAGTGCTGATGCGAGCTGTACAGTTACTGCAAGTATGGAATATGTGATGTAACTGCTACTGCGGAGTGATGTAGTAATGTCACGCCTGATAGATAACCTCTTCAATTAACTTGGCTGTAGTGACCAGCTATCTACTGGGGGTAGCTGTTGACCACTGATATTTTCTACCTAGTATAGTAGCAGAGTTGATTTGAACATGTAAATATTGAGTGTTAATCTCTTTTAACTAGATATTACAATGCTAGTCAGTTACGCCTGCGAGTGACACTTATAGTTTTGTAGGAACTATTTGACTGAATTCACTGAACAAATGTTCGTGACCGTAATATATTTTGTTTTAGATATAACTCTGACATTGCCAACAAAACCCGAGCCTTACTGAGGGCAGAACGTGATACTTATTACAATTAACATGCCAACATTTGTTCCCCTCCTAAAATGCGAAATTCGCGGGGGTGGGGTGATGGTAGTGGTGGTGCTAAGTAGATCACTTATTCCCACGAACAATTAACGATAACGTAGTAGTGTAGTTAATAAAAAAAAAAACTCCAGGAGCAGGAAGGTCTTCTTTTACTAGACTAGTGAAAGAGAGAAAAGAAATGACACACACACACACATACTACACACACACACACACACACACACACACACACACACACACACACACACACAGACACAGAAGCTGTAGTAAGGTGAAAAGAAATCTTTCAGCGCGGTGTTTATAGAATACTTGGCCTAAATATGTCACAGCCACACCAGCTATACCCTCTTTTGACCTCCCATACTCCTCCTCTAAGTGTCTGTTTCTTTTCCCTCATTCTCATAAAGTTTTAGAACTGTAGCCGTTTCAGTTGTGCTGTGCACGTGTTGTTTCCACTTATTCATTGTCAATCAGGGCCAAAGTCTGAGACTTTATTTATCACGATTTATTTATAAATTTAACAAATTAAATAAAATTCAAATGCATAAATGTAGTTTTTTTAGTTAACAAATAATTGTACTGTACAGCTATATATTTATATATAAGAAGCTGAATTTAAAGGAAATGTCATATGAGCCTAATATTTAATATTATTTCAGGATTGATGTGTGCATGTGTTTGTATTTATACTTTAATGTTTAATTACACCAGCATACAATTAAATAAAGTCTGTTATCTAAATTGTAAACATAAATCATTCCTTGTGCAATAACAAAATTGAAAAAAAGTGTAATACTTAAGTATAAAGAATTTTTATGTACTTTTCGTCCACCAGACCTCTCACTTAGGTATCTTATGATAAGTATACTATAGGCTTAATACTCCAAACATAACAGAGTTTTGTATAATTTATTCCAGAGACCTTTAATTTCAGCAATCTTATAAATAAGATCTATAAAATAAGTATGTAGTTTATCTGTAAGCAAGATATCTTTGAAAAAGTAAACTTGAAACTAAGTATAATTAGGCCTAGGCCTTGTCTAAAACTTTTGTCAGGAAACTTTTAATTATGCAATATTTTTAGTCAACAGTAACTAATGAAATAAATATTAAATTATTCAATCATTTTAGTTAGGCATATTTTACAATCAGTTATATTATTTTTAATCCTTATGTCTAATTGATTCAGTTATCTTTATCATTAAGCAATTTTATTTTTCAGCCTAATTTTTGTTGAAATAAAAGTCCTTATTTTTAAATATATTTGCAGCAATGAAACTGAAAATCCCTATTTCTATGTATAATATATGCAGCAATAAAAGTCTCCATTTCTAAGTAGTCTTATAATGTTTGCAGCAATGATAGTCCCTATTTCTAAGTTAAGTATAATGTATGCAGCAATGAAGGTCCCCATTTCTAAGCATAATATTTGCTACAAGTATTTATAAGTATGATGTGTCTAAAATAAAAAGCCCTTTTTATGTGTAATACTTGCAGAAATAAAACTTCATATTTCTAAGTATAATATTTACTGAAATATAAAACCCTGTTTAAATTTTAAGATACACTCAAATTATGAATACTCATTGCCAGCAGCACCACAAGGTTGATTTTAAAAGAAATCTTTTCAAAAGACTATATATACATTTTTCAAATCAGTCATTAAAAGACCAACCTAAACTATAACAAGATACCTTAATTTAATTAACCCACATTAAAGATAAGAATACAGATTTTGATCTAAGATTTAATAAATATAGGCCTACATTTTAACTGTGTAATTCATCAGCTAATACGGTAGGAAATCAAACCCTGAAGTAAGCTTTAATAAATATACCTTTAATTATGTAGTTGTCGACTAAATACTGTAGAAAACGCTTGATGTAAGCTTTAATAATTATACCTTTAATTATTTTATTGTATAATAATAGGCCTACTGTAAGAAAACATGGCCTGATCTAAGCTTTAATAAATATACTTTTAATTGTGTATTTGTCTACTAAATACTGTAGGAATTCAAGGCATTGATGCAAGCTTTAAAAGGCCGGTTGTAAGCTTTAATAAATATAATTTTAATATGTGTAATTGTATATTAAATGCTGTAGGAAAACAAGGCCTGATGTAAACTTTAATAAGTAAGTAGGCCTATACCTTTAATTATTAGTAGTTGTCTACTAAATACTGTAGGAAATGAAACCTGATGCATGCTTTAAAAGGCCTGATGTGTAGCCTAAGCTTTAAAAAGGCTCGATGTAAGTTTTAATAAATACACCTTTAATTATGCAGTTGTCTTCTAAATACTGTAGAAAATCAAGGCCAGATAGATGCAAGCTTTAAAAGGCCTAATGTAAGCTTTAAAAGGCCTGATTGAAGTTTTAATAAACACACCTTTAATTATGCAGTTGCCTTCTAAATACTGTAGAAAATCAAGGCCAGATAGATGCAAGCTTTAGAAGGCCTAATGTAAGCTTTAAAAGGCCTGATTGAAGTTTTAATAAAAACACCTTTAATTATGTAGTTGCCTTCTAAATACTGTAGAAAATCAAAGCCTGATGCATGCTTTTAGAAGGCCTGATACAAGCTCTAAAAGGCCTGACGTAAATTTTAATAAATATAGTAATTGTATACTAAATAAATACTGTAGGAAATCAAGGCATGACGTAAGCTTTAAAAGGTCTGATGTAAATTTTAATAAATATAACAGTAAAACTGTAATTGTATAGGCCTACTAAATAAATACTGCCGGAAATCAAGGCCTGATCAAGCTTTAATAAATATCTTTAATTAAGTAGTTGTCTACTAAATATTGTAGGAAATTAAGGCCTGATCAAGCTTTAATGAATATCTTTAATTAAGTAGTTGTCTACTATTATACTAAATATTGCAGGAAATCAAGGCCTGATGCAAGCTTTAAAGACCTTATCCAAGTTTTAATAAATATAACTTTAATTATGTAGTTGTCTGCTAAATATTATAGGAAAGCAAGGCTTGATATAACTTTTCAATAAAGTCTTAAACTAACAAACATTTAATAGATTCTTGAATTGTACAATCATAACCTAAGCCCTTGTATATGTACATGTGGTAGGAACAAGAGATCTGATATCAATATACTGTGAGTCCTCTAGGCATGATTAATGAAATCATTAACAAAGTACATGTAAATTATAGGAGCCAGTTATCTTCAGGAGACCTTTAAATATACAAACAAGATCTTCAGGAGACCTTTAAATATACAAACATGAACTAACTACGGTTACTGTCGGAACATTAGATCTTAAACGTTGACTAAAACTTACTCCAACATATTACATATATTAAGTGTAGCATTCATGCCTGCAATTACAGACTGCGGACTAAATAAAATAATCAAGGACGGGCGCCAAGTATAGTTAGAGCACTGGAGCATCATAGGCACCAATCAGCGCGTGCACTGGATAAGTTTGCATATTATTTGCCCTAGTATCGTAGAAGTTGCTTCATCTTGAAGGTTAGAAACGAATCAGTCGTTCTGTATTGACTAGTCAGATCTGATTCGCTAGTACTGCATATTTGTCATCTAAAAATTAAATAACCTCTACTGACTAGTCAGATCTGAGTCGCTTTTACTGCATATTTTCATCTTAAAATTAAATAACCTCTACTGACTAGTCAGATCTGAGTCGCTTTTACTGCATATTTTCATCTTAAAATTAAATACCCTTTAAGTTTAATGGCTAACTAGTTAGATATAAGTCGCTAATGTTGAATATTTGTCGTACTGATCCTGTGTTGTGTTTTTCATATTTAATTTGGCTTTTGGTCTCGACATAATTTAACCATCTTGAAAAAATAAAATGACAGAAAATGAAGTATAGGCCTTCATGGAGTACACACAATGCGGCTTTTTTTTTTTTTTATGTTCACGCAGAATTAAAAACTCACGGATTAAAAGAAATAAACATTCAATTGATGACGTTTGTCTTAATGAGTTGAAAAACCTCTTCAGCATAAGAAACTACTTCGGGTCTGAATGCTGGTTTATTTTTGATTTTAAAAAGTTAAAATTTCATCTAAATTTCCTTACAATTTTTCTTTGATTATTTTGGGTGTTGATATTAATGTTTTACATATTAAACAAAACAACAGCAAAAATGAAACTTACCTGTACTGATTAATAATATTACCGTCTGCCAGCTTTAAGGACGCGTGTTTTCCTAGCATGTAAAGGGATGCCGCAAATAATGATCAGTATTTTTCTAATATTTAACAATCAAGGTAATTATAGCTTATTATTTTAGCTTTTAAAGGGATGCCGCAAATAATGATCAGTTTTTTCTAATATATAACAATCAAGGTAATTATAATCCCATATTTTAGTTTATGAAGCGATGTACCAAAAAAGACCCATGTTTTCTAATATCTGACATACCTGCTTATTATAATCCAATATTTTAGCTTTTAAAGGGATTTACCCATTGATGTCATACATATAATCATTAATTCATAGACAAGACATTTACAAATCATTACATTAATAATTTTGATAAAGGTTTATATTGCAATAGCATTAATAACATAAAAATAATAATAGAGTGGCAGAGTAAATTCACGTATCCCCAACTTAACTGTTATACAAATTGTCCAATTGTTGAAGTGACCCGACCTTGGGCACTCCTTATGATGGTGTTTTTCTAAATGTCAGAGATGAGAATATGCTAGAAATTGCTGATGCAATTCAATCCAATTCCAACTGGATGAGTAGTTTTTATTATCCAATGATTAAGATTTACGGGAAGTAGATCAAAAGTTTACCTGATGTAGAGAATTCTATTGTCTAATCACTTTGAATTTGGAGTGGCAAGAAGTCCGGTCATGAAAGGCAATGGCAAGAAGTCCTGAGTACTGAGTCATAGGAATGGCTACCATCTTCTGAAATATAACTAATTTACTTAGTTTTCAGCTGAGTTGTGCTATTTTTAGAAAGGCCTGCGGGCGACTCATGTGGTCTTTGCAGGAGACAGTGGTGCCTGCGGGCACAGTGTTGGTGATCCCTGAACTAACCAGTGTTGTACAACTTGCGAAGGGAACATGTAAAATTGACAGTAATAATGTGAACAATAAATTTGTGACTTTATCATGGAAAGCATGCCAAAAGACTTTTGTGGCTTCTCCAGTACTATTGCTTCTATCTTATAACTCCATTTCTGTTTTCTGATAACAACTATCCTGTGATTTCTTTTGACACTAATATGTTGAATTGTATTTTATGACATAAAACTGTGTAGGTATAAAAATTATTGGAATATGGTTTCTTGGAAATATTGATGTCAGGTAACATTTTTCACTGCATTTGTTATATATATATATTTGATTGTTGATTTAGTAAATTTATTGACATTCTTACACATAATGATAACCTTATGTTGGAGAAGTAAGTGGGTTGATGGGGATCAGTAAATATAGATTAAAAGACAGACTCTTCTCTTGTAGTAGGTTTCCATCTATGGAAATATTGTGTGACAGTAAATGTTTTTCTTTAGTGTTGTGGAAAAGAAGAAACGTTTATAGTGCACGCATATCCACCAAGTGAGAGAGAGAAGGAGGAGTGGTGTCTGCTGGAGAATTATTAATAGAAACAAATATGTTTGTGGGTTTTATTTTGGAGTGATATTTTGCATTAAAACTTCGAAGTAAAAAGCAGAATGAAATTACTAAGAAAAGATTTAACGTATTCAAACACTGGCATGGCTGTTCTTAAATTTATGCTTGAGATGTGGATAAACCCAGTTCACTTTTAGTTGCCCAGACTAACTGGACAAGCTCTAGGTGAATTATTTAATTTTGTTAATGTAAACATTATTTGAAAACTTATGATTTAGATTTTGCTTCCCAAATCACATTACTGAATTTTCCTTTACAAAAACTTAAACTTCAGACTTGAAGCTCTTCTTAGATGAGAGAGAGAGAGAGAGAGAGAGAGAGAGAGAGAGGGAGGAAGGAAAGTAAAGAGTCAAGCAAATATAATTAAAGGTCCACATTCCGTTTCCATCTCGCGCAAACTTGAAAACACATACATAGAACAATAAAAAAATATTTTTTCTTTCTGCTCTTTAGAAGACGGCATAATTATTGGGCAATAAATCTGACGAGTAAGCAACTTCACTAAAAAAGAAAATGTTTATTTTAGGCAAGAATGCATACAACAGTCCAAAGACATTTGTGATAGTGAAAAAACTATGAATCTGAAGTCTAAAGAGCAGAGGTAACGCTAAATAGCAGGCCATGGAAACAGCCAGAGGACAGACTTTGCGTTTAGGTGGTTCAAGTTTCCCCCCCTTCTTTCTCTTCTCCCTCCCCCCACCTTTAGGCGTTCAAGTTGCACCCGTTTGGTCCCGCCCCTCAATCTTTTATTATCGGTAACCACAGCAACCGACAGTTAATGATAATGGCGAATGATGTATTCATATGGCAAACACACCTGATGTGATAGTTGCTGGTCTTGTCCGTCCGTCTTTACCCATAATGCCCCTCGTGCAACTTGGTATCCGGATTGTTATCTTAAACCAAAAATATAAAGAGAGAGAGAAATTAGTTGCTTGATTTTATTTTTGTTTGTAAACAATCATAGAAATTAGGATAAAAATTCTGTATTTATTGGGTGGAGAGTGAACATACAAAAACGGTGATATATTTAAACGGGTATAAAAGAGGATAACAACAAATGCAGCATCAACATTAAATTCCTAATTACACATGGAACAGTTTCACATCTTTTGCAATCGTCACATTTATTAGACATCCACAGTAAATTAGGGACCATTGATTGTTAATATTTATTGTTTCTCCTATAGTGTCTGTTTTAAATTATAATAAAACTCAGCTGTCCTCTTCATCAGTATTATAATTATACCTAATACTGTTATATCCTCATCATCGCTAACACAATTATAAAACAAATACCTGTTTTGCAATCATTGTCGTCAGCAGTATTGTCATTTTTACCGTCGTCGCTGTTATCATCTTCATCATTTTTAAGTGAGTAAACATTAAAAACTTACTTAGCTACTGTTCGTCTGTATGGGTATTTTTGTTCTTTTTGACGGAAGCTACCGAATAAATATTTTTGTTTAGATAGCTTGCTCTAACGTGGTGGAGTGTGTATGTGTGAATGCGCAGTTAGTAATAATAAAATTAAATTAAAAATTAATCCCACTATAGAGTGAATGAGCTTTAGTAATAATACCAGAATAAAATTAAAATATAATCCTCACTTCAAGTAAGGAATTACTTGATTAAATTAATGGTACTTTTCTGTTCGGTATTGTGTTTGCAATAGACTTAAAGGGGGGATAAATGCGATATTTTGCAAGAAAGAAATGCATGTTGCTAGAGATGTTTTGAAAACGGTATAAATACTTCGAAGTGCAACAGAAAATGAGACGCGAAAGCGGCGGAAGCCGGAAGCGTCCCCTACATTCAAGCAAGAAACTGAGAAGCAGTTAAAACCTGAGCCGTTATCATATGTTGTATTTTACAAAGACTTGTTATTTGTATTAAATCTTTTACAGTAATACACAGATCTCAACTGTGTTTTCAGATTGCACAAATTGAAACTTTGCATTAGTTTGTATTATTTATTACTTATGCATGGTTTTTGTTTCATATATTTTATACAGCAGACACGCCTCTTTTTGTATTGTAGATTTTATACAGCAGACACGCCTCTTTTTGTATTGTAGATTTTATACAGCAGACACGCCTCTTTTTGTATTGTAGATTTTATACAGCAGACACGCCTCTTTTTGTATTGTAGATTTTATACAGCAGACGCGCCTCTTTTTGTATTGTAGATTTTATACAGCAGACACGCCTCTTTTTGTATTGTAGATTTTATACAGCAGACACGCCTCTTTTTGTATTGTAGATTTTATACAGCAGACACGCCCCTTTTTGTATTGTAGATTTCTCACCATTTCAGAGTTTTACGCAAATGTAACATTGTCTTGTATGTTTTTATTACGCAGACCTTATTTTTTAAGTATGTCATTTGTATATTTCACTTATCCGACATTTGACTGAGTATAGACTTATTATTATACAAATCTAAATATTACAGAGCCACAACAATGGCCCGAGCGTATTATGTTTTATATTACACAAATCTCTTAGTAATATAAATATTTATGTACATAAATCTTAGTATTATAAAATTTATACTGCACAAATCTTAGCAGAAGTAGTATTTATAGTGCACAAATCTTAGTAGTAATAGGTATTTATATTAAACACGTCTCAATAGTATAAGTATACATATTATAAAAGTCTGAATAGTATATATTTATATTACACTATTCTTAGTAGAATAAACATTTATATTATACATGTCTTAGTTGTATAAGTATTTATATTATACAAGTCTTAGAAGTATAAGTATTTATATTACACAATTCTTAGTTGTTTAACTATTTATATACACTAGTCTGAGGAGTATATTTTTAATCATAAAACTTACCTGAGTGTTCTGTTTTATGTTTCAGAAAGGGGCACCCTTAAAGTAGATGATGAAAGTTTTAAATGTGAGTTATCTTCCTTTTTATCCCTTCTCATATGCCATGTGCTTAGGGATAAGTGGACAAGTTTTCATGATTAATGCGAAAGTGGAGATATATTACTATATTCCTACTGGGGATATATCAATATGTCCTACTGGTTATCGAAAGAATTAGGGATAATTCAGACGTTAAAATATTCAGCTGTGAAACGTAAACTTAAACTGGTCTTTCCTTTATTTGCCGCGCTATTACAAATACTTGATCTTAGATTTGGAACAAATGGATAAACATATTTAAATATTCTTTAAAATAAATATTATTTTATTTTTATTGATGCACTACAGCTGGCTATTCTGTCATGCATCTAGCAAAAATGAGACAAGTCAGCCTATAATCTCGGTAGATTTTATTTTCTGAATGGACGACAATGTTTAAGGAATAACCAAGAATGACATTTTCTCTGTATTGTATACAAAAATAGTCTCTGGTCATTGTCCTAGTCTGCCTGGTCATTATCCTAGTCTGTCTGCTCATTATCCTTTGCTGTCTGATCATTAGTCTGGTCATTAGACATTGTCTGGTTTTTAACTTAGTCTGCCGGGTCATTATCCTAGTCTGTCTGCTCATTATGCTTTCCTGTCTGATCATTAGACTGTCTGGTCATTGTCATAGTTTGTCTGGTCATTATCTTAGTCTGTCTGGTCATTAGACATAGACTGTCTGGTTTTTAACTTAGTCTGCCTGGTCATCATCCTAGTATGTCTGGTCATTATTATTTGCTGTCTGATCCTTAGTCTGTCTGGTCTTTGCCCTAGTCTGTCAGGTCATTGTCATTGTTTGTCTAGTCATTATCTTAGTCTGTCTGGTCATTAGACATAGCCTGTCTGGTTTTTATCTTTGTCTGGATTTTAACTTAGTCTGCCTGGTCATTATCCTAGTCTGTCTGGTCATTATCCTTTGCTGTCTGATCATTAGTCTGCCTGGTCATTATCCTAGTCTGTCTAGTCATTATCCCTTGCCGTCTGATCATTAGTCTGTCTGGTGTTTGTCCTAGTCAGGTCATTGTCATTGTCTGTCTGGCCATTATCCTAGTCTGCCTGGTCATTATCCTAGTCTGCCTGGTCATTATCTTAGTCTGTCTGGTCATTATCTTAGTCTGTCTGGTCATTATCTTTTACTGTTTGTCATTGTCCTTTGCTGTTTGGTAGTTCACGGAGAGGAGAACGTTCTTACTCCCACTCGATTTCTTTTTCTCGAGTTTAGTTTCTCATGGCCCATTTAAAAGTAGTTATGGATGCAATTTGAAATAAACACTCGTATAGATTGCAACGTGTAGGTTACAACTTGAATGATGTTATGCATCGCTCGATGTATAAGTGCACCGATGCGTTATGCTCCCTTCACACGAGCATACACACACACACACACACATACACACACGCACTTCGTTCTCGAAAATATCATTGCAGTCTGAACTCCCTCGACGAATGGCTCTCAGTTCAGCAGAACTTCAGTCCTTAATTCAGGGAAAAAAATAAAATTAAAAAAAATCTTTCCATGTAATAGATGCATGCACACATTAAAGGTATTATCACTGCGAAAATAATATGTGGATCTTTTTCACTGTCTCTATAAAACGAGTCGACATTTATGACGTGTATTGCGCACTTGGTACTTTGGTAGTAGTCTTTTAAAATTAAAATATATGTATATAGTGTAGACTCTCAATAGAAAGTTTCTAAATTTACCCTCCCTTAAAAAAAATACCCTGCGATCCATTTTGAGAAAAGAGCGATTTTTTTTGTCTTGAATGTTAATGTTAGTAATGTGATGTGGATGAGGGTACGCCTCTTTCATTGTGTTATCCATTTGAAGGGACGCAAATCTTGTGCTATCCTTTTGCAGATGAGAAATCGCCAAATGGATTTGGATTGAATTTCATTTTTCGAGTTTTAATATTCAATCATATGTTAAGATTATTCCCACCAGAATTTGTATTGATTAGTATGTTTTAAAATAAACACATACTGAAATTGACCATTTTAAGGAGTACTGTCTTCAATTTTTAGGCCAAGATAAATGCAAGGATAATTTTGCGGTTTTGTCCATGTATGAGATGCCAGACTCTACTGATCTTGTTTTGGATGACTGCTTGTCATAAATAAATTTTCCATGCTATAAATTAGATAACTTTCCTTTATTGATTAACTGAACTGAAACCAGACCTTACTTTGTTCATGACTGAGACCTTCATGACCTAATCCCATCTCTCTCTGTTTGTCTCCCTGTCTTGTCTGTTCTTGTCTTGTCTACGTCTCTGTCATTTCTGTTTGAATTGTTCTCAAATGTCAGTCTCGACTGGATAAGAAGAAAGTAAATCAATTCTAATCTTGATGATCCGATGGAGTTCGACGTCACGCTTATAGACAAAATATAGTCATGATAAACAATAAACTTAAGGTCTGGCATATCAGATGATGTAGTAGTAATGTGAACATGGCGATCAATTTGATTTAGGTCACTCTATATCATCGGGATCGAGATCTGCTTCACTGACGAAACATTTCAAAATGCCACGTGACTGATGGACTGCTTTAATGAGGAAATATTTCAGTGACACATGACTAATGGATGGCTTCATTGACGAGATATTTCAGTGACACATGAATAAATAATGGATGGCTTTCATTGACGAACTATTTTAGAGTGACAATTGACTAATGGTTTGCTTCATTGACGAGATATTTTAGTGACAAATGACTAATGGTTTGCTTCATTGACGAGATATTTTAGAGTGACAGATGACTAATGGATTCCTTCATTGACGAAATATTTCCAAGTGACACACGACTGATGGATTGCTTTACTATCGAAATATTTCAAAACGACGCAAATGACTGTAAGTGAAACATAAGATATTGCATCTCCATAGTCACAATAAAATAAACAGTGGGGGGAAAGAATGAAGAAAACAATAGAAATAAATCAATCCACTTTCGAATTTATTGTAATTTAGTTTTATTCAGAAACAACAGAAGGTAGAAAAGACGTTAATTTTAATAGCATTTTATACCGAAATGCTTAACTTACATTATATGTGCAGATAATTTGTAATGATACCAACCACTTTTATTTAAAGAGTGTAGCTAGTCTAGTGATTTTGTAAGGTCAGTAGAAATTGCATGGAAATTAGCAGCTTATGCAGAACGTTCATTTCAATCGTCCGATTTTACTTCAGTTTGAGATCAATACAGTATACAAGTAATTACATTTATTGAAATTATAGGACAAAATCGAGAATTATCCTCATCTGATTAAATAAGCTTAGAAGAGGCGAAACGAATATTTTGATATTAGCATACACATAAACACAAACACACACAACTCTGGTGTTGGGTAAGGGTGGATCTATAGGACAATCTAATAGCAATCTCTTCCCAGTTAGATCAAATCATGAATTTAAATACAATTATTCTTAATGAATACAAAGAATTTTCATTGACTAGCTTTACAGTATCGCTGCTATATTAAATTAAATCTGTATACATTTTGAAACTGCAATTGTTTTTTCCACGATCATTTAAAGGTACCGGGTCCTTAAAATAAGCATGTTAGTACGTGCCTAATTTGCTTTTTTTTTTTTTTTTAGTTCAAGGTACGCTGTCACTTTTCACACTTCTCATCGTGGAACTCTATATTAATTTTCTTACTGAGGGATGTACCGTGCGACAGCAAGACCGTTTCACTTATGAATCGTCGCGATTGTCCTTACTTTTTACTTACTATAGAGACGAGTCCTTAAAGCGCGCTTACGAAATTCTTTCATTATAATACTGCAATTGGAGAACATCTGTGAACATTTAAAGTCGCCTCTACAGATTGAACAGAGTGAGTGAAGTTGGGTGTTCTTTAAAATCGTGTGACGTCTTTGATTTTGACTAATGGTCTTGGTAGTGTACACCAGTAATTACATGTACTCAGGTCAGTGGATCAGGCATTAGATGTTATAGAGTTCAGTGCTTCGATGTCAGGTCACTGGAGCAGGCATTATGACGTGTCGTAGAGTTCAGTGTACATGTTCTTATATTTAAGGTCGATTATAATAATTTTAACCAGCAAGACAAAAGGCCGAACATCTTTAAACTATTGTTCTCTAAACATTGCAAGTCTGCTTCTATGTCGAGTTTCTGGAATGAAGAAAACACTTTCGATATCATAGATTTTTGTTGTGGCATGTACGAAAATGTCTGTATGTTATCATCTGTATTATTTCTTCTAACACGTTTAGACTGTAGCTAAATGCGTTTTGAATGCGTGTAATTACCTCGCGAATTTCCCTCGAGTTTTCAAGAAGCGGTGACCTCCAGGCCAAATTTAGATAAAGTATTGATTTTCTGATGCTCTTAATTGACTTCTGACATCTCCCTCCCCTCTCTCTCTCTCTTCCCTCTCTTTCTCTCTTGGGACACACGTAATCTTACTCAAGACTCCAAAAGTAGAGACTGTCACTGACTGACCAAACGAATCCACCTGTTGTTAGTTTTACCGGGGCACTCCTTAACCCCGGACGCGTCCGTCAAAGCCCCGTGTGCTAACGTTAAAGAAAACATTCTTTCCAGGCGCTTGTTACCGGAAATCACCGAATCGTGGCTGCCTTTAGCAGTTTGCTCTATAGTCGCTTCAGTAAGGGACAAATGTCTTTTGTAGAAACCCTGCCAACTGTAAAATTCCAGAAAATCGCTACACGTGGCGAAAGTGGTAGGTTGGAAGGAGGTTGAGGGTGAGGGGAAAGTAGCGAAATTAAAAGTCGGTAGGACTGAATCGCTTTTCTATCCAGAGGGACCCCGAGACGTACAAGCATTGTGGAGCAGGGACGACACGGCCCGAACAATGGGGGCGATGATGGGCGTACAATAGACGCCAGCTATCTCGCGCTTGTCGCGCGCCGCGCGCCTCGTCACGTCCATCACGCCTTGCGACAGCCTTCACGATGCCTGCAGGCACTTTATTTTTTTTAAAGTTATTATTCCTTTCTCAGTCTCTTCAAGCTGCAAAACTGGCACCTTGGTCTTTTTTTCATGCCGGTCTGGTGAGAACGGTTGTGTCTGTTCTCCTTGACAGATTTGACTTGAAACGTGGATCTAGTGCACTCTTGCATATGCCAAGAAAGACAACCATATTAGCTCTAACATCGTCAATCGTCGGGTTCCGAAGATGCGATTACACGAAAAGGAATACTGGGACACAAAGCGAAAGATCAGGACGTAAGCTTTGTTTATGTAAATTTTTGTTGTTGCGGTAGATCATTAGTTATTTCCCCTTCCTGGTCAGGTAAACAGCAGGGGAAAAGAGACGGGGGTAGCACGTCAAGGTCGATCAGTGTAGTCGTAGGGTCGATCCTCGATGTTTGATTAAATGTGTGTATGCGCGCGCGTGTGTGTACATGTGCGTACGTGCGTGTGTGTGAGCGAAGATATTGTCACTGTGCTAAGTCTACTCATTTCACACCATTGTATCCTGACCCACTGAACACGGATTGCAATTCATACCACTGTCTACTTCTAATTAGGTCATGTATCCGCATCTTGGCTACAGAAGAAAACTCTACGTCAAGATTGGCAGTTATCTTATCTACTCAATTCCTGGCGTTATGTTCGAGTCCTGTTCAAAAACAAGCCGTCAACTGCTTGCATTTGGATAAATCGAACCTGACCACGAGCGAGGGATTGGCTACATCAGTATGATATTAACGTACAAATTAGATTAGCTGGACCTAAAGCGAGACAACGACTATCTGTGTAAAAGAGTAGCACAATAGCCATCTGGAAATTAAACCTGTTATTGATAAAGTTTACCAGTCGGAATGTTGCCTATATTGATCCAAGTTCTCTTCCCCCCCCCCCATTTGTTATACCCAGTTTAGTTAGCCATATCTTTAGCCAGATAATTATCTGTTTGCCGCCAGCCACATATGCACATATGTGGGCAATTGGTGAGGTTGAGGTAGATTATTCATGGTCGCTTTTTGTAGTCAGTGACCTCGGTGTCAGAAGAGTTTTTGTTTCTACGAGCGATACAAGACACGTGGTTTCGCCCAGATCGCGCTGTGTCCGATCAGGATGAACATCTGTTTAGAGTTCTGTAGAGGCCAGGGTGGCGCGACCCCTCTCTCCTCGTCTTCCTTGATATTACCTCCCTTCACCAACAACGTCTTCGACCGCCCACCCATTATCTTCCTCTCTCTGTGTCACATGCACGTACGCACACACACACACAAAACTGTTTAATGTCGGTTTGACTTCATGCAGAGTCCTGAATAGCTCCATAGATGTCTTGCTGCCACATACTTATAGTATAAAGCCCAATTATATATTCTGTTTGATTATTCGTGTCAGTGCAAAAATATCTGCGAAAGAATTTAATGCAAGACAAATTTAATTGAAGGTAAACTCGACTTTCTATAGTTTTTATAACGACTGTTAAGTTATAACACACCCGAAATAATGTGCATTATCCAGCATGTGATCAACATACTTCCTTTTAAAGACAAAACAAAACAACTTAGCGATCTTTAAAAGGTTGTTTTTAATAAAAGGTACAGTACTGTTGTTTTATGCTATTTTTATTAATATCAAACAAAACAGTATGTCCACAAGATTTTCCTATCAACCTGCGACTTGCCATTTTTAGGTCATAAAAATCCAGGCTATTTTGCTGTTTATTATTTTAAGTTTTCATATCATACAGTACCTGTTTAATGTAACTGTTCATGTCATACAGAGCTGCTTTTCTTGTCATACAGAGCTGTACTTGCTATTTAGTATTGTAACTGCTGTCATATGTAACACTTCATGCTGATTGTTCGGTCTCAGTTTCTAGACTTGTAGAACCGTTCCTATTCTTGCTCTTCGTTAACTATCAATATAATTTTTTGTTGTTGTTTTGTTTGGGGACGGAGAAACGGAGCATGCCTGCTGTTTGTCGGTTTCTCATCATTGATGGTTGTCAATGCTGTATGTTTATTGTCGGTTTCTTTTCATAATTATTTTTTTTATAAAGGCGAACAACGGCCAAAAGCAGTGCGGATGGTAGACTGCCGAAGCACGCCTGTTGAGCGTTTTTTTTTTTTCTCGTGCGCTTCCACACCGAATTTCTGCCATCGATCTCGCCGTTAGCCCGAGCACGAATTTCGTCGATTTGGCGGAAAGCTCCGAGTACTGTACGAGAAGGGAGTTTGTTATCGTCTTTCTCACCCACTCATTCCTTAAGATGTTGTTTTTAATTTTTTCGCTTCGGCCCTTGTTTCTTATTCAACTCAGTTCAAGTTGGTGTACAACGGAACAAAACTGAACCAACACAACAACAGTCACTAGAGGGGAAATAAAAGCGCGCGCATTAAAATGTTAAGGGTTTGTGGTGGATGTAGCGGGGTCTCGGTGCCTGGCCTTTCTTACGCCCCATTTCACCATCATTCAACTGCGCGATTTATGGGGCGTGAAATATGAGAGTAATAACCGAGAATTAATTTCTCTGTGTGTAAAGCCTACGTTGGCGGCAGCGCGATTGTTCGGGGGTAGCAGCGAGTTCTACTTTGTGCTTCAGGCGCGGCGAGGGCTCTGATAGCTCCGCGCTGTCTTGTAACGACTGGGGCTGTGAAGATGTTTCGAGTGAGGTGGTAATGAGAAAAGATTTCGGAGAGAGAGAAAAGGAGGGCGCTGCTCTATAGCAAAAGCTCGTATCCCCTCTCCCTCCTCCCAGCCACACATTTCAATCTTTTTATCCAGCGCCTGGGGAAGAGCAAGTGGCCTATTTTAGCTGTTGGCTGGCCTTGTTTACCTCATGATATATGTGGTGCGATTGCGATGTTGATTATCGCCATCTACTTTTTTCCTGTGGGTCGCGATGGCAGGGAGGAAGAAGGGCGGCTAAAAATTCGAACTTTTTTCCCTCTCTTGTCGTCTGTTCCGAAGCTGGCGCGGGAAAATTGGAAGCACATGTTATTCTAGCGGTTGGAAGAAATGGCAGAATGCTTATTTTGTCTGGTGTTCAGGAGAAATACGGTGGAATTCGACGGAATGAACAATGTCAGCATTCCTTGTGCCTGTGCAGAACTGAAGATATACTTGGTGGATTTTTGCACTTAACAAGGTACGTCCCGACACGTTTGTAAGATGGTAACGACGATCATGTAGAAGTGTATTTTGACGGTAGAGACTCCACGCCCTCTTCCCCCCACCCCCCTTCGGCTGTTGCTGGATAATTCATGTATAAATAATCATGTTTATTTTAGCTTATTTTGTTACATATTTTTTTCTCTTCCTGTTCAGTGTCATTCACAATTCTTTTAATCGAACCCAGTTTTGTAACCAAGTGTTGCCGGGTGGAATTCCAGAGGCGTTGTTGGCCTGTGCCTGTGTATTATATATACTATTAAGAATGCCGGTCAGTCAGTACAAGCCTGCCGCTTCCAATCAAGCAATTTACATTGAAGGATGAGAAGTTTTAGTTCTACCTTTCTCTTCCTTTGGTTTGCATGTCTGTAGGAAAGCTTGTTCTACGCATGATAACGTCTCTTGAGTCGTTTTTGCCTGGAGACAAACATGTATAATCTGTCACTTGCCATTTGTTCATTTTATTTCATATACAAGTACAACTGCGAAGGCTAGCTTGCCAGGATTCCAAACGGGAATTATGATAATTTCATTAGCTGTATGCTAATTGCTATTATCTAGATGACATTTTGTCTGTTTATCTATCTATTTGTCTTTATCAGTTATGCCTTTAACGTGACATTAAGAAATACTTTCAGTGAATTCTATAGACGTAAACAGCTAGAGACGGTTTATTTGAGTTGGAAAACGAGAATAAAGATTACCTGTTTCGCGATTTTATAATATATTTTAATAGACTTTAAATGTGCTCATAAATTATTCAGTGATTAGAAACATTTGTTAATTTCTATCGATTTGTACGCTCACTTCGTAATTTGCCACTGACTAACATATTCAATACGTGCCACTGTCTAGCGCAGGGGTGGGCAAACTTTTTGTGTGTAGGGCCACATTGACAAATGTAAAGCTATTGGGGGGCCGCATATATATATTATACCCACTTTGTTTACAGCAACCTATCACAATAAGTAATTATGAATTATTTATAAAACAGTATAAAACTATAAATAACCAATTATTTCAATTTTATTTTACTTATACATTTATACATTATATTTTACAGTATGGACTAACACTTTTACTAATTTGTTAACAAGATTTTACATTTTTATTATTATAATAAATTTTTAAAATTATCTATCAGTGGCTTTAATTTAGACATAAACCGACTACATTGTCATTACAATTATTGATTTCTAATGAGATGTATGTAACTGCTTGCAATTTTTAACAATATTCTTGAAATCTGGAGCAAGTTTACTTGTTGAAATTCGCATGACAGCATGCAAGTTGCAGTCCGACAATAAAGACCTATTCTTAGATTTGTTGATCTTCAAGCAAGAAAATGCTTGTTCGCAAATGTATGTTGATTCAAACAATGATAAAAGTTTAGCTGCAAAGTTTTTCAAGTTTGGAAATGATTCTTCTGATAAAGACCCATAGAAATCCAGCAAACCATCTGACTTGAATTTCTCTTTCAGGTCATGATCTGCTTGTAAGTCAAGAAGCTCTAACTGTATGTCCTCCGGGGCTGTATCAGCTTCTGCACTAAAAGGGGAACTGAGAATATTGAAGTGTGGCTCTAAGTTCTTGAAATCTTTAAATCTCCTTCCAAATTCATCTAACTGAGCTCTATACTTTTCAGTCATTTCACCAGAAATGGTTTCTTGTTTCAGCAAAGGGAAGTGACAAGACTTTTTTTTCACTTGCTTGTCTGGAGAACAGTGAGAGTTTTGCCCGAAATGATTTTACATGTACATACATTTCATGTGCAAATGCACCATTGCCCTGAAGTTTGACATTCAGTTCATTTAACTTTTCCATAATTTCAATGGCAAACATAAAGTCTAACTTCCACTCTTTATTGACAATGTTAGTATTAAAGTCACATTCAATGCCCTTCATCTCTAGGAACATCACTATTTCTTCTCTGAGGCCCCACACTCGCCTCAACACCTTGCCGAGACTCAGCCATCGAACACTGGTGTGGTACAGCACATCGGAATGTTCAGTTTCCAAATCGTCAAGTAATGCCCTGAACTGTCTGTGATTAAGTCCTCTTGATCTGATGAGGTTGATGACACTGACAACTTGGTCAATAACATGCTTGATATTCAAAACAGTTTTACACAGATTTTCTTGATGGATCACACAGTGAAGTGGTAATAATGTGTGGTCAAGTTATTCTGCTTTAATCTTATCACTTATCAACTTTACCAGACCTACATTTTTTCCGGTCAAAGCACGAGCTCCGTCAGTTGTAACACTTGCCATCTTGTTCCAAACCAACCCAGTTCTTTCAATACAGTTATTAACAGCATTGAATATATCATGGCCTGTGGTTGTGTCTTTGAGTGACTCAACACTTAGTAACACTTCAGTGAGTTTGAAAGAAGTGTTTATTCCACGTATAAATATCAATAATTGGGCAGTATCGTGTACATCGGTACTCTCATCCAATGCAAGAGAGTACCATAAAAATTGTTTACTTGCATCTTGAAGTTTATGCATCAAATTGTTACTTATCTTGTCAACACGTCTGATCACAGTTCTCCTTGATAAAGTAATGTTGTCAAATTTGTTTTTTTGTTCTGGACACATAATGTTTGCTGCATCTAGCAAACATTCCTTGATGAACTCGCCATCAGAAAATGGCTTGTTGTGTTTTACAATTCTGTGTGACAGCACCAGACTAGCTTCTGTTGCAGCATCTTGAATTGTGGACTGTTTAGTGAAAACAGTTTGCTGTTTCTCCAAATTTTTCATCAGCTCCAGGCATTTCCTTTTCCTCTCCTAGGTTGTTAAATTGTATCCGAAATCGGAATGTTTTGTTTGGTAGTGTCTTTTTAAATTGTACTCCTTGAAGACAGCCACTGACTCATGACACAACAAGCAAACTGATTTGCTACCAACTTTTATAAACAGTACTTAGTTGTCCATTCATCATTAAAAACACGGCATTCATCTTCAATCTTACGTTTTTTAGTGACACTCATTGTTTTAATAAAATTTGTTAGAATTTTACAAATTACAAACTTTAAAAAGGAAATGAAACAAAACCTACTTCCGGCTGTGTGTGAAAATAAAATATTCTGAAAACAAGGAGTAAACTCAGAATAAATTTCAGAAATTTATCAAGACTACTACAACAAATAAATTAATTTGAACATTGTAAATGTGAAAATAATTTATAACAGCAAAAAACTTTGAAAACTTTTGATCACACAGTGAGGGTAAAGACAGACAATGTTAATTTACAGTTAATAAGATGACTGGCGAAGTCTGGAGGTTGGACCCCAAGAGTTGAATCAGTCTCCAACTGAAGTCTTAGAGTTCCGTAGTCGGCCCTGTGGACTTTGGTGTTGGTCGTTCCAAGCAGGACACAACGGTTAATGAAGAAAGGCACGCTCGGTACTCGCTGCAAAACACAGAGCATAGCGCTTAGAACAATTCTTAACTTTTCTATCTTTTTTTGCTTTCTCATCAATCATTCATCTAACAACATGTCTGTAAAAGAATTGATCAGCCCCATACATCCTTCATTCATTGATACAGTATTTCAACATGAATTATACATATCCATAAGTCAATATAATTTTAATATATCTCAATCGAATAATTCTAACCCAACATGTGAATAATAGTTTAACACAATTTATTTCTAAGTCTAGAATGAATAGATAGCTTACCAAAGCGCATTGATGACTGCCTTTCAAGCTGGACCAGAAATCTCGTACAATCAGTATTATCGCAGTGCCTTGCCATGGGATATGACGGAGTATTTATGGGCTCGGGTTTTGGTGGGTAGGGACTGTCCATCTAGACCTGTTTACATTTGTTTGCTTCAACACAATGTCCTACCCTCCTTGACAGCAGTTACCACACTGGTTCCTGTTTACATTTGTCCACCTCAATATTACGCATCCTATTCGTCCTTGATGGGTTTTCCCCTTCCCCTCTCTATCTCTACCCAGAAAGTGATTGTAGCAGACTTCTTTGATTGCAATTAGAGAACTGACCAGAGTGCTCTCGCCCTTGACTGTCCATCAAGTGTGACTGCTAACAGTTTGACACGGTATGGTCCTTTCTTTCGTCAGTACAACGTGCGAGTAGTTAAATGTTTGCCCGAATCAATTAGTGACGATTTTGTCCGTCAAGCGTGACTGCGCTAACGGTTTCACATGAAAGCCCTTTGTTAAATTTCTAAATGTCGTCATAAGGGCCGCATAATATCAGTCCGCGGGCCGCATGCGGCCCGGGGGCCGTAGTTTGCCCACCCCTAGTCTAGCGTATTCAATGCTGACCTTTGTCTAGCCGCTCTAGCGTATTCACTGCTGACCTTTGTCTAGCGTATTCTGTCTGGCGTATTCAATGCTAGCCTTTGTCTAGCCGCTAGCGTATTCAAGGATGACTTTTGTCTAGCGTATCCAACGCTGGCCTTTGTCTAGCGTATTAAATGCTGGCCTTTGTCTAGTGTAAACAATGCTGGCCTCTGTCTAGCGTATTCAACTCTGGCCTCTGTCTAGCACTCTAGCGTATTCAATATTGGCTGCTGTATACGTGTATAGTATAGGAGCCTACCTGTATATTATTCTCATGGCTTCTAATATGCTTATGCAGAACTACATCAAACCTCAAAATGTTCGTGCACAACAGTCGCCTTCCAAAATCCAACTCATCACAAAGTTCAATTTTCTTGTCACTAAATCCACCGCCAGAACGTATTGATCACTTGCCATTATTGACATATACAAGGTTACGTGAACTCGCTGTATATTACCACAATATAGGCCTAATGTGTGTGCTCGCTGTATATTACCACAATAAAGGCCTAAAGTGTGAGCTCCCAAACTTCCAGTGGAAATGGTTTTCCTGTCACTCTTTATTTTCTGTTAAAGACCTTACTATATATATATAAACTAATTTTGAGAACAAATACACACGCAAACCGGATATGTATAGATATATAAGTTGGAAAATAGATGTAAAAGCTAACTTGATATATATATTTTGAACGTTTGAGAGCAGGATGGAATATACAAGCAAACTGGATGTACTACGTATGAACTAATTTTGAGAAATAAGATATGAAAGAAGTATTTTTATTTGTTGTGACTTTTGCGTTATTTCTCAGTGCAACTGTTAGATAGATATAAATTGCTGGTGTTTACTGTTTACATCTATTTTACCGAAAACTGTCTGTATCTTAGACATTACAAGATAGGGGTGATAGTTAGATTTTACACTTTCTAACAAAAATATTAATTTAATCTTTTTCTTTCCTCTTCCTACACTTACCCTTAAAAAAATGATGTGAAGGAAATAGTTCGATCTCACGTTTATTTTGATTACGTAATTTAATGTTGACATTGTACATTGGGGGGTAGGAGTGCGTGCGAGAGAGAGGGAGACCCGGGGTGGTAGGGGTGCGTGCGAGAGAGAGACCCGGGTTGAGTGGGTGGTAGATTCCTGTCAAAGACAGATTTAATGAAAGCAATATATATACAAAGCCCTTTACTTTTAAAAAACGAAACAGAGAGATTTTTGTACGACTGAAATAAATATTGTTACGGGTTTCCACCCGGTGGCATGCTCGAGCGAAGCCAGCCAGCTCTGATGCCAGAATCTGCGCGATGAAAACAGATCGATAGACGCTCGGCATAAACAGCCTGATGGTTCATTGATGAGCTTCAATAGGACCGCGGGTCGCAGGGACACCATCAAACCGCCGTAAAAACCCGGACTGGAGCGAGGACCTGCCAACCCCGGTCTCCGCCGAGAGTAGTTATTTCTACGAATTAGCATTTACGAGTTGTGGTTGACCATATATTTGCCCGGGCGCCGCATATGCAATGTGTCAAGAGATTCTATGAATTGTGATTTACAGTGCGAGGTGTGTGCACTAAAGCGTTTCCTGCTCCTGGATTATTGTTCACAGAGTTGCAAGTGTCTGGACAATTATTAAAAATCGGGCAAGCGCCTGGGCAATGTGCCTATGTAGTTATTAAAATAGGGCAAGTGTATAGGCAGTTATTAAAATTGGGCAAGTGTATAGGCAGTTATTAAAATTAGACAAGCGCATAGACAATTATTAAAACTGGGTAATTGCCAAAGCAGTTATTAAATTGGGCAGGTGTCTCGCAATTATTAAATTGGACTAGTGGCTAGGATTTATTAAATTGGGTCTGAGCCTACGCAATTAGTAAATTGGGCAAGTGTAAGGTAATTATTAAATTTGACAGTCTCAAGCATTTTTGCTTCATGGCTATTACGTCATAAATTCCCCGCATGTCTAGATACATACTAAAATTAAGTAGTTACTATGCAAAATATTAAAAGTAAATAGTTATAAGGGTAAATATTAAGATGACCTTATATTTTGTTTCAAATATTAAATTTATTTCTAGATATATTTGAAATATTGCAAGATTCAGAGCAGATATTGCAGTGAACTTTTTAATTTAAGAAATGTTTAGGGTTGTTACAAATACCAAAATAAACTTGTGTTTAAGATTGATTAAAACGAACTCCATGTAGGAAATAATGAAATAAGTAGGGTCGAGTTTAAAATTAAAATGAACTTAACGTGTAAATGAACGCAAATGTTTCGATGAATGTAAATTGGTAAATATTGTAAAACATAACGTATTGGCAAATATTCAAGCAAACTATTAAAATGAGCTTATGTGTTTGGTATTTTTTAGGATGTTTTTAATTTTTTTTTGTTGGGTTTGTTGTAAATCTTACATCATACACATATATAGTATTGATTATTGAGGGTTATGTATGGCGACGATATTTATGTTTCGTTTAATCGTCCATCAGTCTGCCGACATTTTATAGGAGCATGACCACCGCCGATTTATTTCCCTGTAGAATAAAATACTTTATTTAACGAAGTTGTGCGCGCGCGCGAGTGTTAAAGTCGATTATTGCATATACTGGCGTGAACATAAGGGCTATATGTATATAGACGCTTTTAGGGGTCTCTGGTAGCCCCTTGTCGTTACTTTTAGGGGTCTCTGGTAGCCCCTTGTCGTTATCATTTCCATCTCTTCCTTCATTAGGCCCTTAGCCTTTCTACTTATGCGCAAGGCACCTGTGATCTTTGAAGAAACCGATCGAATGATGATTTAGTAATTTTTATGTTATATATTCGATTACATTAACGAATACAATTTTCGGACTCACGCACATATATATATATATATTCTCTCTCTCTCTCTCTCTCTCTCTCTCACACACACACACACACACACACACACACACACACACACACACGTGCAGACACAAAACTTAATCCTTCCTAATAGACGATGTCTGAAATTTAACGTGTCCGACGACTCTAGCAATGACGACTGTGTGTAATAGCTGCGCTTTAAAAAAAAAATGATTTTAAAAAAAGAAAAGAAAAGAGAGATCACACAATTTGCTCTTGAATTTCATGAGTCATTGGCCCTGTGTCGATGACATCTGCCATATGCCAATCAGCAGAGAATGATCGCAGCCAATGAAATGCAAGTTTTACAACATATATTTATGTTTCTAATGACCTGAGCACACTGCAATAAAATATTAACAGTATTTGATGATTGTGTATTGTTACTGATCAACAGAGATTTCTTTAATTACAAGTTGTATGCAATAAAGGACAAGCGCATTTCCCGACTATTCACTGTTGTCCTCCGTGTATACTGTTTTCGTGTGATCACTGGTGTCTGGTTAAGCGTCTGACTATCCAGTTACTAGGCAGATAGAGTTTATTTCAAGCCACTGGAATGTTTCAAAGATTCATGTTTTGTTTCTGGTTAGTGACGTTTCTTGGGCTTCATCAAAATACGTGTATGTGTACATTTTCTGGCCTGTCATTGTATGTGTGCGTTTATGCGGGGGTGTGAGTGTGCGTGCATCCGTTCATGTGGTGTGTGTGTGTGTGTGTGTGAGAGAGAGAGAGAGACTCAGAGCGCTGTCGGAGAAATCAACGCATGTTGGATATGGACAAATTCCCACCATCCACCCCCACCCAACAGCGACGCTAGCGCTAGCATGGTGCAAACTTTCTGTCGACCTGTTTTTATTACATAACATCATTGGCTTTTTCAGGCAGATGGTTTGCCTGCAATGTTACCAAAGAGAGGCAAAGGGGGGGGGGGGGATAATTCAGTTTGGAAGTCAAGCGCTGCAAAAAGAAAAAAAAGGTGTTTTTCTCCTGTCGCCATGAAGAAAACACTTACGTCGAAAAGAAGAAAACTATAAGCAGAGTGAGGGATTAATACTGTATATTGATTAGGTGATTAGCGCCATACATTCAATAGGTGATTGGCACTATGTGCGTGATTATGCATTGCTAGTCACTGTTATACAACTAATTAGAATTGTTGAATCTTTAGATATTATTTCATAACACTGAGAAAAATTTAGTAGGTATAGATATTTTCAGCACTGATTAGAATTGTTGGATGTTTAGATATTGTCACATCATTGACTAGAAATGTAGGATGTATAGACAGTTTCGTCACCGACTAGAACTGTAGGATGTTTAGATATTATTTAATCGCTGACTAGAATTGTAGTATATCTAGACACAGTTACAGCACTGACTAGAATTCCAGTATATCTAGACAGTTACAACACTGACTAGAATTGTAGGATGTTTAGTCATTCTTATAACACTGACTAGAATTGTAGGATGTTTAGGCAGTTATAGCACTGACTAGAATTTTAGCAAGTCTAGACGGTTACACACACCACTGACTAGAATTGCTGGTTGTCTAGGCATTGAAATAGCACTGACTAGAATTGTAGGATGTTTAGTCATTTTTATAGCACTGACTAGAAATATAGGATATCTAGACTCATGCACAACACTGACTAGAATTGCAGGATGTCTAGACATTGTTATAGCACTGACTAGAAATATAGGATGTCTAGACTTTGTAATGGCACTGACTAGAATTGTAGGTTGTCGTAACGCGATTATGCCTGATATAGAGTGCATGACCTTAATTAATGGCAGGAAACTATGTTTAAAGGCTAGAAGTTGACAGTTATATAATCTCTGTGGACTAATAGCCCTTTCTTCCTTTTTCTCACCCTTTCCGAGAACCATAATAGCGCATAATTTCTAATGTGTAGATTGAAAGCCTTAGCACACGCTTTGCTATTTTTTAATGATCTCCTTGAATTGCAGTATTGGATTGAAACATTCTGCAAACATTGTCATTGCTAGTTTCCTCGTTTTCTCGTTTTGTTTAAATTTTAAAAAGTAAACAACAGATTGCATATCGACTTTCCCTGTGAGTAACAGACAGACAAGTAAATATATAGATTTAACATACGTTTTCAAATAAATGTTGTTTTAATTCCCATGTAAAGTTTAATTAGCTGTAGTTTTGTTGAGGCCGGTGTAAATAAATGTTGTTTTAATTCCCATGTAAAGTTTAATTAGCTGTAGTTTTGTTGAGGCCGGTGTAAATAAATGTTGTTTTAATTCCCATGTAAAGTTTAATTAGCTGTAGTTTTGTTGAGGCCGGTGTAAATAAATGTTGTTTTAATTTCCATGTAAAGTTTAATTAGCTGTAGTTTTGTTGAGGCCGGTGTAAATAAATGTTGTTTTAATTCCCATGTAAAGTTTAATTAGCTGTAGTTTTGTTGAGGCCGGTGTAAATTAATGTTGTTTTAATTCCCATGTAAAGTTTAATTAGCTGTAGTTTTGTTGAGGCCGGTGTAAATTAATGTCGACCGCTGTAGCTAAAAAACGAAAGCTATCGTTAAACCACGGCATCGCTAATTCACCATGGCAACCCCACCATGCCTGGCAACTGTATAAATGACTGCGTCACTGAATGCCAAAATGCACTGGACCGCAATACGCCCATTTTTCTTCTTCGTTCTTTTCTCTTTCGTTTTTTCCCCGTGCACTTAACATGAGCAATGGGTTCGTGCATTCATATACAGTGTTCGTCATGCATACATGTTCAATGTTCGTGCAGTTATGTGCTGGGTTCTTTCACTTATGTATGCAACACTCTTGTAATTATGTGCAGGGTTCATGCTTCTATATGTACTATATTGGTGCACTTATGTGCAGTTTTCATGCAGTATTGTGCAGTGACAGTGTTCGTATAGTTATGTTAGTGTTCGTGCAATTATTTTTAGTGTTTGTGTAGTTTTGTATAGTGTTCGTGTATGTATTGTCTTCGTGTAGTTATGTAAGTGTTACGTGAGGTTATGTATAATGTTTGTGTACTTATGTATAGTGTTCGTGTAGTTACATGCAATATTCCTGCAGTTATGCCCCGTGTTCATGAAGTTGTATGCAGTCTTCGTGCAGTTAAGCTGTTAAGCTGTTCACACCAGGAGAAGCTGCCTGTGAAGCAAGGCTTTTTTTCTTCTCGAGCATTGTTCAGTTCAATCCAGTCTAGTGAAGTGTTTCGTTCCGTCGTCACTTTTGCTTCTGACAAGAAACCTAGGATTGTATGTTTTAGCAACAGCGAAAATTTGTTTACAAACACATCTGCACTAAGATATTGATTGGCTATGACCTTTAAAATTTTTCCGTGGCAGGTAGTAATCTATTGATTTTAAACTTATTTCGCAAGTGATCTAGAATGCTAACCATAGCCTTATGGGCCAAATGAAAGGCACCCAGCCAGGTTAATCATGCAAATAAGCTAAATGAGTAGTGCTCAGCGTTTTGATTATAGAGAGCCAGTTGTGAAAGCCGTAAAATTGAAAATTGTAATATACGATCAAAAGACCGCTTTTTCTGCGCGATTTCAGAAATTACCATTGTATACAAACGAACCTGATGACTGAATAGTCATAGAGGATCACTCTTCTATAGAGGACCGCTTTATAATACTGACTGCACAATAGTTGACAAAAGCTAAATGTCATCTGCACTTGTGCCTCAGACTTTGCAATACCTTATGCTACACGCAGAACACAAACAAAAATTAAACTCTCAGTGTATTTAGCCAAAAGTGCCGTCACGCGGTGACGTCATGCAGCAACGAAAAATATTAAATTTGATTTTTATACACAAATGCCGTAAGACAACATTTATAGTTTGTTTTTGGTCTGGTGGTTCATAAATTTTGGCCAGAAAAGGGTTTGGAAACTTGAAATTACGTTTTAAAAAAATTAAGTGTGTTGAAAAAGGCAAATTTTGTATACTTGATGAAGGGTGGAGTCCCGTTCACGTGATCATTTGTAACAGTAGCTTCCCCTCTTCGGCTACAGACAAATCGTGCCCAGTGCAAAAAAGTGCTTAAAGATATGTACAATTTTTTAGATTTTTTTCCACTTGACACGCGCTTCACTTTTAATACAGTAACGCATGTTGAGGTTACCTGGTGTTTGTTGATCGTTTCGCTTGGATTTATTTATGTCCTTGAGAAATGTCCCGTGTCACACAGGACGATGTGCATGGCAGACACGATTCATGTTTTCGCATGTCGACGCATTTCTATTATTAGTATAATGTATATTTATATATATTTCATGTCTTTGTCTTGCTTGTTTTAAAGATAGTTTTCTTGGTATATTAATTTTTATAGTTTGCCTTATTTCTTTTACCTGCGGATGCAGCCATCCTGATGTAATTCTGCTTTATTTCTTCATTTTTGTTACTGATGCATTCTTTCACTGCTGTTTCTTTTACTTACTGATGCATTCTTTTACTGCTGTTTATTTTACTTACTGATGCATTCTTTTACTGTTATTTCTTTTACTTACTGATGCATTCTTTCACTGCTGTTTCTTTTACTTATTTATACATTCTGTGACATGCACCCCTTTCTTACTGCTTATGATTATTAATCATCCATAACTCATTACAAGTGATGGAGAAATCTTAATTTATGTTTTATTAATAATTCTTCCAAGGGACACCACTCGTCTATCACTTGGCGGATTATACAGATACATAAAGTTTACACAATGTTCACCGTGTGTTTGCCAAATACAGTTAAAACAATGAGTCTAAATCTCATACTCGTTGTCTGTGCTAATAAAACATATTTTAATGCATTTGTTTTTCACTGGTCATGCATTGGATTTAAAACATCACACACAAACCATCCAAGATCTGCAACCATCATCACATTCTCCTTTCACGATTTTGTTCTGAAGGGAGCTAAATTACGATCGTCACAGCAACTATTTGCGCTGATATGAAAGGTCCTATATAAGATCGTGTCAGTATAATTATTATTACTAAATTTAAAAACTAAAAACTGAAACTACACCACCCACCTCGAAAATTTTAAAAATAACATAAAATTACACACCCCAAAAAATCTTCATAATTGTACTTTTTAACAGATCTCTGCAAACGCGCGTTGCTACATTTTCACTTGACATTTCATGAAAGGCTTAGGTGAATTTAATCTTGCATATTTATTTATTACATAAAGCAAAGATACCCTAGCACATCAGCAACTGCGTTGAAAGATAAAGCCAGCGGTCCGTGTGATTACTCTTTGATTGTACACGTGCTTATCCGTCCATCTTTGGTCTCCACGACCTGGTAGGAAAGGAGATGTACGAGTGGTGGTTGTGGATGGTGATAAAAGCACGTACGACCGTGCTAGTCTCGGTTACCCCGGCACAGCGCTCGTAGACAGCCAGCCACATACAACACCAAGACTGCACCCTGTCCACGTGACCCTGTCTCGCTCCCCCTGCTCAGCGGCGCCAGGGAATCGATTGTAACCATGGCGATACCCATGCCGCTTGTCGCCTCGTATCCCTAGTTTGTAAAAGTATTATCACAGCCAGGCATGACAGATAAGGCACGGACTAAAGAGCCTATTGTTATGTAAGTCAGTCTGGGGCCAGCCGTAATGTAATCGGTCTGGGGCAGGCCGTGATGTTAGTCGGTCCGGGGCCGGCCTTGGCAGACCGACATTCTTCAGCAACAACTTTGACGCAACCACCTTGTCAGTTGCGTATTTGTATTGCATCGTGACCCGTTAGGGCCTTTAAAAAAAAATGTTGCGCTATTCATAAGTGAAGCTGTTCTGACTGCTTGTTCATAGCAAATGGCCTCTCAGGAACTATCATGCTCAAAGTTTCGCAGAAATAGAAGTGTCGGGTAATGGACAGGAGTGCCTATGGAAAAGAGCACACAGACTGGGTAAATTACTGACATTGCCGCTGTGAGATATAATTCTTACAATTGTGCATTCTGAATGGCTTGTCTGCTGTACTGTGGTCAGATTCTGATTAAGAGAGACTATCTATTGACATTTGGAAGAAAGTGACTTAGAAGAGATTTTTTGCTTTACTTTTTTAGAAAGCTGTAAGAGATAACTGTATTTTGTGAGCTGTTTACATTTCTTAAACGTTGATTTCTAAAGAATAAAATAAAGATTCGGGTCACATGAAAAATGGCATTTTTGCTGTTCTACCTCTAGAATGCAGATATTGGTAATT
Organism: Sinotaia quadrata; assembly: GCA_028829895.1. Classification (NCBI taxonomy): domain Eukaryota; kingdom Metazoa; phylum Mollusca; class Gastropoda; order Architaenioglossa; family Viviparidae; genus Sinotaia; species Sinotaia quadrata. The sequence continues at coordinate 25,476,868 of CM054177.1, read as the reverse complement.
GGTTCAGTACCTTTAGTATTCGTGTAAAGTTTATAGAAGGTGGGGTGGGGGTGGGGAGGATGGAGAGTTCTGGTATTGGTGTCTAAGATGCCATGTATTCATTAGAAGGCGGATGTCTGCACGTAGGGGACACGCCACCTCCCCGAACTGAAGCTGGGGTCAGGAAAGTTTGATCAACAGAGCCCTTGTGTAAACACTGCTAATAGGTCGTGTCAGCGCTGGCGTCCAATCTTTCACGTGCTCCTGGTTGAAGTGTGTGGTCGCGTGTACGTATGAGTGACTGACTGTACGTGTTTGCTCAGAGAGGGACACGAATGTATGGTGTGTTTGGGGGTGGTGGTGGATGGGGAGTATATGTGGGGATGGTGAATGAGACACAAATAATATCAAACCGTCTCCCACCATCGCCATAAATTATTTCTTTCTCTGCGAAAAAGAGGCTTCGATGGAGATCTGAAGAAAAACTCCTACCCAGTTTAAATCAAAGAAATGTGTGGCATAATTTAAAGTCTTAAGAAACGTTTCGAACCAATTTTAAGTGTTAAGAAACGCTATCTGGGCATTGTTAAGCTTAAGAAACGCTGGTTGTTTAAAATCTTAAACAAGCGCTCCTTGGTAGGCTTATGTCTTAAGAAAAGCAGTCTGGTCGTTTTATATCTTAAGAAACTGCTCAAGTCTAAAGGAAAGCTGGAATGTCAACTGATCTTAATTAAGAAACGCTTTCTGATTGTTTTTAAAACAATCTGATTGTTGTAAGAAATACTGTCTGATTGTTTTGCGTCTTAATAAATGATGCCTGATTGTTTTACGTCTTACGAAATACTGTTGATTGTTTTACGTCTTAATAAATGATGCCTGATTATTTTACGTCTTAAGAACTTGTAATGTTTTGCCGAGAGAATGGCAAGATGTTAATTCTCCACCACCTGTGCCACCTGTAACCGTAGGCTAATCCCCTAAACATACCTTTTGGCTGGCCACACATGTTAGGAAGATGAATAATAGATAACGTAGAATAGCAGAGTGATAGTTCTAGAAGATAGATCGAGCCCCCTGATTCAGTCAGGGTAGATAGTAAGTGAATACAGGTGACAGACTACAATATAAACATGTGAGTCACCTAACACGAGTGGTCTATGTAGCAACAATAAATGTGTTCTACAAGAAATAACATAAGACAGCATGGTTATAGAAAATAGTTCAACAGTTATAATTAGTGTATGTATATATGCATAATCATGACCATGTGGTGGTGTTAAGAGAATATCTGTTTTGACCTATGACAATGTAGTAATTATTTGGTTCATTTGTATGAGCGAGCAAACTATAATAAATTTATAAGAGAACACTGAATGTTTCTGAAATATTCTATAGTACTTTGGTAGAGTATGACTGATACTGAGTGCTTGTGACTTTATAAATTCATAACTTTAGAAATGCCTGATATGTAGTCTAGGTCCAAATGAATGTCATTAGCAAACGCTCGCATGGTTCATTAAACTGGTCCTTAGCACATGGGTCATTCTGCTCTGGTGCTGCTTGTGTTGCAAAACTGATATCAACATCCTGGATACATTTGTTCTGTTCTGGCATCGTTTTGCAGCTCTATACTTATTGAACTCTACATCTCATCATAGAGATAATGATTAGTTAGGCAAGCAAAACCACATAGCTTTGGCAGTAATATATACAGAAGATGATTTCCTTCTGTGTTGATAACTGGAGATAAGTTTAGTAGTATGAGTATACTCTGTTAACATCATGAGCCCAAATATCTGTTGCCTCAACGGTCAGCTGTATTTGACTAATAATTTACAGTAGGGTTTTTGAGCTGTGCTTTGATTGGTTTAGTGAATTGTCTGGAACATTAGGTATGTTCCCACCTGAGGATAAAGGTCATTCTTTCTAATAGGTAGGTTTACCTGTAGTCTGTTTTTAGAGGGAGAGGGGGTTTGGGGCTACATAAGCCATTATGTGACAGAAACTGTTTTACGTCGTAAAAAACACTGAGTGTGATAGTCTTAAGAGAAACTATGGTCATATCAAGTCTTTACAAGAGGCTGCATGATCATTTTAAATTTTCATTTCATTCAAGTCTTACGGGAAAAAATAGTTTTAATACCTAAGAAAAATGGTTGTCGTATTCATTTGTAAACAACAACAATAAAGCTCTGTTGGATAGGAGTTGTAAGAAAATATGTGGCCTTGCCCCAACCGCCTCCCATTCTCCTCAAGAAGTACAATACCCAGAATACAAATTGTATGTCAAGGTTGTTTCAATAGATAAAGGTCGCATTGTAATATTTTTTGCAGTTATTTATAGTTTGTCAGATTGTATTGATGGTCTCGAAACAATGACTTGTTTTGTAGGAACTGAATTAGAATTTCAACACTATATACTGCCAAAAAACCACCCGAGTTTCATTAGTCGTGTCTTGAATACATTTGTGGTAGTTTTAAGTCCCAAGAGGACCTATCTGAGCATGTGGTTGGTAATTTTTAAGGTCTAGAAAAGGCTGTTTACTTATAGTTCTCCTTTTCCTTTAAAAAATATCTTTGCACTACGAAACCAACAAGAAAGAAAGTTTTGCTCCTGTTTTATTTTTTAGAAATCTTCCTTGAGTATTAATAGATAATACTGTTTGTTATTATGTATTAAATTTTGTTGACTAAAAAATAAATTAAGACTGTAACTTTTATCGGTCTTTGTGTTTATTACAAGTAAACAGTAAATTTCGATGGGCAATGCATTATTAAATGAAAGCGGTAAATTTGATTGGTGTGCGTTATTTTAAGACAGTAAATTTGGCCAATTACGAGTGCAAGCATTGTTTAGTCTTGGTTACTATTTCTACACATGTAACAGGCATGTACAGTTTGACTCTACGATTGACTAGTGTAGGTTGGTGACTACAATTGTCTAGTGTAAGTTGGTGACTACAATTGTCTAGTGTATGTTGTTGACTACGATTGTCTGGTGTAGGTTCGTGACTCGATGTTCGTTTAGTATAGGCTTGTGACGACGATCATCTAGTGTAGGTTTATGACTCGACGATTGTCTACTGAACGTTTGTGACGACCTTTTTCTAGTGCAAATGTTCAGATTTTTGGTCTTATTCCGGCTTAAGTACGACCTATATCAGGCTTATTATTAATGACAAAGTCAAGTGAACGGTAAAAAAAAAAAGAAATGTTAACAACTCTTTCAAACTACATACCCAGTTTCTCATTTCTTATAATTCGTTTACATTTGCAATCCATTCATTTCATGACGTCATATATAGGTTGTTCACTCTCGCGATGCTTGGTTGTGCGAATTACGCATTAGTACGTGGTGAACATAGGCAACACCTTGATACTGGCTACACGCACACACACATACATACACACATATAACCTTGATTGTGGAAGTGTCACGACGGATCAGGCCCTGGAGAGTAGAAGAGTAACGTCTCTATCCATCCCAGTTCCTCCACTTTCACACCCACCCTGAATACAGCACGTTAGTTTTCCTGTCGTGCGTACGCCGCAAGCTAGGCATGCCAGGCAGCGGATTATAAAGGTAAATTTCATGGTGTCAAAACTTTGCTCGAACTTCTCAGGCGCTGATAAAAGTTGACACTGGGGGCGGCGCATATGTTGAACGCGAACCCGTTGGGGTGAAGACCTTCATAGCGTGGAGCATTGGTAATAACAGTCTTTTCTCTTTTTTCGTCATCTTGTCCCATGTCTAGACCCAGGGTGGTGCAGTGCGTGGAGTTTTGGAGATGCACGCGCGTCGACTCGGTTCAGTTAAAAAGTGACGCTCCCCCCACCCCACCCCTTTTGACTTCTTGAAGTAAATACCGAGAACACCTGCTTGGGGCGTGTCTGTGTTTCGTTAACTCCAGTTAATCAAGTCCACGGCCTGCTGTTTTTTCTTCTTCTTTGACTGACTAGTTGGATAGACGTTATAAAATAGGATTAAATACGTACAGCGGAAAGGCACGACATAACTGCCACGGCCGGAGGGAGACCTGGCGTGTACAAAAAGAGGTTAATTAAGCACACTAAAGGGCACGAGGAAAGACATCGCAACAGAAACCAGAACTCTGTTCTATTCTACAGTGAAAGTTGGTATTTAGCGCTGGTACAGTCCGACGTACTGAATAGGCCTGTAGATAGATATTCCGTGGGGTGAGAGCTACAGCCGAACAATTTTCTTGGTAATGCTGATTTGGTTGCACAGTGCTTCTTGGTGTGGTAACGCTGGTACGATTGTCAGTGCTTCTTGGTGTGGTAACGCTGGTACGATTGCCAGTGTTTCTTAGTGTGATTACGCATGTACGAGTGTACAGTATTTCCTGGTGTATTTGCTGTTGGTAGGTCTACAGTTCTATCTAGCTTGGTGTGAAACTCCGATGTCAACGGTTTGATGTGAGCTGTGCATCTAATTTGGTGTAATTTGTTTTGTTACCTATTTATTTTCTCATAGTGTCATCCAAATGTTATATATAATATTCTACTTTGTTATACAGTTAGGCTGATGTATTTTTTATGTCTTGATAAGAGTATATTTGATGGTTTAATCCAAGTAGTATAATATCGAGAAATTTAGCTATCTCAATATCATTATTATTAAATGCAATCGCCATTACTATGTCGCTTCTGTCATGGTGGATAATCTCTTAATGATTCACAGTCGTATTTCATGCTTGTCATAAAGGCAGTCCTTGTACTTTACAGACTGTACTATTCTGTAACTTTAGTATTGTAACTTCATTTCAGTTTTTTATTGTTACATTTTTTACCCCGTTTTCTCTTTCCCTCCCTTACCTTTTGTCAAAATGCACGCCGATAAACCGACTATCTTATCGAAATCTTATACAAATCGAGCGTCGTCGAGTTTGCATTAGTGATCGGATTATACAATCCGTGTGGTCATGTGCACTTTTTAAATCGCTTGACATTTTCTGGATGGCTGACGACTTTGAAATGATAGGTCTTAAACACCGTACAACAGACAAGATATGAAACTATATCCAATCAAAACTCCGATAATTTGAAACCATTAATCATAGTCACTTGACATTAAAATTAAATCTTACCGCACTAACCATCTAGTAAGTCTAGTCGTTCAAATGATAAATATGAAATTTCAACTCTTAGACAGGAGCAATGATAAACACCATCACCACCCCGAAAAAAAGAGACTATTTTCAAAAACGTCATAAATTACCACACACACACAAATAATTGAATTTGGATGCATGTGAAATCGTATAGGATTTAATACACAAGTACTAATAAAGTATTTTATTGTCTCCATCGGACAAAATCTCGTCAGGAATACACGGTAGAGAAATGTCATTATAACGTTTAACTACCGATCCGAAAATAGTTATTGCTGTAATTGTTGCTGTTCCTTATATTTATATATACATAAACAGGGCAGTTCACAGCAACAGAAGCTGAAATCATAATTATAGCTTGTGTGAATTGCGTAAAGTCGGACACGTATGTATAATATTACAATTATTGCTGTGTCCTCACGTATGTATTAAATAAATAAATAAAACCACGTTTTTAAACTAACAGGAAATGAGTTCTCGCTGTACAAGTCAAGGCAACTTTATCTGTAGACACGTGGCATGCCACAAAGCAAAGGTATTCTTTTTATAACTTCTCAAGCCACGACTTGTTTTTTTTTAATTTTTAATGTGCTAATGCTAGTTAAAATTAAAAATTGGATCAGTGGTCTTTTCACGCATTCCAGAAATGCGTAAATTTGAACTGCTCCTTTTTCTTTCTACCTTGTATCCACTTAGTCTCTCATCTACCCTTGTCCTGCCCCAACTATTCTTACCCGTAAGAATACTCCATTGTCATCTAGGGGAGGGGAATCATAGTAAGATGGGGGAGGAGGGGTAATGTGGTGCCTGAAGTCTCCCCCATCACCTTTTCATTTATTTGTAAAGGGAGATAAGGGCTAGGCCTTGTAGATCCCGACGCTAATAGAATAGATTAAGTCCTACCTCTCTACTGTGCCGACTCGTTTTGTCTCCTTTTGATACCGTTTATCTGCTTTCTGTGTCAGGGTGGAGACTTGCGCTCATGTAACTACTGAGCGAGTATTGTGGCCAATGGATTCACATGTGACAAACTGGAAGTAGAAGACAGTTGTAGCCTGAGAAAGCAAGCCTACATTGGAGAAAAGACAGGCGTTCCTGTACAAAAGCTCTGGCACCTCATGCTATTGATGACACGTCCTCTGGGCCGAAGGTTGAGGAATCGTTGAAGGAAGGATGGCATGGAAACGACGGCAGCGAAGCAGCATGGACAGCGTGTGGTACTTTGCTGCATCGTGCATCTTCATTTTCCTCTTTGGGAACGTCATCATGCTGCATAGCTACTATGGATTCGTGGAGACCGAGGCTTCGCGAGAGCCTGATCTCGACTCTGAGAAGCGAACGAGGCCCGACGTATTTGGCGATTTCCAAGACGACAACAGCCTGCGACAGCTGTCCAGAGAACTGTTAGCCAGCAAAGATTTATTCCGACACGGCAGCGAATACTTCGTGATGGAGCGGCGACTGCGGAAACTGATGGAAAACAGAAATGATAGCCTCAGTCAGGAAAATGCGGCCGCTTTCTCTTTCTCTGGTGTTTTGGGGTTTTCTGCGTCAGGCCCGGTGTTACTCAACTGCCGTGACATCGAAGCGATCGAACAGAAAGAGTATATTGCTTCAGGGTGGACGAAGGCTGTGTTCCGCGGGGTGTATGGAGACAGACGCGTTGCACTGAAGACTGTGGATATAGGTGGACAGGACGTGACGTCTTGCGTGGACAGTGGATACTCGTTGCAGCATTGTTACCAGCGCGCAGCGCACAAGATCGTTAAGGAGATCGTGCTCTTGCAGGCACTCGCCCATGACAACGTCATTCAGGTCAGAAATGTCCCATGATTCATTCTAAATTTAATCTTATAGCTAGTAGAAGCTGTGACGTCCTTCAGATCAGAAATATCCCATAATTCATTTTAAATTTAATCTTAGTGCGAGTAGGCGCTGCCATGTCATTCAATGAATCAGGTTAGAAATGTCCCCTAATTCATGTAAATTTAATCTTAGAACGAGTAAACACTGACATCATTCTGGTCAGAAATATCCCTTAATTCATTTAAATTTAAACTTAGAACGTGTATAAATGTGATGGACACTATGAAGTCATTCGGGTCAAAAGTATCCACTAATTCATTTTAAATTTAAACACGGAACGAGTATAAATATGTTAAATACAATTTGACGTCATTTAGATAAGAAGTATTGCATAATTCATTTAAAATTTAATCTAAGTATGAATATGATAGACAATTTAACGACATTTAGGTCACAGGTATTTATAATTCATTTAAATTTAATTTAATTCTAATATACGTTCTAATGGTACCATGTCTTATAATGTAGATAGACAGACACTCACTCTATAATCTCTTTAATGCACTTTCATAATTGCTCATGGGCGTCTAACTCCTCCAAATATTTTACGAGCGACATGACGTCGCACAGTCCAATATAAATGTTTTAAATATTGTATTGGATATGCCACCAGATAAAAATGTTTTAAATATTGTGTTAATTCGGATTGGCCATTTTAAGTGCAATCTATGTATTTCGTTTTAACTGTGGAAGAAATGGGTTATCTATATTCTTGACGTCACATAGCAGTATTTCGTATAAACTTTTCAAAGTGTGCTAAAATGTTCATGTTACAGGCAGCAACATTTTATACTTTGACTTAGTAAAAAAATAAAAATATGCTGTACGCAACAACGCTGGATGATCAAACTAGCTAGCACAACATATATTGATTTCTTCAAATAATAATATTATATAGTAATGATAAAACAGGACTCCCAGACACTGCATGAAATCTCACATTGACTCTTAATTAACTGCTGTAATTTAACACATAGGCCTATATACACATGATCATGTAGACTTAACAGTCCTTTACATGTATGCGATTCGATTTTTATTTTCGATACATTTTTTCTTTAATCTAGGATTAGATAAATACTACATGTAATTAGATTCATAAATACTGTATATATAAATATAATTAATACATTGTTTAGAAATGTATGCATTTGAATTTCTGCAGTTAGATTTGTTGCAACATGTTCCTTGCTGCCGTTATTAACTAACGCTACTCTAACAGAATTATTACCTGTCCTAAATGACCAAGAGCAACATATTAGCCAGCACAGGGACGATTATTCAAAATTTTAATTAACTTACCAACTCATCAGCCTTAACAAAGACACTCTTTATAATAATTTGATAATATTTTTAAAGAATAGAGTATATAGTAAGGAATCATATTCATCTCAACAGAACTGACATTTAATTTTATTTTTTTTAAATGCAGAAGAGAGAAATGTTGCAGGCGCTATGATCTTCCAAGAAGAATTGAGTTTTAAGGGGGAAATCCCCCATTAACTGATAAAATAGTACTGTAAATTACGTTTGTTTCATCCACGTTATTTATTGCAGCAAAAGAAAAGTAGCAGATAACTCGCGATTGGCATTAGTCTTTTCCGAACGCCAGCTCGGATTTTTTCATGAAGACTGGGACAAAGGCACGTCATTTTTATAGTATCGTCTTCTGACGAGTTTGTGGCGTAATCAGTCGATATACGTCATGACTGAAACACTAATAACATACAACACTTTGTAGTTCTTGAGAGAAACAGAACTGGTTTCTGTTTTGTAGAAAGTAAAGTTGACGGGCCTAGTTTGTCCTCTACCGTATGTAAATCAGTCATATACTTGCTGTACTGTAAATCCACTCATGAAATCAGCATTTAAACGGTGAACTATGGATTAGAATTTCGTAAACATCAATAAAGCTGCACTCTTTCCAAACTAGCTAGTGCGCTTTACGATAAAATTTATACACTTGCATTTTGTCAGTGACATTTGAAGAAGTGGATGGGTGGGGGACGACCGTCAGTTCAACCAGCTGTACATAAATGTCCCAGATTTAATCTTAAAATGGCTCTGTGTTTTCCACTCTGGCGAGCCCCTTAAAGTCTCATATCGGAAGCCCCTTAAAGTCTCATATCGGACTGTATGGAGAGACTAGAAAATCCTTTTTAGAACGAGGATCCGAATACGTAATAGTAGCATCCACATCCTCGGAATATAGTTCCCAGCAGATGTACCTATAACTAGTGTCCAGCCAGGTGAATAATTAGATTTCGTACAAGCCAGGGTGACGCGTTTCTGCGCTGCCTTGAATTAAGCGGCCTCGACCTAGCCAAGGTCAGGGCGAAACTTATTGTTGCACTAAATGTCCTCGGGCAGTGGTGGTGGGTGAACAAATTGAAATAATACTTCCTTCTTTTAAAAAAAAAAATAATAAGATCGGATTTTTTCACCAGTTGGTTGGCGTGGATTTCGATGGGAACTTCGAAGAATGTAAAAAGAAGAAGTTAATAGACCTGAAAAATACTTGGTAAAGATTAAAATATACTTGTATTACCTTGAAAAATTGTAACTCTTTAGAATAAGAAATATATTTGCATTTTATTGGCAATTTATTTGTGAATCTCTGGAGTTTCAGCTCTTCGTGGGTTTTCTTCTAATTGATATATCTCCGCAATACACTGTACATGGACATTAGGCTAAACAAATTGTTATTGCAGCTCGCTTAAGAAATGAAACATTAAAAAAAAAAATTGCATTCAGTGAAATATTGCCACACAACATTCTTGTTTATGCGTTTCTTTTTAAATCAAACTTAAAACAACTGGTTAAATGTCCTGTTTACAACAAAAGTGAACTACTAAATAAAGTCCTTTTTACGTCAAAAATTAACCACAAAAATTTATGCATTTAAAATCATTTTCCGATTAAGGTGCATTTCTTTTTCTCTCCATTCTAGGGTTAATAATCTTCTCTCCCTACACTTTTCGAGATTCAGAATCAGATCATTAGATGACACTTTTAAAAAATGCTCGCGAGACAATTTACTGTCAGGTCAAAGTCCTCACTGGAGTGGGGAGCAAAAAGTTTGTTAACGTCTCGGCGTTATTTGCATTCCTAGCGTGTTTCTTTTCACCTTGCATTGCCAGGTACTGTCCAAGGTCACGTGTGGTCAGTGTGCGTCGCGCCCTCAGATACACATCTTGTCTTTGCCCACTGGGGCAGGTTGGGCGATTCCAGAGACATGTAAATGTTCCGGGGTAACGGTTAAACATTAACATCAAACAAGTGGCCGGGGCCATAGCCTGAGGACAACTACGTATAAACCACTCTACCGTATGTAATATGTAACCAGAGAACTTAACACTGTACCGCGCGTAACATGTAACCAGAGAACTTAACACTGTACCGCGCGTAACATGTAACCAGAGAACTTAATACTGTACCGCGCGTAACATGTAACCAGAGAACCTACACTGTACCGCGCGTAACATGTAGCCAGAGAACCTACACTGTACCGCGCGTAACATGTAACCAGAGAACCTACACTGTACCGCGCGTAACATGTAACCAGAGAACTGCACTGCGCGTAACATGTAACCAGAGAACCTACACTGTACCGCGCGTAACATGTAACCAGAGAACCTACACTATACCGCACTTAACATGCAACCAGAGAACCCAAACTGTACTGAAATAACATACTTTAAAACTAATAAATTGTGTTCAAAGCTGATTTCAAATTTTAAAATATCATTCAAGTTGGTTTTTAGTGGAAAACTTTAAACAAAATAGTGATGTCTTATCAGAAATGTTTAATAAACTGTAGTCATTAGTTAGTTTCATTAGAAATGTTTAAATAACTTATTTCAGTAGAAATTTAAATTTTTATTACTATGTCTCGTCAGAGAGTTTTAAATAATCTAGAGTTTTCATCTCATCAGAAGTTAACAATGTTCTTAATGTGATCAGAAAGGTGTACTAAACATGTTGACTTTTTTTTGTCTCGCCAGATTGTTGCTCATTATTATGGTTTCAGTATGTTACTTTTTGTTTCATCAGAAGGCTGAAAAAAAAAACTGTTCGATGGTGTCATCAGAAAGATCTTACATACATGGCATTATGTCTCATCAGAAAGTTCTACACATTACATTCACATTTTGTCTCATCATGCATACATACAGTTTGCAGTTGTAAAATGAGGCCAATTTCTCAGCTTACTTACATAGGAGTGAATTTGCATACAAGCCCAGTGATAGGACTATATTATGATTATGAACATAACTGTTACCAGTCATTCTTATATAATTTTATATATCAAGCAGATGACTAAGTTTGCAGCGAAGCCACTAACACGTATTCGAATCTCATAAAATGTGTGTAGTAAAATCGCCGCTTACGAAGACGTCAATACCAATGAATAAACAAAACTATGATCTTCATACTAGTAGGCTTTTGATAATTCACTCGCTCGTGAGGCTCGATAATATAAAACCTACATATTCAGCACAGTAAATATACCTCTTTTTTCCTAAAAAAAAAAGTTCCATTGTGTAGACCTAGTGGTCTTATTGAACAAAGGGCGATGTTGACATTATGTTAGTGGGATTGGACCTGCGGAGAAGACCCAGAAAAGGTGACAGAACAGATCGACTATATAAATTCTCTATCTGTCTTAAAAAAAAAAAAAGAAATAAACAAGAAAAAAGAAATCCCGCGTTTTACAGATGGCCATTTTGGATATCCGATTGTTGATTTCAAGGGATACACGGGGAATCGAGCGTGTAGATACACGGATCGTTAGTCATTCGCACCCCGAGTTACTACAAGTCAGTGACACTCCGAGCACTGCAAATCAGTGACACTCCGAGCACTGCAAATCAGTAACATTCCGAGCACTGCAAATCAGTAACACCCCAAGCACTGGAAGTCAGTGACACTCCGAGCACTGCAAATCGGGTGATTTATGTTACTGACAAGACACGTTCCCAGAGAGCATAGACACTAATTTCTTGACACTTTTAGTCCGGCCATATTTAGTCACTCCCCCAAAAAACAAAAAACAAAAAAAAAAGAATTAAAAAAAATCTGACTGAGGTGTTGTCATTGGACGTTATCTGGCATGTGTCTGTCAATCTACAAATATGTGTCAGGCTCACGTCAGTGTGTCTCTTCACTTTCACAGCTTCTCTGACATTTACCAACTGTACACAGCGCCACCTTGTAGTGACGTGCGCGCATTTGTATTTGTGTTCTGTGTGCACGTACGTGCGTGTGCATGCATGTTTGAGAATGAGAAAGAGGATGAGGCGCTGACTGATGTAATTATGTTATACCTGTTACGATTGTAGGTTATGGTGTTGTTCGGATGTTGTTTTTTTTAACTAGTAGCACGTGACTATACCAGAATACTACTAATATAATACTACGTGAATACTAGTGATCTCATAAAAATAATTAATTTGAGTAAATTTATCTGCATGTGACTGTACCAGAACCACTAGTACTAATACTATTGGCCTAAAAAATAGTAGAGAGCTGCTCTTGCTTTTAAAAAGAAAAAATGAATCTTGTCATTAAAAAGTATATAGTAAAATATAATGCAATTCCAGAATATTTACAAACGAACACGCCTCAGCACAAACCAATAAATTATGATAAAATTTACCGTGACACAAATTTTAAGCTTTTATTTTATCAGTCTGATACATTCAAGAGTCTGACACATTCAAGAGACTGACACATTCAAGTCTGACACATTCAAGAGACTGACACATTCAAGTCCGACACATTTAAGAGACTGACACATTGTAAAGTCGCTGACTCATTGTGAAATTTATTTTTCTTTGCAAATTCGCTAATACATTATCAGCTTGCTTTTAAGTTCAAGGATGATTAAGAAACTTATCACACCCTTTCAGAATTAATCGATTTGAGAATATACTTTTGATGAGTAGAAAAATGTCTTAATCGAAATGTAAAATTATCCTATTGAAATATTCGTGTGTGTGTGTGCGTGCGTACATTTGAGTAGCTGCAACTGTTTACAAGTTTAATATGCGTTAGGCCATTTAGTATACATTTAAAAAATCTTGATTCTTTTTGCAAGTTTAATATGTGTTTTAACATATATATGTATCCTTTCTGCGCTATATAAATCCTTACTCTGTTTTTAGGTTTAATGTGATTTAGCATATATATAAATCCTTACTCTGTATTTAGGTTTAATATGTTTTAGGTGATTTAGCATATATATATAAATCCTTACTCTGTATTTAGGTTTAATATGTTTTAGGGCATTTAGCATATATATAAATTCTTACTCTGTTTTTAGGTTTAATATGTTTAGGGCATTTAGCATATATATATATAATTCCTTACTCTGCATGTTTAATATACGTTAGGGCATTTTTTTTTGGCACATATATAAATCTTTACTCTGTTTCTAAATTAATGAAGTTGAAGAGGTTTTACTTAATCTTCCGGCATTCTTTGTCACAGATCGAACGGGTAACGAAAACGGTTATACGCTGGAATTTAATTTGCCAGACCCTTAGTGGCAGCCGTGTCTATTTTTTCGATATCTCGACAAATTTCTTCCACCGAGCTGACATTTTCATTGGAAATGTAAGGAGGGTGGGAAGGAGAGTAGAAAAGGCCGAGAGTAGGGGAGGCTTCCTGTTGCCATTTGCTTGTTTTCGTTATGAGATTTCAGCGGTTTGGTTTGTTTCTCGCTTTGACTGGATTTCACCAGTATTTCTGCGAAACCTGTATTCATTTACATAGCCTTATGTAGAGTCACCTTTTGCTTTTATCTCTTTCGCCATTTCCGTCTATCTGTTTGTCTGTCTCGTCTCCTTTTATGATTTCCTTATTTTATTTTATTTTATTTTTTGTGTGGTCTTTTGTCTGTCTCTATCTCTCGACTGTTTTCACTGTATAAAAATGCTCTGCTTGTTTCACATTTATATTTTTTGTGGCAGAGTAAATTTGCCTTTCCTTATTTCTAAACTTAATTGTTATATAAATTGTTAAATTGTCAAAGTAACCAGATCTTGGGCACTCCTTATGATGGTAATTTTGGAAGTGTCTGAGTTGGAGTAAAAACTCAAGTTGAGAATATGCTAGAAAATTCTGATGTAATGCAAACCAGTTCCAACTGGATGAGTAGTTGTATTATCCAATGGTTAATATTTATGAGATCGAGGCCAGCCAATGGGCTGAGATCAAAAAGTGTACCTGCTGTAGAAAATTCTATTGTCTAATCACTTGAATTTTGTGTGGCAAGAAGTCCGGTCTTGGAAGGTGGCAGGCAGTTAGCTTAATGGTTGAGAGAGAATGGATTTAGAAATATATCATGCATTTTTGCTATTGATGTTATGCTTGTTGTTTATGTTTAGATGTATTATGTGAGTAGACTATTGTTTCTACAAATGTTTGAACTATGAAGTATGATGTTTATTATGTAGTGTGCTAACACTTGATATTTGTTCTAATGAAATGCTCATCGAAGACTATAAGATTGTATTTAGTGTGTGTGTGTGTGAGTATTGGACTAATAAATACTGTTGGAAACTGTAAGTTGAGACTTGAATGTATGAAAGAATAGATTTTAAAAAGTGATAAACTGGAAACTTAATGTTTGTTCCCTGTTTATATTTTTCAGGGTAAAGCAGCCTTTCTTCTTTGTATTTGAACCTCTTGGTTTACTGGTTTTAAACTGCTATGACCGATTGTGGTATGGTGGGGAGCAGTGTATAACTGTAAGAATACACCTCACTCTGTTGATGTATGGTGGCAATTTCTGGTATAAGGAAGTTACTGGTAATTGCTACAATTGTTATTCTGCTTGAGGGAGCTAAATACAGCAAAGGTGTCCAAGAATAGCAGTGAATGAGTGTCCTACAGACGTGCGAGAGAAACACGAGGAACCGATATAATAATTGTGGACAATAAACTTGTGTCTTTGTTACAAAAACACACAAAAGACTATTGAAACAGCGCCTAATTCAGGTTACATAGAAACTATTTTCACTTGTCTCTAATAACTACATTCTGTTCTCTGATAAAAAAACAAACCTGTGATTTGTATTGAATTGCTGAATTGTATATCCTTTGATCTTCACTTTATGGTTTCGTTTTCCCAAAACTGTCTATATTTTGGTGTTATGAATTTTTTGTTTAAATTATTAATAGTGTCTTTCTCCTTCACTTCATGGTTTCATTCACTGTCTTCATTTTAGTGTTATGAAGTTTTTTTTAAAACTTTATTAAATTACTGCAGTTTCGATAAGAATATTCGTGTACTGTATTTGACCATATAGATTTTTGTTCAATAACTCGTTAACTATTTGTTGTTTTAAAAATATTTCTTTTTATCTTCAGAAACTGTCATAATATTGTCCTTTGTTTTTAGATCAAGTCAATGTGTGTGTGTGTTACTTTCGTGTGAAATTGTCCGACTATAAAACCATATTATTGAAATTTACCTACTGTATGATATATTTTTATGTAGACAAAGGTTTATTGATTGGGCACATATAAAAGTGTTCCGGATTGATCTGTTCAGTAACAAGTAATTTAATTTCAAACTGTCAAAAGCATCAAATCTGTAAACGGCATTAAAATGATTTACTGACAAAATCATTGAACACGTCAAGTTATTTTTTCTTGTATCCACATTAAGACAGAATCAAACCGTGCATGCTTGGGATTGTGAGGATTGAAAACGCGTCTTCTACACATAGGGCCGCAGCGAAATGAAACAGGGTGATCAATAAGTTCAAATTTTGTCGTCACAGCGAGATTGCTTTTTCGTCTCAAAATATCCATTCGTGTCTCGCCTGGTCGAGGGGGAAGGGGTGGGGGTGGGGGCTAAAGGCAAGCAAACAGGCATCTGTACAGGGCGGTACTGTGCATTAAAACACCCCTATTTCTTAAACCACTCTTCCCCCACAAAGCATTTAGAAAACTAAAACAATCCTAACCCTACACCTTTCTGTATTGGTATTATCATGGTGTAGAAGTACAGTGAAATTGTCAACAGTTCGCAATGCAAAGAGGCTATTTATAGAAACGTACGATTATTACGAAATATGAATGATTAATAAATAAAGCATCTCCCCTCTTTCTGTCTAATGAAGGAATGCCAAAGCTGAGTGAAGAATAATACTTACTTGATTCTTTTAAGTATGTGTATTTGTGTGCGTGTGAGAGTGAGTGAGAGATTCGTTTACAATATTACTAAAAACATCATTTTAATTCAGACCCGAGGTACATTTTCAAATTCGTTGGAAATTTTGAAAGAAAACGACGATTTTATTTATATAAGTGTAATTATGTGTATATTCTGGTTCTGGTATGTTTGCTTTACTTTATGTTGCCTCATAAATCTATTATTTTTTAAATATGTATTGCAGGTGTTGGGATTTTGCGTGCCCGACAAACCTTACGATGGTGATGGGGACACCACAGTTGTCATGGTAACAGAGCTCGGCGAGCCCATTGATCTGATCAAACTACTTCAGATGTCCTGGGAAGACCGTTTGCGTGTAAGTAGTCAAGTGTTATGACATGTCATGTCACATTATAGCTAAGTATTATGACAGTGGTTCTCTTCAAAATTTGTCATGTCACATTATAGCTAAGTATTATGACAGTGGTTCTCTTCAAAATTTGTCATGTCACATTATAGCTAAGTATTATGACAGTGGTTCTCTTCAAAGTTTGTCATGTCACATTATAGCTAAGTATTATGACAGTGGTTCTCTTCAAAATTTGTCATGTCACATTATAGCTAAGTATTATGACAGTGGTTCTCTTCAAAGTTTGTCATGTCACATTATAGCTAAGTATTATGACAGTGGTTCTCTTCAAAGTTTGTCATGTCACATTATAGCTAAGTATTATGACAGTGGTTCTCTTCAAAGTTTGTCATGTCACATTATAGCTAAGTATTGTGGCAGTGGTTCTCTTCAAAATTTGTCATGTCACATTATAGCTAAGTATTGTGACAGTGGTTCTCTTCAAAATTTGTCATGTCACATTATAGCTAAGTATTGTGACAGTGGTTCTCTTCAAAATTTGTCATGTCACATTATAGCTAAGTATTGTGGCAGTGGTTCTCTTCAAAATTTGTCATGTCACATTATAGCTAAGTATTGTGACAGTGGTTCTCTTCAAAATTTGTCATGTCACATTATAGCTAAGTATTGTGACAGTGGTTCTCTTCAAAATTTGTCATGTCACATTATAGTTAAGTATTGTGGCAGTGGTTCTCTTCAAAATTTGTCATGTCACATTATAGCTAAGTATTGTGACAGTGGTTCTCTTTAAAATTTGTCATGTCACATTATAGCTAAGTATTGTGGCAGTGGTTCTCTTCAAAATTTGTCATGTCACATTATAGCTAAGTATTGTGGCAGTGGTTCTCTTCAAAATTTGTCATGTCACATTATAGCTAAGTATTGTGGCAGTGGTTCTCTTCAAAATTTGTCATGTCACATTATAGCTAAGTATTATGGCAGTGGTTCTCTTCAAAATTTGTCATGTCACATTATAGCTAAGTATTATGGCAGTGGTTCTCTTTAAGCTTCGACAACCGCACACTATAACCAAGTATTATAGCATTTCTTTAAGCTCGCACATCACATTAAAACCAATTATTCTAGCAGTGGGCTTAGCATGTCACATTATAACCAAGTATTATAACAGGAGTTTTCTTTTTAGGGCTTGCTTATTTCATTTTGTAGCCAAGTATTGTACACCTCTTGTTAATGCACACAGTCTGTGGCCAAGCATTATACCACTTGAAAATGTTCGATTTATAATTGGTTGACCAATTTCACGCTGATAGCATTGTTTTCTTTCACATAATCGCCTTTCTCGCAGAGCAAAACACTCGTCAACTCTTTCTCAACCCCACCCTCTCCGCCACCATAAGCGACCACAACCATTTGAAATACTGAACCAATACAGCTCTCTGATCAGCACACTCTCTCCCTGTATTAAAAAAAACAAAAGCACGCACGCACACACACACACACACACAAATCTACTCCGAATCTGGTTAAATACCTACCATCAAACACTGTAGAGAGTCGCGCCTCCCTTACTTAGTGCGCCACCAAATCTATACTTCTGACCTTTGCCAAATGTCCGCCATGAAGCATTACAGCGGAAGTAGTTCTCTCCCCTGCTAGAGCACTCCAATCATTCCCTGCATTGTTGGTTGACATTTGGTGCTTTGTAAAGAGTTCCACATTGCCCTTAGCTGCATGGGGCAGTGAGAACAGAAACTGATCGTGTTTTCTCTGTATTTTACTGTCATCAAAGTCATGTGATTATATTTTGTCAGTATTCTGTCTCGATTTCTGGCTGATCAGATTGCGTTAAAGTAATTTGCAGTTTTCAGAGCTCATGTGATCAACTTTTGTTAGCCATTTGCTATTTCCGGTTCGTGATAGTAGTAACTAGTTATCGCCAGTGTATTAATATTTGAATTAAGTAACATACATTCGAATTTATTTGATCAAAACTTATTGGTAATTCACTAGCACTGGAATTTTTCGATCAGAATTTGCAAAGTATTTTTTGTTGGTGGTTTATTTTCTCTCATCAAAATTTCCTTTCTCATATTACAAAAAAAGTGCTTTGAGCAAATTTATTTAGTGTAATGCTATTATCTTAATTAATATAATGAGGTGTTTGTATATTGCTACTATCATAGCTAATATAATTATAGTACATTGCTGCTGTCATTGATATAACATTTTATTAGTATTCTTGTTCTAATCAAAGTCCACTTAATACCATTCTTTTACTAACCCTTCCCTCTGAACAGATTTTTTATTAATATAATTAGTTATCATGAAAATTCACAATTTTTATTCCGTTAATAATATATTGTCATCAAGGTCTTTGTGAACAAATTTTAATTAATAATTGCTAAGTAAATTGTCATCAAGGTCTTTGTGAACAAATTTAATTAATAATTTGCTAAGTAAATTGTCATCAAGGTCTTTGTGAACAAATTTAATTAATAATTTGCTAAGTCCACTTAAGAAAAGAAGTTCGTTAGTAATTTGCTAGCATTAAATTCACTAGATATCTTTAATAATTCACCTTTAATCAGTTCATCTAGACGTACTTATTTTGCTATATCTAAAGTGTACCTAGAAGTAACTTTTCATTATTATTTTGATGTCATCCAAATGCTTATAAACATGTTTTTAAAAAGGGAGTGTCTCAATACATTACTATCGTATTTTTAGAGAAAGGTTAGAGTTAGGGTTAGTTTTTTTTTAAGAGAAAGGTTAGGGTTAGGATTACCCGCAGATAAAAACGAAAGTAAATCCATACATTAAGTTAGTTTTTATTTAGAGTTATCTTTTCATTACATTATTTTTCTGTACTTTTTGTTTCTGCTAATTCTTTTGGTCAATAACTTAAATGTTGCAGTAAAAATTAGCACCGATTAACACTTTGCATGAACATACATATAACTATTATCATTCGATATGACGACTATAGACACATACCACCACCCCCTTTAGTTATTTAAAATTGTGCTGTTCACGGACTCTTGATTTGGCAAAATTTCTTTTTCACGAGTTTGCTGCCGCTCATTATTTGTGCATAAGTAATTTTATTTAATGCTTCAATACACTTAAGGGTCTTACAACAGATTATTTAGGTGGATTTAGTCTGTTATAAATCATTGATTTATATATCATGCACACAAGCCTACATCATATGGAAAGATTTTCCCGTGAATATAAGACGTTGATTTATCAGGCCACGTGATTCGTCTGTCAGTAGAAAGCACCGGTGTGCCCCTGTCCGCGCGCGAACCAGACAACGTCTCTGGTAAATCCAGTACTTGGCGCCATCACTGATCCTGCAATCCGTTACTGTGATGGAGCTGTTGTCGTAACAACTACTTGTTTCCGTTTCTGTTTAACTTGTCGTCTGCATTTGTTTTCGCAAATCAATACCAGTAGCCGAGGCAGTCGTACTACCTAGGCAGACAAGACACTGTTGAGACTCGACACTGCCAGCGCCATTTAATTGTACAGGAAAGATGTTTGTAGCTTGCGACCCACTCCTTTGAACACTATCTTGCAAGAAGTACTGGGGTTAAAAGTTAACCAGATCTCTCGGCCGCATGTCCGACATTATTTTCTAATATGAAGTATTACATAAATTATTTGAATACGCACGTCATCAAGTAATAATAGATCCGTGGCTATGCAGTGTTGCACTGGTGAGAGCGAAAGCATTGACGTTTACACGTATCGAGGGCTGTTTATTTCATGAAATCATGAACGCATACGAATTGTTGTCTATGAACGCTTACGAATTGTTGTCTATGAACGCTTACGAATTGTTGTCTATGAACGCTTGCGAATTGTTTTCTATGAACGCTTGCGAATTGTTGTCTATGTCGCTGATGCCCAATGCCGATTATTTAGAGGGTGAAACATTGTTCATAAACTGATTGCGCAGTGCAGGTTGTTTAGTTAGTAAGATGTTCACAGACTGCTTGTTTGATTTTTTTTTTTCTAATGAAGTTTGCGCATAATAAATAATAAGGGCTGTTTAGGACGTGATATGTACACAGTTTTTTTTTTCTAATGAAGTTTACTCGCAATGAGGATTGTTTAAATCACTGATTTCTAACCTTTTTTGAGTCACGTACCCCTTTGAAAATCTGGTGAAAGCTATGGACAACCTCCCTAGAAAAGTGCACAGAAGCAGAATATAAAAATATAGAGAATGTTTGACTTTCATGGACCCCAGGTTAAGAACCCCTGGTTTAGAATGTGACATGTACACAAACTGGTTGTTTGGACAGTTATGTTTACACGTGGTAGAGGTTGTTTAAATGGTGAGACGTTGTACATATTCTATCAGTGAAGTTTACGTTATGTGCGAGTTGTGTAGATAGCAAAACATGTTAACACAAACTGGTTGTTTTGTCAGTAAAGTTTACTTTAAGTGCGGATTCTTTAGACAGCGAAACACTATAGACAAACTGGACCTTTTTGTCAGTGAAGTTTACTTTGAGTGCGGGTTGCGTAGATAGCGAAACATTGTAACACAAACTGGTTGTTTTGTCAATGAAGCTATCTTTAAGTGCGGGATGTGTACATCACAGCTAATCTGAATGACATGTGCAAGCTAGGTTGAATGACGTTATGTACAAACTAGTGTGAATGACATTAGGTATGTACATCTAGTATGAATGGTATTGTGATTATACAGCTAGTATAAATGACATTGTGTACAGTTGGTATGAATGACGGGCGCTATGTAGGTACAACTAGTATGAATGACACTGAATATACACCTTGTATGAATGACATGTATAGCTAATATGAATGACATCTACATTTAGTATGAATGGCATTGTGTGTGTACAACTAGTATGAATGACATGTATGTATGTACAGCTGTTACGAATGGCATTTGTATATGTACAGTTAGTATGAATGGCATCCAGTATGTACATTTAGTATGAATCATATTGTCTATGTACAGTTGGTATGAATGGCATTGCGTATGTACATTTAGTATGAATGACATTGTGTATGTACCGTTGGTATGAATGACATTGTGTATGTACAGTTGGTATGAATGGCACTTGTGTATATCTAGTTATATTCTAGTATGAATAGGGGGTATGAACGGTTTATAATTGGTATATTTGTTAGAAATGACACTACATTAATGATTTCGTTTGTGATTGGAAGGCAAATGGCTGTGGATTTTCATGATATACACAACTTTTAGTTTAGAAGGAAATGTACGGTAGTAGACGGGCTACGGGTTTGATCCCTATTAAAAATTATGAGTTCTTATGGTCGATAAAATTATTTACAGCGAACAGATACGCATTCTAAAGTGGCATATCTAATACGCTACAGGTATGTTTTGCAAATGACATTTAATAGTAGGCATATTTCCTTAAATGACATTTAATAAGTAGGCATATTTCCTTAAATGACGTTTAATAAGTGGCATATTTCCTTAAAGTTAAATTACGTTTAATAAGTAGGCATATTTCCTTAAAGGACATAAAAGCAAGCAGTTGTTATTAGCAAAATGACACGTAACAAGAAGGCGTGTTTTGTAAAGTGATTGTAGCTTGCATGTATTATTGGTTATGGAAAGGGGATGCGATTGGCATAGTAACATAGAAAGGTGTGTGATTGTAAAGACGTATATGGAAAGAGGATGCGACTGGTAAAGTAACACAGAAAAGTGTGTAATTGATGAAGAATTATGGAAAGAGGATGCGACTGGTAAAGTGACATAGAAAGGTGCGTAACTGATAAAGACGTATATGGGAAAAGGGTGCGATTGGTAAAGTGACGTATAGAAAGGTGTGTGATTGTTAAGACATGTGGAAAGAGGATATGGCTGATAAAGTGACACTTAGAAAGTTGTGTAATAGGTAAAGACATATATGGAAAGAGGATGTAACTAGTGAGGTGACATGAGAAGAAGTGTACCTGTTAAACTCAATTGGAAAGAGGATGCGTTTGATAAAGTAGCCTATAGAAAGATAGTATGTGATTGGTACTTTGATATATATACAGAAAACATATATGTATAATATCTTACAGCAGCTGTATCGTTAATTACATACCTTACATAAAGTAAGCACATATGACTGACAAAGTGACATATAGCTAGTCTGTAGTTTGGGCAATATGATGTACACATATACTTAAGATTTATGCGAACGTTTGTATTATTGGTAAAATACGTGACGTGCTAGCAAGTAGGATTATACTGTCACGTGGTCGGTTGTATTATTGGTAAAATATGTGAAGTGCAATCAAGCAGGATTATAATGTGACGTGAAGGTTGTATTATTGGTAAAATACGTGACGTGCAAGCAAGCAGGATTGTAATGTGACGTGCAAGCAAACAGGATTATAATGTGACGTGAACGGTTGATTCATAAAATGAGTAGGTACGACTTATTACAAATGTATTAACATGACTGACTGGTGATTTATAGAGTAACTTAATGGCAAGCACGTGAGATTGATAAAATGATGCATTGCTGCTTGTTTAATAATACTAGATTTCCCAATGTTGATCTGTATATATTCTACAGGCTCTCTCTCTCTCTCTCTCTCTCTGTGTTTTAATCTTGTTTAGACGCTGATAAAATAGCATACATGTATACTTGTTTAACATCTCAGATGTATGATAAATTTTATTATTTTTTCATAAGACCAATAAAACTCAAGTGACTGGGTACTTGTGTGATAAAACAGTCTTTTAATACTACAGTAGTTGGCATTCTTTACAAAATATGTGGTAAATTTGTGACGCGTGTATAACACTCCTCCTTTCATTTGTGGGAAATGTATGCTTATAATGCTGTGGGAAGAGATGAGGGTCAGTGGTGGTGGTGGTGGTGGGTTGGATTAGAAGGGGGAATAGAAAGAGAAAAAGCGCAGTTTTGCGTGACTAGCCCTACTGGCAGGTTAACTTCATGGACTCGGTTGATTTATCGCTCTCTTCATCTTAGCGCCCATATTTCAGTGTGTTAATGAAGTGCTAATCACAGCTTCAGAGCCTCAGCTAAATTAGACCACCATCAACGCCTCTCACTGGGTCTTTTGTCTGCTTTTCCCCATCTTTACTCACTCCCTTAATTTGGTGGGATAGGCTAGAGAGGAACAATGGTAAATTGGTTTGATTTTTGCTGTTTAATGGAATGGTAACTTGGTATAGTTTTTGGTGTTTTTTGTTTTAATTGCATGGTGTATGAACATACATTTTGCTGTTTGATGGTTTAACAGAATAATCAAATCTACTATTTTTATTTATATTTTAAGTTAAATTTTTTCGACTTGAATTATTTATTCATCAAGAGTCCGAGGGAAATTTTTGATGAATTAATTTTTGTTACAAAACAGACCTTAATTGTGGAATTGAACGACGTTAATCAGCTATCCCGTTGATACCCGGGCATCATACCGGGAGAAGTTTACTGGGGGCAGGGGATATGGATATGTTTTTGCTGTTTGTTTAAATGGTGCAGTATCAAAGTTTTTGCTGTCCATTTACATGGTGCAATATAGCATTTTTTGCTGTTTGTTTACATGGTGCAATATCGCATTTTTTCTGTTTGTTTACATGATGCAGTATCAAAGCTTTTGCTGTTTGGTGGAATAGTATGGTATAATATTTGCTGTTTGACACGATATTTGTGTGCTTTTGCTATGTGATGATCCTGCATGCTGGTATGGGTTTTATGTTTTGCTAATTATGATGGAATGGTATTTTGGTACATACTGTGACATTTGAGAATATTATATTTGTAACTTTGTGTTCTTTGGAATAGTGAGTTGGTATGCTTTTGTGCTCTTTCGAATAGTAAATTGGTGTGCTTTTGTGCTCTTTGGAATAGTGAATTGGAATGCTTTTGAGTTCTTCGGAATAGTGAAAAGGTACATACTGTGCTGATGTGATCAGTGCTATTTGGGGATGTTCTTTTTGCAGAGAAGACTTTTGTTTGTACATGCACAGAAGCCGTGTATGTCAGTACAGAGAAAGCAGCTTTTTGACTAACATACTTTATTTTTATTTATCGCCGAGTTAGCCGTAAGTGTTATATCTTTGCGAGAAAGAGAAAAAAATGGGTGGGGTGGGGTGGGAGCGGAGGAAGAACGCTGCAGGCCTAGTCATAAATCTTGACTCGCGACTAAGCTAGGGTAGGGAAGGAGGACCTCACCACCCATACACCCCACACTTGTAAATAATCCTTGACAGCGCAAAGTGCCGGACTGGCAGCCCGACTTCAGGTGCAACAAAGATTTGCAGGCGTCTCTTGAAGGCTCTGGTGGGTGGTGGAGGTCGGCTCGTGGCGGGGTTGGGAGGGTGGGTATTTTATTCGTAGTAATAGGGAAACATTTGCACGAAAGGTCATGTATAGTGGAGCAGGTCCTGCGCACCATTAGGATAACTCTAGCTTAAAAGACACATTCTGGTAGGATAATTGCGTATTCTGGTGGGATAAATCTTGCTTCGAGGACACATTCTGGTGGGATAATTCTTGCTTAGAAGACACATCTGAGTACAAGCGGCAGTTTGCGACTGTGATTAAAAAGCAAACTAAGACGGACACACAAAGTAGCCTTAATAGCATGCACTCGGTACAGTCACCAAAAAGAAATCATTTAATGCGTTTGTTGGCCAGTTCTTAGAGAGGATGGCAGTCCTTTAAAGACACATCGTGTATTCGCTGATATTAATCTTATAGATTGCTGCTATGTATATCCTCACTCAATTCTTGTTATACTTGAGAGCACATAGAATCGTTTTTGGGGGGTTGCTGGAAGGAGTGGGTTGGGGAGAAATCTGAAGGGGAACCAGCAGAGTCTTTACATGGCGTCCCCAATAAAACTTTGATTGCCGTAACTGTTCTCAGTACAGCACTAAGTTAAATCTGTTATCTAGGGTAGCCTAAGTACAGAGTTAGCTCTGTTATCTAGGGTATCCTCAGTACAGCACTAAGTTAAATCTGTTATCTAGGGTAGCCTAAGTACAGAGTTACTCTGTTATCTAGGATAGATTCAGTACAGAGTTAGATCTGTTTTCTAAGGTAGCCTCAGTACAGAGTTAGCTCTGTTATCTAGGATAGATTTAGTACAGAGTTAGATCTGTTTTCTAAGGTAGCCTCAGTACTGAGTTAGCTCTGTTATCTAGGATAGATTCAGTACAGAGTTAGATCTGTTTTCTAAGGTAGCCTCAGTACAGAGTTAGATCTGTTATCTAGGGTAGCCTCAGTACAGCAATACGTTAGATCTGTTATCTAGGAGAGCCTCAGTACAGCACACATTTAGACCTGTTACCTACGTCTCAGTTCTGCTCCATCACCCGATCTCCGTCTTTGGTAATACTTCCACATCCACCACCGCCACACACTCGACGTAAAATTGTTTTCTCTTTTTTATGTATGTAATGGCGTTATCAACCATTGGTTTGTGCTCATCTTAATAACGTGACAACAGCTAATGTGCGCTTTCGTGACAACATTTATTAGGGTTGGATGCAAGACAACCTTCTCTCTGTGCTGTGGTGACAACAGTTATGGTTGAACGAGAGGCGCTCTGCTGTGCTTTCGTGACATTAGTTCACCATGTAAGGAATGCTTAGGCGTTTGTGAGTTTCATTGCGAGATATAATATCCTGCTAGTTTGTACCGAGCTCAAAAAGCATATTTGTCCCTGAACTGGGATTGCCGTCACAGATTGCACCATCACTGTTGACGCATTAGGTGTCTGTGACGTTTAATTTTTTTTATGGAAACCAACATAGACTCAAATTCAAGTCTCACTAAATAAGCTTTTAAAGTTAGATCTACATATTTCTCGCAAAAAATAGTAAAGCAATATAGCACTTCATCCTATATCTATCTATACGCAGACAGACAGTCTGTGATTTCACTTTTTTTTTGTTGGTTTGTTTGTTATGTTTTTTTGTCGGATGTCGCAGTCAGTTCTGCCATGATAGAGTTTGATGCGAACTTTTTGATAATATTGGTATTCAGTGACATTGTCCAATGTGCCCAGTATTTTCTGGATTTGCGTGAAATCATCTGTGTGATTAGTTTTCTGGATCTGCGTGAAGTCTTTGTAAGCAGTGTTTTCTGATCGACTGAAAGAATTTCGCCGTAGTTTTCGGCGTTTAGGGTGAAAAAGACTAAAACGAACATTCTCGCACTGCACATCGCGACAAAATTTTCAGGCTTCATGACGATGCGCACTTTTCCTTGCTACTCGATGAAAACTCGAGGTCTCGCGACGTGGACGATAAATTCTTGGCTTTCTTTAAATTAAACAATGACAAATGGTGCTTCCAAGTTCCATAGCGAATGATGAATGATGACGTCATAGTGCCTCTAAGTTCATAGGAGTCCTGCTCTTTTATTTGATAAGTGATTATGTCATGGAGTCTCCAAGGCGCCTGGCCAAACTTGCTTTGTTTTTCTCCCTTGTACGCGCTGTCCAAACATTGGTCCTCAACAGTGCGTATTTTTCATTTGCAAACTGACAATATGGCGCCTCCAAACTGCATGTCATGTCTCACTTTCTTTACTAAGCAATGTCTACATGGTGCCTTCATGTTTCATGGAAAGTCTTGCTTTATTTTGTTGTTGCTATGCGATGAAATCTCGCGTAGTGCGCGAAGAAGCCCCTCTGCTCAGTTGCCACAAGGATGAAAACTTGGGGACTGGAAAGGTGCGCGCAGCGCCGCATTGTTAGAGGGAGTGCTCCGTGAAGTCTGCCTTACCGCTTAGCGATTCTCAGGTTCTTGCGGAGTCGACCCCCCTCGTTTTGATGGGTTCTTGACGGGAATGGTAACGAGCTTTGGATGAAGTGCGATGCAACGAGGCTTGTCGCGGGCATGAATTTACGAGCCACGTCAGCGCAGGCGGAGGACCGTGTCGGTAAATCGAGGGCCATTGAAGCATGTCACGAGGAAAGAGCAGAGAATTGTTTGCAGAGTGAATTTTGTGTCTACTATCTACTTTGCAGTATAATAATTAATATATAAAAGAAGGAAACCGCAGCACTGCGTAGGTGGTACAGGGTGGCATACATTAATATTTATTTGGCGTATGAAGAAAAACCGCTGGATCTGATGACGATTGTTTGTTGTTTTCCAATGTGATGAAACAGATTATTCTTTCCATCAATAATTGAATCTCCACGCAGAATAGAGCATCATTGTCTGCATTGCTTCAGGCATCATAGTTATGTTAGTGACAAAGATTTATATATCATTATCACCTTGGTGATTTGAGATGACATTATTTTAGTACCATTTCTTGTATGCTATGAATACGCATATGGTTTCACACTCTAACTGTATCTGACTCTGCCTGTCTGAATGTCTGATTTGTTTAATTTGGTTTGTCTTAAAACCCTCATTAAATTAATTATAAAATTAAATCGATGCCATTATGTTTTCAAGAGAAATAAAATGGGGAGGGTTGGGGAGAAAACAATAGCCCAAACACACCAAGTGGCACACTGGTGGTCAAGATGTAATTATTAAATCTAAATTGTCTCTACATTTCAAGAAACAAATTAATACTTTTATTGTTGATAACTCTATTGCATAATCTGCCGCTTTATTGGCGTTTTGGCAAGACAACCTCCGATAACACCATGAACGAATATTTAAGTTTTTTTTTATTTTTTATTGGCATTATAATGTAAGAGTGCTTGAAGAAAGAAGGCAGTGGCTTTCGTTAGAGAGAATATCTTGGCTTACTAAACAGTCCTTGTGTCAGGAAGAGATGCCGCTGGGTCACGTGTTAGCACCGGCTGCTCGTGACATCAAGCCATCAAGCACGCAATGTCCTTCACGCGTGCTCATGCTCTTCGACATTTTAAGATGGCGGTCGGCCGCTTGCCGGTCAGAGGTCAGGCTGCATGACAGATGGGGCTGAGCCATTTCCCCATTATCCCGCTTTGAGTTTTAATTTATATTCCGAGTTGTTTCCCGCTCCCTCCCCGGTCCCCTTCCCCCCACCTCTAGACCAGCTATAAAGTTTATTATCTGGTTTGGTCTGATGAAATTTTAGTACAAGATTATGTTTGATTAGTAGAAAATAGCCAGACAGACAAATTGACAGACAGGTTAGATGGTTATAAATAGGTGTATAAGATAAAGATTACCCACTCACGCATATTGATGGATCAAATTTGGAGAAATGTATGAATAAGTATGTCTGTGTATCTGTACGTGCAAAAATACACAAAACTCCCTAGGGTCCGGCGTTGCGTATGGCAGAGGGGCGCCACTAGGTCAAGTGCGGTAGCTGTTTTGACGAGTGTGGGGGAGGGGGCGGGGATAGCTCTGCTCATCTAGTCACCCCATCTAGCAAATGTAGTTTTGTTTAGCATTCACACACGGCTCGCGTTCTTTGTCTTCAGGCTCCATCGTGGAAGGGTGGGACTTCTAAAGGGGCAGGGCGGGTGGGGTTCAGGAGTGGAGTTTGTGACCCAGCTCCGGGAATGGATGCTTTTTAATAGATTTGCCTTGATCAATGTTTACTCCACCGATGGATCACGGCTTATCGGGTTTCAGCGCTAACAAAAGGAGGAGGGGTTCGATTACACTTGCCCGTGACAGGGAAAAATAACCGCTTTTCTTTCCTGCGGAACGCATTCGTGTGTGAAGGTGTCAAGCCATTTGTGAACCACCATGTGGCGAGTGAGTCATAGCGTTTGAAAATCTTCGGTGACTTGGACTTGGACTTCAGAAAGTGGCGATACCCCTCGCTGCCTTACAGACTGACCGAGACTGAACAGACAGAAAAATTTTGTGTTCCGTGCGGTTGCACGAATGTGCTTACGTGTGAGGGAATCACACCTAACGGGTATAACGTTAAATGAGTTGATCTTACCAGTTTGGAGCGCGCATTTACGTGGAGCCAATTGTGGAGCAGTCAGTTTCGTAGGGTTTAATTTTTAATAAAATAAGTAATTGCTACGTCACGAGACTGTTTTCAACTCGCTTATTTTTATCTGCCTCACTTCGCGCTTAGCACATTTATTCCCTCGTTACAATTGCGCTTATGGGAAGACTAAGTGTCATGTGGCTTATATTTTATCCATCTTGACGCTACGCTCGTAAAACACACAAGTGTCGCGTTACATTTTAGCTCAAGTTACACTAGACGCTCGTAGGAAGAATAGTAATAAACTACATGCACCGATGATTGATGTGTTCCTCCAATTTCTTAGGCCAGAAGATGGTTTTGTTTGACCGAAATTTGTTTTCTCTCTTCTCTTTATTGCCGCATTTTATGATTAATTACATCTCTATACACTTCATTTCCATTCCCTATTTGGTATTCAAATGTAAGAGAAAATATACAGGAAAGAGAAAGTCCCTCTAGATTTTTCTTTTTAATGAATAAGTGGAAATGGTGAAACAAAAGTTGAGGTTCTCTACCGAACTCTGACACACTCTGTTTCACTTAATGTAAATTAAAGTTGAGTGCCTCACATTCGTGTAATTCTCTTAATGCACTTATAAGAATGAGCGGTGTTTGTGTGTGCAGTACAAATTCATATGGTTCGCAGATGAAAACAGTACTAAAAGTCATCAAAATTAAATAGATCCATCAATAGTTCTGCTGATCGCCCGTTATATGTTAATCCACTCCGATCGATGCTTCACCTTAATCTGTTACTTTACTTTCTGTGACGCGTCTTTCCTGGAGCAACTCTTTTATCTGGACGAGTGACCCTACTGTTCATTTTGCCAGCCCATTTATTGGCCAAGCCTCCGTCGATTCATTTTCACAACTTCTTCCCTCTTCAGTACTAACCAATTATTTATTTTGCCAAACCATTCATTGGCGAAGTCTAACCCTAAGTTTCGTTTTGATACCTCATTTATTGGTCAAGTGTGACCTCATTCGTTTTGATACCTCATTCATTGGTCAAGTGTGACCTCATTCGTTTTGATACCTCATTTATTGGTCAAGTGTGACCCATTCGTTTTGATAGATCATTTATTCTCCAAATATAACCCCATTCGTTTTGATAGATCATTTATTAGCCAGGTGTGACTCCAATTCGATTTGATTATTCTTTTATTAGCCAAGTATGACTCCATTTGTTTTGATAGCTTATTTATTGGCCAAGTGTGAACCTCATTCATTAGTCTGTGTATTCGCCAAGTGTAACCCCATTCGTTTTGATAGCCCGCGTATTGGTTAAGTGTGACCCCATCATTCGCTTTTATAGCCTATTCACTGGCAAATTCTGGCCTCGTATTGCCGGTCCATGCTCTTGTCAGTTCTAACCACAGTATTCATATTAACTACCAAAGCAATTGTCACATATATAACCTATCATTTATTTTGAAATTCAATTCACTTGTTAATTCGGAGCCTTGTCATTAGTTTTGAATTTCCACTCATTTGTCACTTTTGACCCAGCATTCAGTTTGCCAGTCTTTGCACCTGTCAATTCCGAAAACATCATTCATTTTATCGGCCCATATACTTGTTAATTCTGACCTTGAAAGCGTTTGACGACCATATTAATTCTACTTTTTGATTTGATAATAGTGATCTTTTAGCGACTGTTTAACATTTTCTCTCGTCCTTTAATGCTGACTCATAATTTCTCTGTTTGGTGATAGTCACACTTCCAGTTTCCCACAATTGATAATTTTTTAAAATGTTTCCTTCTGATTCCTTATTTTATTTTAAGTTTGGGGTCTCGCGACACTTGTCCAGTCTGATCTCATTTTAAATTCCCCTTTTTTGTATGCTGGACTAGAAAGTGGCCTTGACTAGTTATTACCATTCTTGCCCCCGAACTACAATCAAATGTACAAATTTATAACCTTATAAATGGTTGGTTGGCTAAAGCATCAATATGTTTTTCTTACTCTTTCTCCTTCCTTCCCCAACTTACTCGAATTACGCATCATAGTAAAACAGCAAACTAAAATATCCATACAACACCACCACACACTTATATACATATACATACACGCACTATTTTAACTTATAGATATTATCGAAAAATAAAACTGAGCAGCTATCATATATTTACTTATAAACATTATAAACTCCTTATGTAAACATTACGCCCAGACAGTACCAACAGTCTTCGCGGCAATATAGGAACGATTGTCTGAACAGGTTCCATACATTTTGGCCTCACCAGTTTCCCTAGGCATGATGGGACTAACTCTCTCCGTTTCTCTGGAACTGATTTCCAGGAGGCAGAGTTGTGTAAAGAAATAACACAAGAGATGATGGAAATGTTTGTCGATGTGTAGACATTGTGTTTTACGTGCCATTATCATCATCGCTCTTTGATAGCTGTCGTGGTTATGCCAGTAAATCCATCCTGCGTGTTTGCACAAGAGGTTAGTGTTACAGAATAGGTTAGTGCTAATTTGCAGAATAGGCCAGTATGACTTAGAGTACGTCATAGAGATAACTGTAGAGTAGGCTAGTGCTAATTGTAAAATAGGGTAGTGTTACTTTTAGAATAAAAGGTTTGTGTTAAACGTTAAATAGTAGTGTTAATCGTAGAATAGGTTTGTGCAACTGCAGAATAAATTTGTGAAAATTGTAGATAGACTATTGCTAATTGCAGAATATACGCTTGTGGTAATTGTAAAATAGAACAGAGGCTCATTGCTGATAATTGAAAATAGAATTATAGTTTAAGCTAGTAAAAGTAGTAATAATTGCAATAAACTAGTTCCAGTTAGTTGCAGAAAGGCTAGAGGTCATCGCAATAAATTAATGGTAATTGCTGAATAGACAAGTGGTTATTGCAATAAATTAGTGCTAATTGTAGAATAGGCTGGCAGTCTTTGCAATAAAGTGCTAATTATAGAATAGGCTAGGGGGCATTGCAATAAATTAGTGCTAATTATAGAATAAGCTAGGGGGCATTGCACTAAATTAGTCCTATTTGTGGAATAAGCTAGTGGTAATTGCAGTAAATTAGTGCTGACTGCAGAAAAGGCTAGTGATAATTATAGTCTGACTAGTGGTCGTCGCCATAAATTATTGCTAATTATAGACTAGGCTAGTGCTAATTATAGACTAGACTAGTGCTAATTGCAGTAAGCTAGAGTCATTCATCATCAAGCGTCTGGCATATTTGTCGGAAGCGGAATGTAATTGCCTGTTTTAAACTCTTATTAGCCATGAATTAACGGTTTTGAGAGGAGCTGAATTAAACTGATAAAGTCTTATTGGCATGAATTAACGGGTTTGAGAGGAGCTGAATTAAACTGATAAAGTCTTATTGGCATGAATTAACGGGTTTGAGAGGAGCTGAATTAAACTGATTAAATGCAAAGTAAAATCGCACGTCGATGATCTCAGTGATAAACCGATTGACGAAAGAAGAGTACAGAGATGTACATCTGCTCCTCTAGCGTTCTTCGATGACCATCCCCGCTTAGACACTGGGAAAAGAAGAAAGGTAGATCTATTTCCTGTAGCCTTTACCCCTAAGGATCTTGACTGGGGATGGGAGGGTGGGGGGACAGTAAGGGTCCCGAGTCCCGCGTGCCCAGCTCCTCATAGTTTGCTCCCTTTCTGATTTGCCTCATCGCACCCCAAAGAAGCGAGGAAGGAAAGATGTGCTAAGCAACTATCGAGAAAGTTTGTACAAGACTCGAGTAAACATTTGTGGAATGGAAATCATCCCCCAGGATCGTTTTCTGACGGGTAGCGCGGGAGATGGCCTCCCAGACGCGGCGCGTACAATTCGATCTTTGGAGCGATTGCGCTCAGCGCTCAGCAAGACTCTTTTATGCAGACAGGTGCCACGCACGGCGTTTCATGACGTCATGAAGACGTTGAAAGAGTGTACTTTGCAGCACAAATAATCTAGGGATGAGTTAGGTAAAGAAGCCGACGAGGAAGATCGAGCTTCATGCATCCTACTCTCTTAAAAGCACACCCCAATCAGTTCTATTTTTCTCGGCCGTGACCCCTCTTTAAACAATAAGACTGTATGTATTGAGTAAGCTGGTCGTGAATAGAAGTGTGTGTGTGTGTGTGTGTGTGTGTGTGGTTGTTGTTGTACGTATCTTATATAAGAATATTTCTCCCACTCCTCCATTAATTTCACTATTACGTCAACTGCTTGGTATTTGTTTTTGAAAGTTGTCTCTTAATATTATGTTGACAGTTTGGGACGTTTGTGGAAGATAAAGTTTCATTTTCATTGTCACTTGAAAAAAAAATCGATCACATTATTTAAGGGTACAGTCAAAGTTATTGCTTTTATTAATTTTTTTTTTTTAGTATTTAAAATTCACGTCGTTTTGTTAATTATTCAAATATGTTTATTTCTTTTAATTTATCGAACGAATTTTATTGATATAATTTCGATCCCTATATTTTTCAGTGGATTGTCCTTTTTATTTTGTATAATGTGAATATAATACTCATGGGGAAACGAATATTGTTTGTGCTAAGTTTTCTCTTCATCACACACTGAAAGTTTGCCTTTCTCTTATTTTCTGTCTGACCAGGAAAATCTGTTTACATATGTAGCCCAGCTACGTTATCTGTACGCGCGCGCGCGCGCGCACGCACGCACGCACGCACACACACACACACACACACCACACCACACACAACTTAGTTTCGGTAAAATTAATCTCGTTTACGAGTCTTACTTGTGTACGTTTTCCTTATAATTTGAGTTCGATATATTTACACCTTTGAAATTAATGGCAGTTTGAATGAACTTTATCCCCTACAGATTTCCTACGATCTCACTCGCCTCCTGGAGTTTTTGTCGCGGTCGTCGCGCGGGGCGCTCGCCATGAACGACTTCCGACGTCAGCAGTTCGTGCTCGTTAAGGGAGCGTTAAAACTGTCCGACGTGGACGACGCTGGGCTGGATGAGCCGGTTTGCCTCACCGACTCAGACTGCATTCTCCATTTTTCCTCAGCCAACTTTACCAAACGGTAACAGTGATGCATGGGCGCGTGATTTGATGCTCGTTCGCAACCAGTTCGCATAGTGGCACTGACGACCGCGGGTTGATTTCACTCTTGCTTCAAAAAATGCTGTTAGCGAGCAGAAACAACTGAGAAATAATTTTTAAAAATTAAATGCAAACTAATGTTTTTCAAAGGGCGATAATACAACTCAGCTAGTTTTCGCATCACTACGTCACTTCCCGGCTTACGTCAACCATCCATCTACATCCCTTTCACCAATATACACAAACACACAACAGGAATGTAAATGACTGCGTATATTGTTGGAAGATATACGACCATCTTGTTTTAGATTTACTGACCACTTCACCAGCCATTCAACCCTATTACACATGAATCATCTGCATCGCCAACCATGAGTTACATTTCACACACTTACCGTCAACATCACCAGCCATTCAACCATATAGCATATTTACTGTCTACATCGCCAACCATTCAATCACATAGCATATTTACTGTCTACATCGCCAACCATTCAATCACATAGCATATTTACTGTCTACATCGCCAACCATTCAATCACATAGCATATTTACTGTCTACATCGCCAACCGTTCAATCACATAGCAGGCTGAAGTGTATAGAAAGACACACAGAGAACACAGCATTGATAATTGTAATTTGTGAGATGTGTTTGCTTGCAGGCTGAAGTGTATAGAAAGACACATGTAATTTGTGAGATGTGTTTGTTTGCAGGCTGAAGTGTATAGAAAGACACATGTAATTTGTGAGATGTGTTTGCTTACAGGCTGAAGTGTATAGAAAGACACTTGTAATTTGTGAGATGTGTTTGCTTGCAGGCTGAAGTGTATAGAAAGACACTTGTAATTTGTGAGATGTGTTTGCTTGCAGGCTGAAGTGTATAGAAAGACGGTGCCAAAACTATAATGAGTATCGCAACATGTTTAATGCCGGGCGCCATTTTACCACGTTTCTTTTACCACATGGCGCTCCACCCAGTTTGCGACCCATGATTGATGGTGTGGTATCAGCCTACGAGAACTGCTCACTCACCACCAAGGAGCTAGTCGCCAGGATGGAAAAAGTCGTTCGGCTGTACAAAAGCGGTCGTTACCTCAACCGTACTTATCCAGACGAGTTTAACACGAGTACGTTATTTGTGTTTTATTTATTTAAAAATATTTTGTGTTTTCATCTTAATTATTATTGTTAACAGCACGCACATTTTAATTCTTCTTCTTAACAACATTACATTTAAATTACTATTATTAACAATACACTTACAGTTTAATTATTATTCTTAACAACACATATATACTTTAATTATTATTGTTCACAACACTTACATTTTAATTAATATTCTTCACAACACATTTATATTTTAATTATTATTCTTAACAACATATTACCATTTTAATTATTAACGTTAACAATACACATTGTAATTAATTTTGTGAACAACACACATTTTAATTATTAACGTTAACAATAAATATTTTAATTATAATTGTTAACAGAACATTTTCATTTTTTTTCTCGCTTTCTTTGTGTGTGGCTTACAGCACCGAAACTGCTTTAACGCAAGTAAACGGCCACAGTTCTTGCTTATTTACGGTTCTAGGAGCCTATTTATCCGTCATCCTTTGCCATTTTATTTATCGGACTCATCTGCTCTTTCTTTCTTTAATAATTCTTTCTTCCATATAATTAATTTATATCTATCAGATTATATCCGTATTTTCCTGTTGTCATTGAAAATTTCTAGAGTGGCGAGTCTTGTTAAAAGCTTGATTACCTGTTACTATAATCATGAATAATTTTCTTGTCAAAAACTTTAGCAATGCCTAACTTTTCTTAAAACATTATGAATGGTGTTCTTGTTGAAAGCAATTACCATGTGTATTTACAAACGCATTAGTCGCAAATGTCTAAACTAAGGAATTAATTAATTGTGGGTGGTCTTGACAGAAGCATTATTCATGGGTGGTTTTGACAAACGCAGTAATCGTGATTGTTTTTGACAAAACAAGTAATCAGTCATGGGTGGTATTGACAAACGCAGTAATCGTGATTGTTTTTGACAAAACAAGTAATGGGTGGTATTGAAAAAGGCATGATGGCATGTATATCTTGCGAAATCATTAACAGTGGTTAGACGTCAAAATATTAACCAGGGTAGCCTTGCCAAAAGCATTCAGTATGGGAAGTCTTTACACAAAATAACATTCAAGCAGCTATGCACAGGAGTGTAGTGAGCATATATCCACATAACTCTGTGTGTGTGTGCGCGCGCGCGCGCACGCTTGCTTGCTGGTGCCCTCATCGAAGAGATTATTTAATATGGTAGGCCATGATCAGGCGGTTACTAGGCGCACAACGCTATCCGTCCGTTTAATTTAATGGCATGGTAGCAGTCCTACAGTGTAGATCTTGGAAATGTATTCATTATTTCTGTTGCGCTGGGGCAATGCATTCCGCAATGCAAGTGCACAAACAGCAACTTTGGAGAGCAGCGCAAACACACCACGAGTATCGCTGTCGAGCCAGAGTGGAGGATGGAAAAACATTGGCCTGTCAATCAATGCACCCCGGAAATGCTACTGCAGTTCTTTAAATAGAGGGGGAAAAAAGTTTTTCAGTGGGTTCATATTTGCTTTGCGCTCTCGGCCATTTGGGAATGGTTCACCCCCACCCTCTTCTTCACTCCCCTCCCCCTTCCAGACTAAATTTGAACTAGCAAACGCGTGCTAGGCGTGCAATTGCATACCAGCGTCCGTTTCCCAATCCATTAAGGCTAATTTTTGTCATTTGTCGCAATCTTCACTCGCACTACTAGCAAATAATTCATCATAATTTACTACTTGCTGTGTAGGCGAAGATAAAGCAAAAGTAAAGTAATTCCAGGTAATTTATTAATTGCTGTGTAAATCAGGGCAAAGCGTATTTTACAATTTAAAAATAATTCTTGATAA
Organism: Sinotaia quadrata; assembly: GCA_028829895.1. Classification (NCBI taxonomy): domain Eukaryota; kingdom Metazoa; phylum Mollusca; class Gastropoda; order Architaenioglossa; family Viviparidae; genus Sinotaia; species Sinotaia quadrata. Next base: position 25,439,417 of record CM054177.1, on the reverse strand, counting down.
TTTATTAATTGCTTAAATAAGGGTAAAGCCCCGTATTTTACAAATTTTAGATTTTTCATTAATAACTTATTAATTTCTGTTATTCAGGGTAAAGCGTGATGTACGACTTTAATATACTTTATGATAATTTATTAATTGCTTTATATCGGGGTAAAGTGTAATTTACAAATTTTAGATTATTCATGATAACTTATTAATTGGTGTTATTTAGGGCAAGGCGTGATTTATAACTTTCAGATAGTTTTTGATAATTAATTTATTAATTGCTGTGAAATTCAAGGCAAAGCGTACTCTACTACTTTATGGTAATTTGTGTATAAATCAGGGTAAACGTACTTTATCACTTCCTAGATAATTCATAATTTATACACTGATAGGGTAAAGCGTAGTTTACTTTAAGATAATTCCTGATAATCATTGTGAAGTAGTCCAAGATTAATCAGTTTATAGTTTAAGATAGAGTACAATTCAAAACTTTCGCGCCGTTTCTAATAATTTATTCATTGCGATGTAGTCCAAGATAAAGTACAGCTTATAGTTTAAGGTAACGCACAATTTACTAAGCACCCACAGTTCCATAATTTATCTCCTGGCTGTTGGACCGTGACCAAGCACTACGAATCTCTCTCCTGGTATACTTTTAAAATCGTGCTTACTGTACAGTTTGTATCTAGGTCATCTTTACGTCATTGCTAAACCACTCGTGCGCTAGCCAATGCAAATTCATTTAATAAAATATTCTAACCAATATTCTGCCCTGCGGTATTAGCAGTACCTTTTTTCCCGTATGTCCCACCAGAACACTTTAGTCGTTACTGCGTCATGCAGAAAAATATCAGCCAGCAAACTGAATTAATACTCCTGTCATTTCTCCCCCGATGTTTGGTTACCGAAGCAAATAGAAAGCATAGACTAGTATATATATATATATATACACGTACATGTTTTAGTATATATCGACCTACCGAAGCAGTAAAGCCAAACTGAAATATCTATTTAAAAAAACACAATTAAATTTCTACAAATATTTTAAATAATTGTCTTCTGGTTTCATGAAACGTTAATGCACTCATTACTAGTAATTCTGCATTGTCGTTAAAGTTCAAACGACGTTGGCTAATAACACTAAAATGTGAAATAGTGGTGAAAATGGCGGATTTGATTTGATAATACTTTTAAAGAAAATATGCTCAAACACACTGAACAATGATTTATTTTTTTTTAAAGTGCATTACAAAAATGGTATCTTTTCTCTGACTTCCAAACTACGCTTAAAAGGAAATCTGCAGGGTCACAGTTTTTTCCCCCCAGCTGTTTCATGGCACGGGGAGCCTCTCAAAATTATCTCATAGTAAAATCTGAATTCTATTAGTCTCCGCTGTAAACAATGCCTTTTTCTTGCTGATGACACGCTCTAGTGTCGGAATATTATTGCCGTAGGAAACATCGGTCTGTGTCATAAAACGATAAATGTGTCAAACTCAAGAGTCTATTGCAAGATAAGATTAATGGAGTGAGCTAGCTTTATACGAAGGGTGGAAAAAAAAGTTTTGACTGTTGCGTATGAATTTCTTGCAGAAATGTGTGACAGGAGGGGTGGGGTGAGTGTGCGTGAATTCATTCAACAGCACGTGATTGCTGCTTTGTGCCCGCGCCTTGTGCGGAGATAAAATTTCAGCCAGGAAGCTATACCTATCGCTCATATCCTTTGCATTTTCCTCTACACGGCCGTCCTTATCGCTGCTTGGTCCTGGTGCACAAGCGACAGCTGTTTGTTGTGTCAGTGCCATGAGAGGCAGACACCGTGAAATGGCCCACGTCACTGCTCTCCGAGACGTGTAACGACTATTGCCGGCGCGATGTTAGAAGAGGGCCGCGCGAAGTGTTTTCAAAGGACATCGTTGTGTTGCGGTAATATTTATTTATATCGGCTCGTTGTCGGTGGCTGGCCCGCTCGTACTCTGAAATGGAACTCGGGCCATTCGCTCGTTTGTTATTGTCTTGAGAAGTCTCAAGAAACTGTGTATTGGGGAATGGGGTTGGGGGGAGAGGGAGAGGGAGAGAAAGGAAATATATGTTCATAACTTTATATATAACTGTTTACTGGGTTTCCATCTTGTTTGGCACTTGTTTTATGTTGGTGGCAGAAACATTTATTGACATTCAAAAGCTTGAACCCCTGCTCTCCCCCCCCCTCCACATACACACACTTTTTTTTCCCTCCTGCGTGCAAATAGCTAGTCATTTAAACATTCTCAGAAGTAAACACGACGGCAGAAAGAAATTTTCACCTTTTTCTTGTTCTCTCACTATTTTTTCTTGAATTGTCTTTTTGTTTACCTCTTCCTCAGTGTGTTTCTTTTATGTGTGTGAAACGTCATCTAATTCTCTTTTATTCGCTGGCAAGTTATAAGTTAGATGAATCTGCTTTATTACGAATGCATTATTTTAAAGATGGGGTGAGGGTGTCTTAGTTCTCATTGCTACGATTCAGCCCAACTCCTGCTATGCTTGAGTACAGCTATAAAACCCTAAGCTGACATTAAAATTACCAGTCTAATAATTGTCTCGTCAAAATGTCACCAAACACTTTTAAACGCCGTCTGTTAATCTCATAGCGAACATTTAAAAGAATGTTACTCTTCCACTAAAGTCTTTGTCACGTACATTGCATGACGTCATTAGGCATGGCTCTCCTCGCCGCGCGGCTAGGGCTCTTGGCCTCGCTTATAGTGGTGGTTGTGGTACAAAACCCGTACCCCGGTTACACTAAAGGTTGTCCGACATTCTCTTTCCCCATCCCCTCGTGAGGTGGCAAGCAATGTAAAATGCTCTGAAATCTTTGCCTGTAGGAAGCGTTCAATGAAATTTCCATCAATATTTTTGTTATTGGTACAGAAGCTCAGTAGAAAATATGGCTAAACTATTATGATTAAATTACTGTAAGGTAATTATTTGACAGTATATTGATTTGGAACAATATTTCAGTACGAAATCGAAGGTATATTAAATCGATCAGTGTACATGTTAAAACGGTTGGTGCATTTAAATTACAGGTTGATGACAATTATTAAAGTTTAATGGTAAATTGACGCGTTACATTACAAAAATTAGTGGTACGTTAAAATGTATAATACTAGAATTTAATTCAAAGCAATATATTGCTAACAATTAATGCTCAATTAAAACATTACGTAAGTATACAATTCATACTCAGATAAAACATTACGTATTTACAAATTAGTCTCAAATAAAATTTTACATTACTAACATTTAGTGATATATTAAAACTGGCAGAATGGATCCAAAGTTTAAGGGTAAAGATGTATTTTCAGCACAATTTTTAAACTTAGATAAGTGGTAAAAATAATGCGTTAGAGAGCAATTATAATGTTTGGGTATAAAATTAAGCCTTTTCAGATATTTGTATATAAACTGTAGAAAGATTTATGAGGAAGGAAATCTTAGCTTGATAACAATTTTAAAATGAAATCGCAATGCCTTTTGTAATAATTGCATTATTCTAGTGAATAAAGTATTTTTTAAAAAAGGCGTATTCTTGAATTGCCTCTCTTGCGGTTGTCATTAATTGATTACAGGTATTGTTTTATTTTTAACTTTTAAAACATCGTTATGCGGCTTTTTAAAAATTTCTTTTTGAAGCGGCGGCATTTCTCTTGACTTTTTTTTCTCTCTGTTCCTCTTCCCAGAAACATTTAATTCCAAGTCACCGATTTCTTTTTATTTTTTAAACTTTGTCTCTCCTGGTAGATTATTTATTTGCAAGATTATCGTTGATATTCCGCATGAGGTCAACTATAGGCATGTATTTTTTAACATTGCCAGGATTATCAAGTCATATTATGTATTTCTGAACATTGTAGGATTATCAAGTCATACTATGTATTTCTGAACATTGCAGGATTATCAAGTCATACTATGTATTTCTGAACATTGTAGGATTATCAAGTCATACTATGTATTTCTGAACATTGTAGGATTATCATTATCAAATCATTCTATGTATTTGTAAATTGTTTGCCAGAATTGTTAATGGTTTCGAAGTGAGGATCCAAAGATTTTCATCCATCACTTCGAGATGTTGTTTACATGGAACATAAAGTCGCTCAGCTGCTTCAGTTGTTGAAATTGCATCCCTGCTTGCTTGTTTCAGAGTACAAAGTGCTGGACAGCAGTGACCTGCCGGGACAGTTCGACTACCGTTGTCGCATGTCAATGTCTGGAGCCGGCTGCACGTTGTCCGTGTTTGACCAGCGCGAAGCGGAAGATTTGTGTGAACAGGACCCCGAATGCAAGGCACTTGTTATGACCGACCAGCTAACATGGGCAGGTCAGTGTGTGGATAGTGCAGTGTGGGCTTTTGTTTTTCTTGCTGGATAACAAAATTTAGGCTTTTTCTGGTTGGATAGCGAAGGTGTGGGCTTTTTCTGGTTAGATAACGAAAGTGTGGGCTTTTGTTTTTCTTATTGGATAACAAAGTGTGGGCTTCTGTTCTTGTTGGATAGCAAAAAGCAAAGTGTCTTTTGTTTATCTTGTTGGATAGTAAAGTTTGGGCTTTTATTTCTGTTGGATAGTTAAACGCGGAATGTTATTATTTTTTTTTTTTGCTGGATAACAAATGTGGACTTTAATTGTCTTGTTGAATAAATAACGCGGTGTGGTTGTTTATTTTTCTTGTTGAATAGCGAAGTATGAGGTATTATTTTTCTTGTTAAAGTTTGCAACCAACCTACATATGTGGGTCAATTTGTATGTTGGGTAGCGAAATATGGGCTTTTTATTCTTAACGTTCAGTGGTGGATAGCGATGTATGGGTCTATTATTTTTCTTGCTAAACTTTGTGACCTACCTACATATAAGATCAATCTGTATATAAGATAGGGAAGTATGGACCTGTATTTTTCTTTTTAATGTTTCTGCGACCAACCTATTTGGACAGATACTGTTATATACATGTAATGTTTTTAGTGTTTGAAGTGGACAGTAACTTAATTGTATCGCAGTTTTGTACATTAAAATTTAATTTACTGAAGTAAGTAAAAAACTGTCAAAACTGACACAGTAACAATACTTGACACTTGAATAATATTTACTGAAAGACTGAATGAAGACCCGTATTAAGGCCACACTCGCATTATATTTACTGAAGAGGAATCAAATTATGTATAGATGCTTCTAGACACTAGAAGTATATATTGATTGTGGAATGCAACTGGTTAGAAATCTCAAATTGTTCAGCGGTCAAGACACGTGAAGTACCAAATGACTAAAGCTGAAATTAATATGGGGCGTAGTAATATTTATTCTGACAGCATATTCTGACAGTTGTATGTCAATCGTTGGGTTCACGTGTTGTGAGTATACCGAAAATATAACAGGCAGAAGCATGAAATATATATATTTTTCACTGACTTTTTTTTTTCTTCCTCCGCACTTCACCCCATCCCCCCCCTCGTCCCCCTCCCCACCCTGCCCAATCAAAGTGAACTTTAGGTAAACTGTTTAATCTGTGTTTCATTTTTCAGGTCGGACGATTGTACATCTAAAAAATGGTTTGGCATCTCCATCTTCCAACAACCATACAAGACTTTTGATCAAACCATCATGAAACATACTGTTGTTATATTAAGGCAGCACACTGTGATAATTAAACTTTCAGTTAAATGGGGAATTCCTTCATCATTCACTTCATGAGTCACGGGACCAGGATCGTCTAATCAAACATTGATTTCAGAAATGGTGTGGTGGCATGTAATCTGGAACCCGGCTCTGTCTTCGTTCAGTTCAAGATTGGCCAGCAGACCTGGTTGGTCGCGACATTCAACATAGGGTCTTGCCCGAAAACTGAGATAAATCTCTCAAAATTCCTCGCAACATGGTATTGAGAAAATATATTTGAAATGGACGCAGAGCTAAATGTTAAGCCCCTTGTCAAAATGCAGGCTTTTATAGAGTGTGAAGGTCCATGACCGTATGAGATTGAACTTTGAACTTTCAATGCATGGTTTGTTTGAATTTTTTGTTTTCCTTGTTCTTTTCATCTGAGTTTATTCTCATTTTCTAGCTTCGAGTTGCAACTGAAGTTGATAACGAGTATTTCCTTTCGGCAGCCACGGCACCAAACGAAGAGTGCAGTAAAATGTTACATCATCTCATAAACACGCGTGTCTTGACGTGTGTAAGCATTATCTCCCTTTTGAACACCAGCATACACGCGTGTGTAAGCATTATCACCCTTTTGAATACCAGCACACGCGCGTGTGTAAGCATTATCACCCTTTTGAACACCAGCACACGCGCGTGTGTAAGCATTATCACCCTTTAGAACACCAGGCACGCGCGCGTGCAAACCATTCCACTAATCTCACTACCAAATTGCACTGCTGTCACTCCACTGAACCATCGGAGCGGTTTTTACCAGTGAGCTGCTGAAGATATCAACAAATATGAATGACACCAGAGTGGTGAAGACCCAATGATCGAGATACCGACGGTGGTGAAGACCCAACAACCGAGGTACCCAGTGATAATTATAACCGGAAACTATTTTCGGCCTGGGTTTGACGCTGACTAATCTTTTTTCTTCTTCCTTGTTGCTGTCCTCTGAAATGTAAAAAACAAAGCTGTATGGAAATATCAAATTTTGCAGGATTAATACAGCGGACCGCTTGCAATCACTTTTGCTTGGACCTTTTTCATCAAAATTTGATGTGTCTGATTTTGGGAGAAACGCTTGCAGTCGTAACCAAAACAGAGCCATAGATGTTGAAGCTTTCGGACAGATTTTCAAAGGACGATCAGTGGCCAAGAAAAACACTGAATCTTCTTCAACAGCAAACGCCAGACTGCTCTGCTGAAATATTGTGTTAGCACATTATACACCAAAGTCCAAACGCCATCAATCAGAATTACATAATCAAGGCTGCTTATGCAAACTCTTAGTGGGGTGATGTGGCAAACATCATCATACAATGACGTAATGTGGTGTGCTCGCAAACCTGAGTTACACAGTGCAACATACAGAACAAGTGGCACACATCCAATTCTAAGTGTTAAGAGCAATGACAGCTGGCGCTTCTGTCAACCGCAAGATGCACTCAAGTGTAAAGTATGGCCTTCATGCGATATTTGCGACAATCATGATTAACTCAATGCACAGCTTGTGCTAGGTGGTTTTTTGCGACAATCATTAACTTATCTCACAGCTTGTTTGATCGATTTTACTGAGCATTTAGTTTTCTCCTTTTGAACTTTTGAAAAAGTAAGTCAGAGTATCTAATGAAATATGGAACTTGGAATAGGCTTATTACTTATTTTCAGATTTAATTATATTTAATCATCCGATGGCTTCACACACACACACACACACACACACACACACACACACACACACGCACGCACATTTTCATTTATGGTCTGATATTAACGTTCTTTATTTCAGAGGTTATTGATAATTTAGAACTCGTTTTGACAGATGATTTCAGTCTCGGGGAGCGTCTGCTGAACATCTAGACGTAATAGATGAATTAAATTAATGAATGAAACTATAAATTATCATCTTCATTGTTTCTTCTTGATTTACTTAGATTCCCATATTTACACGAATTAAGTCGGCAGTACTACGAATAGAGTCGAAAGTACTATGAACTGACTCTGCAATAATTGACGGTAATGCTAAAAATTGAATCGACAGAGGTACGAACTGAGTCGGCAGTAATACAATACAACATATGAGTCATATATTTTATGCACGTTAAGTAGGCCCCTAAGATAAATTGGATGCTTTATAATATGATATATAAACTGTAAAAGAAAACTGTTTTACATGTAACGGTAGAAACGTTTTGATCTGTTAACTAAGTTTTTAATAGGGGAAAAATGTGTAGATAAATGACCACTGGTCACTTTACCGTGCCTTTAAAGGTTAACAATATTTATCTTTTTCTGTCTGTTACGTTAATATTATTCTTTATGTATGTATGGTTGACAACTTTACAACAAATAAATTAACAAGCACACATATAAAGGAACAAACACAACAGCGACTCGAGAACTGTCAGATTGAATCTCATTGATTTTGGGAGGCTTAGTAGAATTTTTTTTTTTTTAAAACTGAGTTCCTAGCAGGCGAAGTCAATGCAATTTGCTTGTTGGATAATAGCACCAGAGATACCGTCGCAGGGTAAATGCAATTTCTGTGTTGGATGGACGACAGAGATAGCTTCCAAACAGAAACCAACAACGTTTCGCCCAACTTGCAGACGAAGCAATGTTATCGTCCGCGCATCTCTATCCCCGTGTAATACCGAAGGACGGGGCAAATTGCGTCGTTGTGAAAGTCTGGCAGCTTGTGGTGATGGGGGACGGATCGTCTGTCTTGACGTGACCACCGCAGCGGACTTTTCATTTCTATCGCCAGAGGACTTCCATTTCTATCGCCAGCGGACGCAAGCAGGCACCGAAAGGACACGATTTTATTTCGTTGCATTCCAGGATTGATGACCTTGTCCTAGCTGACTTCACGGTAAATGTGGATTATGGAGCAGTAGTTCTTATTTATAAAGAAAATGCAATGGGAGTTCTTTCGTGATACCTTATTTACTACGTCATTTGCTCAACTACGTCATACATATACTTACCAGCAGTTTGTCAAGCCATGAAGATGTTTACCTAAACACAGTGTAAAGTACCTCATCGTTTGCTTCATCCAACAAACAAATGAATTTTTGCATGCCTGACTTAGCAGTATTTTATTTATTACTTTGGTCAATCAATATACTTTGTCAGCAGCACATCATCAGCCCGCTACATGTTTTGCTCGCACATCAACAAATTGCTGTACTTTTTGGGCCGCACATCAACAAATTGCTATGTATTTTGGGCCGCATATCAGCAACTTACTACATATTTTAGACCGCACATCAACCACTTGCTACATATTTTGTTTGGCCCTCACACCAGCAACCTCCTATGTATATTTGCCAGCACATCAGCACACCACAACTCGCTACATATTTTGGTCGGCACATCAGCAACTTGCTTTATATTTTGGCCCGCACATCAACAGCTTGCTACAAAGTTTGGTCAACACATCAGCAACATAATATATAGTTTGGCCAATACATTAATTTACTAGGTCATTTGGGCAGCGCATTAATTTATTAGGTAGTTTTGTTAATACATCAGTAATATTTACTGCACAGTTTGGTCAATACATTAATTTATTATGTCGATGGGAAAACACATTTATTTACTAGGTCGTTTGGCTAACACATGAGTAATTTACTACACAGTTTGTCAGCATTAATTTATGGGATCGTTCGGTCAAAACAATTTACTATAAAGTTTGTCCAATACATTAATTTATGGGGTCGTTTGGATAAAACAATTTACTACATACTTCGTCCATTACATTAATTTATAGGGTCTTTTGGACAAAACAATTTACTACATAGTTCGTCAAACACATTATGGGGTCTTTTGGACAAAACAATTTACTACATAGTTAAGCCCAAACATCAATTACTACGGAGTATGGCCAGGATTTAAATAAAATCATATATACCTTGCTGAAGCCAATACAACATTACCAGTTTCTTTTGTCCAATTCAGGAACAAGGCACCATCTTTTTTGTTCAACACGACGTTGATATGTAATTTCAAAAACCCTTCTGCATCCTTCAGTATCGTACCGTGTAATTTGCCCAGTATAGCATTATTTGATCCCATACCTTACAAACCCTTCTGTATCGTATATCATGTTTTTTCAAACTGCTGCACTTTTTGAAGGAATATAGAAGTTTACACAACTGACACCCTCACTTGCAATACCCCAAAAATCATTCTTTGAACTCTTTAATCGATTTTTCATTATGTTCATAACCGTTATAAGAAATTCATCAATAGGTGTTTGGTTGACAACCTATTTTTAAAAAATTTATTTAATTAGTTTTATACAGAAAATGGTGTATATACTTACCTCTGATGAATACTCATTTACATAGGCTCATTGCCGTCTTTACGCTTGGGTACGCTGGGCAGCTGCCCGGGGCCTCATGAGCATAGGGGCCCATGCTAATCTATGTAAGTTGTGACTTGCTGTCAGTAAATAAATAGGTAGAGGCCCCAATGCACTGCTTTGCCGTGGGCCTATAATGCTGTTAAGACGGCCCTGCGCAGGCTTTCAGTGATTGATGACGAATTAATACTTTGTTTAATTTTAAAATGAAAATAACTTGTTATCGGTGACAGCAAAGTCGTACATGCAATGGGGCGTTCAGTGTTGGCACAGAACAAGGTTACAATGGCACTGATGTCTATCAGCAATACTGAGTCATGACATTGTCACTCGGAAAAGGAATTCTTTGATGAGAATAAAACCTTAAAAGTGAGAAAGAGAACATTTGTGTGTGTGAAAAGTACGATAGAATGGTAACAGTGCTGTTCAACAGAAAGGTAGAGCATTTCAACCAAGGTACGAACTGTTCCGTGTAAGATTCCAGACCAACAACAGAAAAACAAAAAAAAAATTACCACCAAGACAATTGACAGTAGGCTATAAGAACCCCTTATCATTTTTTATGATAATTTTTTTTTAAAATAGTCAGATAATGGTCACTTAAATAAGCTAGACTTTTGAAAATATGTGGTGAGTTCCTGAGTAAATATATAAAGTTGTATGAATGTATATATGCATTGCATTGTAAATTATATATCGCGAGAGTCGTTTTATGTGTGGTGTGTATTGAGCAAGGAGTTTGAGTAATCATTGGAGTGATGCTCAAGGATATGGCTGTTGGTGGGGAGGAGTATGTCGAGTTGGTACTTGTGTGAATAATTTTTTTTTTCGCCTGTGTTGACAAATGAATAACTGGAGATTCATTAAATCACGCATTCCATCTGTTAATATTAAATGTTTTGTCATGAATTAGCTCCCCTTTCGTTTCTATACCTTTATATTTAATGAAATTCTGTAAGAAAAACTTGACAATCGTATGCGGGGAGCTAATCACTATGACGTGTACAAACAAACATTAATTTTTTTTTTTTTTGCAAATGCCAATCTTGTTGAAGGATTAAATAAAAGAAATTGTCTGAAAACCGTTTTTAATTTCTTATTAATTTAGCAAAACAGCTTTTATGGTGTATCTGCATGAAAGTGGAAATGAAAAACGAGCGTACGAGTATACAGAACTGATCGCACACTCTTTTAGTGAGTTAGTGATTACATTTCTCTGCTAGGAGTGCTTGTCAGTATGATAACTGTGTCAAATGCACTTTGACAGAAATGACCTTTCACTGCTTGGAGTATTACTATTTTGACAGAAATGACCTTTCACTGCTTAGAGTACTTTGACAGAAATTACCTTTGACTGCATGGAGTACTTTGACTGATGATGGCTGTTAGTACTGTAACATAAATTACAGCTTTTAGTAGTACTCATTACAAACATGATATTTCTCTGCTTGGAGTACTTTATATTGAAATAACAGTCTTCAGAGTACTTTGGCAGAAATGACAGTTCTCTTTAAAGAATATTCTTACAGCAATGATATTTTTTTAGGAATGCTTTGACAGAAATGAGTTTTTTTCAAGTTGAAAAATCTTCACACCACACCACACTGAAAGCATACGAGTAAACAGACACAAAACCTTTCTTTGTTCACTAAATTCAAACTGCTCACTTTACCCTCATGCAATTCAGATTGACCTTTGTTATTACAAACATTCTTGCTAAATTATGCTACTTTATTATCACAAACACACAACAAGCATAAGAAAAAGGTAAAAAAACATTAATAAACATTTAGAATATAAACACGGGTCACAAATTACAATAAAATTCCAGGCCATTGTTCAGACACACACACACCCTTACTTCCGAGGTTCTAGATTAAACGTCTAAAATACAACACCGGTCCAGACCAACTTAAAATTCTCCTAGACTGTCTAAAATGTACTCCGTTGGTTGATTTTCTCCAGATTTTCTCATGTCTGCAGCATTCCTGATGCATGTATTTTTTTTTTGTTATGAAGCTTTACTAAGAAAATTTTTAAAAGGGAAAAAAGTCCAGTCAGCAATTAGTAAGACGTGGTATGCAAACGTAGCACAGGATGCAATGATAGAATAATTAACACACCATATCAGTGCTTAGTTTCCAAACAAAAATCTTACAACGTGATACAACTGTAAGTGTTCCGTTTTTTTTCGCTTCTAATTAGCGAGTGAAAGTGAGTCAGTCAACACCGTTTTCAGAATTATGCGCGCAACTTTAAAAAATAACATGAAACAAATATAAATATTCATGACACGTGAAAAACGCATTTAATTTTGCATCGTTTTAAATATACACAGTTTCTTAAGGATGAGTCATTTTAATTCTGGGGGTAGTTCTTGAGGACATGACTGTTTCCTACGGTTGGATTGGACGGGTTTTGTTGGCGTGACAACTTCCTGCACCAAAGGCATTGTTCCAGTGCGCATTGCTTAGTTCCCAACCTCACGTGTTGGTCCGTTTCCCAGACGTCGTTAGCTGACAAAACGTGTTACCGTTCACAGCGGGTTACTGAGTAAATTCAGGACATATGTGTTCTGGTAGTGATTTCTGAAAACCTTCTTCCCTCTCTCTCTCTCCTTTTCTCTCTCTCTTTCTCAACTACCAACTATATATCTAACATCTTTCTCTTTCTCGCTATCTTTCTCGCTCTGTATCATTATCATCTCTCTCTCTCTCTCCCCCTCTCTCTCTTTCTCTCTCTCTCAACTATCAACTATATATCTAACATATTTCTCTTTATCGCTATCTTTCTCTCTCTGTTCTGTCTCTTTCAATTTTCTCTTTCAGTATGTTTTTCTCGATCCCTGCTTATTGCTATTTTATCTCTCATTTTTCTCGCTTTCGCCCTCTTTTCTTCTCCCTGTCTGTCAAAATCTCTTCCTATTCCTTCCAGTCTATCTCGCGAGTACAATGTTTCTTGTGCTGAAAGGTGTGTGTAGTTCTGTTATTCCAAGTAAGGATGGATGCTGACAGCTACCAGCGAGTATAGTTTTCTTTTGGGTCTACAATCAAGGAGAATTTACCAGCCCCTTTTTTCCCCTTCCTTCTCTGGTCACACATTCTTAAAAATGTCCATGGCATACAGGAAAAACTGTGCAGATGACTTAGTGTTGTTATTTATTCAGCAAGGGGCTTCAAAACAATTTAGATAATTTATATTTAGTTACACAAAGGCTAGGTTTTCAGAAAACCACACAAATTTATTTGTGTAAAGAGGGATTATGAGACAGAGAATGTAGAAAAACTTGGAAATTAACTTCCAAATACCTTCTGATTAAAGTGGATAAAATGTTAACGGGAAAAAGTAACCTTTACAAATCAGGATTGTCTTCATCAATATGTTTCACGTACGAACCATTTTACACGTACAAACAACTTACACATAAACCAACTCACACATACAAACAATTTGCGCAAGCACATTAAACGTACAACCATCTCACATGCACAACCAACATACGCATGCAAACCTTGTACGTACACCCAACTCACACGTACTACCAACTTACGCAACCACCTTAAACATAGAGCCAACCCACACATACAACCAACTCTTATCTGCTTCAGAAATATAAGGGTCAGGAAAACCAGAAGTTTCTGGAATGTACCACAGTTTGGTACATTTTTTTTTGTATGTCTAAGCAAGTAAACACCAACTACAATGATTGCTATTGTCTGCTCATAGGCCTTTGTTATTACGTTTTAGCCAAGGCTCATCCAGTTACACAGAAGTTAGGTTATGGAAGCCAAGACTTCTGCAGTTACACGAAGTTATGGTTATGGAGGCCAAGGCTCCTCCAGTTACACAGAAGTTAAGGTTACCGAGGCTAAGTCTCCTCCAGTTACACAGAAGTTAAGGTTATGGAGGCCATGGCTTCTGCAGTTACACAGAAGTTATGGTTATGGAGGCCAAGTCTTCTGCAGTTACACAGAGAAGTTATGGTTATGGAGGCCAAGGCTCCTCCAGTTACACAGAAGTTAAGGTTACCGAGGCTAAGTCTCCTCCAGTTACACAGAAGTTAAGATTATGGAGGCCACGGCTTCTGCAGTTACACAGAAGTTAAGGTTATAGAGGTCAAGTCTTCTGCAGTTAAACAGAAGTTAAGGTTATGGAGGCCAAGGCTTCTCCATTTACATAGACGTTAAGGTTACCGAGTGTCAGGGAATTTTAGGCAAATTGAGACGAGTTATGAAGATTTAAATATTTAGCTATTTCCTTGGTTGTTCTGTTGTTGCAAACTTTTGTTTGTTTTAATTACCTCCCTTGGAGATTAAAACATTTAGCTATTTTTCTGGTTGTTCTGTTGTTGTAAACTTTTGTTTGTTTTAATTACCTCCCTTTGAGATTTAAATAAAAGTCAATGAATATGAATAGCACGAAATTGGCGGAATTCGGAAGCGTTCCTCCTAATTTGATGACGTCACTTGGAGACGTGTGACTTGTGAGTGCGCATCGCATTTTGCCAATCAGTATTGCATATTGTTTAGATTAAATGGAAAAACAATAGTAGAGGCCCCTTGGTCGCTGTTGGGTTGTTGGCAGGTACAATAGCTAGCAGGAAATGGCCAGCTGTATAATTTCATCTGTCTTTTAGCTAACCAGGTCCGCTGTCCGTGTTGTTGTATGTGTTAGAGTTGGGATTTGTGAAAAATTCCTGTTTTGGAGTAATCAGGATATTGTGATTCACTTGTTTTGGAGTGATGGTGGCACAGTCTTGGACTTCGAACCTGAAATAAAGTGGCCAGTGGAGGAGAGCTGAGGGTGGTCAGATGTGGAGTGCTGAGTTAAATTTCGATTTCTATATAAGAAGGTTTGTGAGGTACTGGATATAAATTCCAATTCTTGTATCTGAAGGTTTGTGGTGTACTGGGTATAAATTCTAATTTCTGTCTGGAGAGCTGAAAGTCAGCAGTAGTGTTTCGTCTATGCCGGTAGCTTCCAGTTTAGTATTTGTGCATTTAAAGCCTGGATGCTGCCAGTTTAAATTTTGATTTCTGTATCGGAGAGTTTGTTTGTGGAGAGCTGAGGGTGAGCAACCGTGTTTTGTCTATAACCGTCTCGTCTCTCTCGTCCTATGACATTGCAGCCATCTGTGGCTCATGTTTACTTATAAAAACTACCTTTAGATTAAGTATTATTAATTATCAGAGGGGTTACTGCTAAGGATTTTGTTTGTTTGTTGCCTTATTGTATGAAGGAATGATTTGTTTGGAATGTGTTTTCATTTTTTGACAAATTCTTTATTACTCTTGATTTTGCTTGAAAATATTATTTGATTTACTTTTTGTTCTTCTATTTACTGCCTATATTTTGTTAATGCCTTTTTCATTTAAAATTTCTTTTATTAAATTATTTTTGTTATTTAAATGCAGCGAACTGTGCATGTGACATTGGTTGGTTTGTAAGTCTGTGAATGTGTTTCAGTTAATTAAATGACGAAGAGCAGCAATGTGACGTCACACTCGCACACGAAACAGGAAATGTCCCGCGGTCTCCTTTTTATTTTGTCCAGGTGTCAGTTTGCAATCTTTTCACAATGATCAAAATTGTTCGAGATATTGTTAATATAGTGACGCAGTCTGCCCTCTTTTGAAACAGTCTTTTGTAAACCGAGACAGTACGCTAATGATGTTTACATGTCAGGGCCAAACGTCTTTTGAATCTACGCAGTCATGTAGATCGAAGCTGCACGCTACAGGTGCGTACATTGCCAGGGCCCACAACTCCTTAGTACACAATCCTGCGTCTGGAATCCTCACACTAGTCTGGGGTATGTCACTGCTGTATAATGCATTAAAATTGAGGTGTGCATATAAAACAAACAAAGCATTCCATAAAACGTGGAAACAAAATTGTACATTTACAAACAATAATTTAAATTTGACCAGCTAAATGATTCTTTGACGGGGCATAATGCATTACCGAAGAGGAATTCTTGTTGCCTAGATTTTATACACTATTCATCCAATGGTTGGCCTTTTCAAAATAAACATTCACAATCCACAACCACTCTGTATATTGATTATTCATAATGCAAAATTCCGTAGAAGGCATATTTTAAAAATAACTGAAAACGCGTATTTTACTACAAAGACTTTAAAGGTGTTGCGAATGGGATTGGGGTGGGGGGGTGGAAACAACAAACCATTGGAGAACATTTAAATATTTGTTTCCAGAAGCCCCGAACTGCAAGCACACTTCGTTTTCCATACCAAAAGAGACTTGGTGGAAAATGTCGATGATATTTTCCGGGTCATCGTGGTCAGCAAAATGTCTGAGAGAGGATTACTGCAACGGACGCTGTGTTTTATTTCGCCGTAGGCTCTGTCAATATTTTTTTTCTTTTTTGACCGTTTGGTCCATTTCATGGACATAACCGGAAATAATCTTCAATTTTCTAAAATACTTATTTCATCAACACTGGAAGGTTCTCGCAAACAGTTCGCACGACGATAGGAACTTAGTCGGCTCGCGACTTTGTCCTCCTAAAAGAGCTTATGGTTGCTATGGAAATAATGGAAATCGAAATCGTGCATTGCATAAACTGAGATTTGCTCCTTGACATATACAAGGGGACAGTTGAAATTAAAAAAAAGCATAAACACTGAGTATAATCCACAGAGTAGCCTATGTATAAATAAAATTCACCCATGATATGTGCTGCAATTTAATCAATTTGAGACGATAAGTTTCACTGGAGTTATTTCCCTTATCGAGCTGCCGCACTATTATCACAAATCTTCTGTTACAGTGTTAGGTGATTGTCACGCGTTGAGGACAAACTTATCCACAGTTCAGATTAGATTTAAGCAAAGTTAACTCGGTTATTTCATTTGATTTTATTTAATCTATGAATATTTTGAAATCTTGCATTCCACACCACTGTGCCATCTCACCACTGTGCCGTTCCACACTACCGTGCTGTCTCATGCACAGGTCTGTGAATAACTTTTATTTGTACATGTAAGACGTGTTGTTTGTTGTTAGTTGAGAATGGCGGGTTAATTTAAAACAGATGTTTTAATACATAGTCAATGTATACATTGCAGCAGACGACAACAGACTTTCCGATGTACCGATCGTTCATAGCCAGTCTAATATACCAAGCGTATCTAGACGAAATAAAATATAAAAGAAATGAAATTGCGCAACCAGAATGAAATTGTTAATTAATGAATAGATAAACCATATGAAAATCTTTATGTACTTAGAGATTTCCATACTATGTATGGAAATTTATGCATAATTTGAGAAAAATTAATGATCATGCACTAGACTAAGAGAGACAATCAAATGTTATAATTATCTTTATAAGAGTTACCTCCCTACAACGGTTCGGTAAATTCTCTCATATACTTATGTCGGCATGATTAGTATAAAATGTGAATAAGCCAAGCACCAAACTTAATAAGTGGTCATAAATTGTATATTTCGATATATGTTACAAAAACATTAAATACCATGTATAACAAATATAATGTTATATTACTATCTTCTGGGTTACTACATATTCTCTGCATCTAATGACAGCTTCCGGTTTGGGCTGATTTCGTCGTACTATAGGCCCCCTATATACTTACAAAAATCGTAAAATTTAATTAAAACTTGAAAAAATAACCATCAGGGTTAATGATTACGCACTCTCTCACCCCAGAAGCCGTAAGAGACCTTTCATCTTCACGATGTTCTCAGCCTTGGGCAGTTTCTGGGGAAGCCCCATAGCATCGCGGTGAGTCTGAGGTGGAGGGCAGGAGGGCTGGCGGAAGGGGGTGAAACAGGTCGCACCTAGTTTGGCGCATACCCTCAACCGCCCTCCGTCCGGGGGGAGGGGGGGCGAAGCCCTGTATAACCTAAGAAAATGTGTCCTACACTTTATTTTAGTTCCGTGAGTTTGAGTCCACTTAAATAAATTTCTAATAATAATTTGTGATACTTTTATTAGGTTATTAGATCATAAAATAAAAGCCAGAGGTTATGACAGGATTTTTAAAAAAAAATCTTGTTTTAATTTTACAAACGCATTTTATAGACACCCAGTAGAATTCAATGTACATCTCTACGATGCAGTTGAAAGGGAAGTAATACAACAGCCTCTAGTAAAATACAAGAGAGTTAAATAACGTAGGAGGTTTTTTGCTCGAAGAAAATAAATTACGTGTCGTCGTTGAGTGCGCAGTATTTCAACATCCTGAGAAACACCGACACGTGCTAATTCATGTATAAAGTTTCCAGATGAAACCTTGTGTCATTTGCATTTTATGTCACAGAAGAGTGAGTTTTAAAATTTATTTTAAATGTAATATTATGTATAAAATTAATATTCTTTGTTTGATGACAGTGAGTTTGTTGTTCCTACATAATCACTACATAGTACATTTCTTAATTCTCTGTCACTAAAAGTAAATTGAGCAATGCCATTATTATTTAATATTATTAATATTATATTTTATGCATCACTGCTATTTTGGTACTGTTAACTTATTAAATTATTCTTACATTTTCTTCTATTTTAAATGAGTTAATGTGTATATTTATTATTATAAGCATGGCCAAAATAAAAATGGTTAAATTACGCACACAACCCATTAATTATATAGTGTAGGTTATAAATAAGGATAGATGAGGCAAAATAACCCGACTAAGGTAAAATACATTTTTTTTTTAAATAAAGAAAACATTTTTCTTAAGTGGGTTAATGATAAGGATACACTTAATTAATTATAATTCTTAAATATCTTGTCCTAGTTGTAAACTTGTATATTTTTAAACGTTTCTTCAAATTATTGTTCTTATATTCAAGTTATTATTCCTGTACTATAATAGTATAAATAGAAAGAAGGTTTTAGAATGAGGGATAAATGCAGATTTATTTTATAATTGTGTAAAGCTAAGAAATGACATTGATTACAATTAATGAACTATTTTGTATTTGCTATAGTATTATTACTATTAGTATTAAAGATCCTATTTAACACACAACTAATAGTATATCTAAATTACCTATTTTATTAAGGATTAGGCACTGTATAACATTACAAGGGTGATCATGAAATTCTTCATGCATTAAATAAGAACATTATTGTATACAAAACATTAGTGTATACAAGCAAGGGAAAAAAAGAGATAATCTTGGCTAAGGAAAGTGGACCTTGGAAAAAAAGGAAGACAAGAAAAATTGTCTGTTAAGTGTTATTAAAAGCAATATGAGCAAGAAAGAAAATGTAAAATGATAGCACACTAACATAACATTCACAGAGGCAAGTGATAAAGGCTATAAGTTATAACAGTATAATAAGTATAAGGAGATGGACAACCAGGCATACATGTTCACCCCCTCCTGTGATCAGTTGGTCAGCAGCTGTTAAGCCTTAGTGTCTGACCTACCACACTTATTTCATTCAATACTGTTATGTAAACACATTTGTTTTACTCTGATTCTGAATCAAATTTGAAAAATTGGCTGAGGTTGCCTACATAGACTAAATCGTAAATGGTTTTCAGTATGTCAAATTTTTATTTGTGTACAGTGTATGTCCAGGTTGAAATAAAATAGATATTAAGTCTTTTTCCTGGATTGATTGTCTGCTTTTAAAATGTTTAACAAATAATCTTTGTTCATTTATTTTATTTCCCTAAACCCAATGCCGTTTACTTTTCAAAATGTGAAATGGATCTAATAAAGAAATATTTATTTGAGTGAGTCATTTGAATAACAAAATGTATTCATTGTGATTGCAGGTAAATACAATACACAGATCTCCTTTTATAAACAACGTACCAAGTAATAATGTCCAAAATCACAAAAAGGAAACATGTGGTTCGTGAAGTGTTGGATGATTTTGTGGTGCCAACAGAAAAACAGGAAATTGTAAAGGTAAGAACAGAGCTGGTTCTCTAATTAAATCTACTGACTATAAATGGCATTCAGCTAATTATTTTTAACTCACTGACTTGTGTAAGCATGCATGAGAGTAAACTAGACACTCCAGTAGTGTAGTTGCCATGGTGAAATTGCAGTCTTTATTATTATTTTTTTCCTTAATCCAGTTCTTTGAGGTGGACCCTATTGCCCTAAACCTAACTTTAAATATGCTTTCCTTTTTATGTACAGTAACTTTCATCATTCACATATTTTTGTATTCATTGAATCATTTATCTAATGCACTCCTTTGCATTGGCAGCCTTTATCCAAGTTTGCATGAAAGATGGTAGTTTAATGTGTTTGAACAAATTGGGGTTATCTAGCCTGTTTTGGTCACCTATACGAAATAAATAAATATCAGGCCACTTTTGAAACTATACATTTGGTCTGGAATTCATAATTAATCACTCTTCTGAATCAGTGACATTCCATTATCCATATCCAGATATAATAAATTTTGGTGCCTAAGTATAAATCTGACATTGTTGGAGATTGTTTTTATAGGTGTTGGCTGGAAGGGGAAATAATCTACATGAAGTTATCAACAGTGATGGCCACGCGTTCCTTGTCAGCATGCCTAGCAAATTTCGCAAAAATGTCTGGATCAAGAGAGGTAAGAACTTTATAATCTCACTTCAGTCTGAGATTATTATGGACATAGTAAAATTTGATATTTTTTTAGCATTATCAATGGAATATGTTTATTTGTATTATATTACCTTGTAAATCTGTGGCTTACTTTTTACTCATCAGTTTTTAGTTGATATCATATTTGATCCTTAATGTTTCATGCCATGTTAAAATTAAAAATAAATTTAAAACTGCAGGATGACTTTAGTAGTAACCATCAATGCAAACTTCCCTTTCTTTTGAACACTTTCTAGAATATTTTGCTAGTGAACTTTAAAAAATGTATATATTTATAAGTTGATCACTTATAGGCCTTATGAGAGTGTTTCTTCATTCTTTGTTAGTTGTTGCAATATTGTGAGTAAAGGCACTCCCAAACTTACATAATATGTGATTGACGTAAAGTCAAAGTGCAACCTATCACATAGACCTAATACATGTAATAAACTGTTGAGTTAGTACAATTTTATGTTATGCTACTGTCCATATCCTTCTGAAATATAACTACAGTTACCACAGGATTTTCTACACAAAATGTTTAAGCTCCTACATTTTTCCCCCAATGACTCACATGGATGTGTAAATTTAATTAACCAGAGTCCATTTTAAAACATCATTATTTTATTACAATTGTAAAATTAGCTCTCAGAAATTGTCATATTTATAATCTCAATGGAACAATTGATTCCTTGTATAAACATATAGAATTATAAAATTTAGTTTGCAGTTGTTAACATTGTGGCAATATACGCAGTTCTGATGCTTGCTTTCATTCTCTTGTTGTAGTCACTCACCTCCAGCAAGCTTTCATAATACTAGGACTAGTAATTAGTAAATTATACTTTAAAAAAAATTATAAATATACATTTTTCTTTGCCAAAGATTCTGACTTTTTCCTGATTTTGTCCTTCATATCAAAGTAGAGTGGAACCCACAATAATGCACCCTGCGATAATGCAAATTTATATATAACACAGTTGTGTGGCATGGCACCCCAAATTTTGTATATTCATTCACACATACCTGTTTCTCTAAGACTGTTCCCAAAGAGGTCACAAAGAGGTTAAGGAACAACTAATTAAAAGTGGACTTAGGCTGATCCAGCAACTTGATAGTTGCAGTAGGGATCAATTTTATTTGCTATTAAGTAATTTTAAAATGTTAATTAGATGTGTTCTGTTAATATTTGTTTAATTATTACTGGAACTTGTTAAGGTGACTTTGTGATTGTGGAGCCAATTGAGGAGGGTGACAAGGTGCAGGGTGAGATTGTTCATATCCTTCTTCAGGAGCACATTCGTCATATAAAGAGTGAGGGGCTTTGGTGAGTTATGAACATGGAGAAATGTCATTTTGATCATGTTAATTTCATTCAGGGAGAAGAGTATATGGTTTACATAAGTGTAAGTAATAGTATGAGGTTTACACTTACAGTGAGAAGTGTGAGTGTAAATAATAGTTTGAAGTATGGGGTTTACAGTGAGAAATGTGAGTGTAAGTAAAAGTAATACTAAGTTTGAAGTATGAGGTTTACAATGAGAAGTGTGAGTGTGAATAATAGTTTTAAAAATGAGGTTTATAGTGAGAAGTGTAAGTAATAGTTTGAAGTATGAGGTTTACAATGAGAAGTGTAACTAATAGGTTGAAGTTTACAGTGAGAAGTGTAAATAATAGTTTGAAGTATGATGTTTACAGTAAGAAGTGTGAGAGTAAATAAGTTTTTCTTTAGTGGACTGTGAACACAGTGTAAGTGGTGGTTGAACTATATGGTTTACAATGAAAAGTGAAAGTAAATGACAGTTTAAGGTAGAAGGCTTATAGTTGGAAGCTTGAGAATAAGTTTTACAGTAAATCAGTGCATGACATTTTATAATGTGCACCCCGGTTTTCCCTGTTGCCTGTTTCATTAGATAAACAACTATTAACACTCTTAACATGACTAGATTGTGCTCATGCATCATATTACTGATATGTTGGATTAGGCCCTAACACTATCAGTATTTATGGTAATGATGTATTTATGCTAAACTTCTTTCTTTGTATTTTTCTTTCCTTTCTGTATGGTTTTTATACATTTAAGTAAATTATCACAGATGATATGGGGTCTAGAAAGATTTCCCCAGTCGAAGTTGCTTTGAGTATCTGCCATACTTGACTACATTTGGTACAGTAATTCAAAGAAGGGGGTTATGGCTAAATGTCGGTGTTACGTTTCCAGTATTTATTTATAGACCCTGCCCTAGAATAATTAAGGACTTTAAATATAATTAATTCCTTCTCTCATATTCTATGCAGACTGGTTGCTCAATTTACCATTTGACTAATTTAAAAGTGTGTCTTGTAGTACAGACGACAAATTTACAAACTAATAAATTGCGAACTTTTAGCTAGATTGAAACAGTTAAATTCCTCTAAATTAATATGCATCCGTTATCAACATTCTGCTCATCCGCCCCCATTCAATCTAAGAAAATCTATAGGTCTATTATGCATAAAAATTAACTACTAAGAGGTTTTAACAAAGAAAATAAGATTTAATAAAGTTTTAACAAGTTAACAATAATCAAATACGAGCGCGAATAGTCTATTTCTCGATTCTTTGCGCGTACATGCCTTATCGTTTAACCAACGAATAGCCAATGAATTGTCTTATTGATTTTTGTATGTTCACTGAGGTATACTCAGCTGGATTGTCTGTATCTGCCTGGTCTCTTTACTCAGTCAGCCAGTCTATTTTCACAGTCCCACTCTAGCGACGCACGTGGTGCACAGGAAGAGGTGCCCCTTTTATGTAGCTAGTGAACTTGAATTTTCAGTGGCGTGGACTCTCGGTATAGAACTCACTCTTAGAGCTCAACCAGTTCGTACCAGACGGAACAAGGCAAAGGCAAAAGTAAAGCCAAAGCCAAGGCCAAAGCCGACCTGAAGAAGTAACGTGTTCTAATGTAATTTCAGTGAACACGTTCCTACCCAAGCATGTCCCAGTTAAAATGCGCTGAATTAGAGATTCGACCTCGCGTCGTTTTACAATTAGATTTAGAAAAAATGTAATCGTCTCACGCATGTTTTCATTTAACAGCATGACGTATGAATCATGAAAATAGTTACAACGTTAAATTAATGTTCATACAAAAGGGGTAATTCAAACCAACAAAGCGCTTCACAATTTACAATTAAAATTACACGCAATAATTGAATTACATGAGAAATTCATATCGAGCACAGACATTCTGGCTCTTAGTGAATTAAAACAATATAAATTAAAGTTACAAATGGAAAAGAGTTACAATAAATTTATATTCCATAACTTATAGGTTTTTCAGTCATTTCTCTGGACCACGCTCAAGCATATATGGAAATAATATAATACATAGCACAAATACATATTTAATCAAGATATACAAAATACTATCAGATAAAATGGTACCTTTTATGAGAAGTCGAAGGTATGGTTCTCATCTGCTCGTCGGCTGCCGCATGACCCGAGTTAGCCAGTGAATATAGCTAATTGTGTTCTCGCAGTAAAGGAACGGAAGCGCGCGCCCATATTTATAGAAAAGCATAAAGCATATCACGTGACTGATCGCGAAGTATGTAGTTGGTTCGAGAACCTGGACAATGGACCTAAAGTTACATAACATCTTGACCTGTTCTAGAAGCATCTCGAAAAGGAAGCTTTGAACAAAGGAGCCAAGGGTTTCAAATCTCAATATTTGAAGTAAACAAAACAAGTAGGTCACCAAGTCGGACATTTTTATCAGACTGTGACAGTCGGCTGGAATAGTGGTAGCTCAACGTCATTCATTGCAATACTTAGTATTTGAACATATCTTTAATTTAAAGTTCCTTAGCTGTTAGAACTGTTTGAATAAACATTGCATTATATTGATTCTCAGTAATATGAAAACTTCTTATTCACTGATGTCTTCAGTGATTGTCTTCAGATACAGAATTTCCAAAATTTAAAATGTGTATTGCTGTTTAGACACAACGAAGAAAGCAGAATAAATAAATAATGTGAGCTTTTTATTCAAGACATTATGGTAAATTCTCTTCCCTTCACCTTGATTTTCTGTGAAACGAAAGAAATTTCATCTCTTCGCTTGATTTCCTGTAAAATAAATAACTTTACTGTCTAAATTTTAGTCGAAAGAAAGGTAGAAAAATGTGAAAATTTGTTTTATTTTAATTCTTAAGGCAGAAATGTAACAAATGAATTTTTTTATGATTCTGGATTCTGTCTTGACAGCTTTTAACATCAGCAGTTGAGCTATAAAAATGTCAGCAATTCAGTGACATGATGTCTATTTAATTCTAAGACTGAATAATATAGGAAATTAATGCATTTTTTTTTTTAATGATCCTATCTTGAAAACATCTGTCACCACTTGGTTTACGAAAATGTGTTTAGCAATACAGAGCCTTTGTGTCATTCTAATTCTGTTTCAAAAAGATATATATAGGAATCAATACTTTTTTAGTATTATGTGTCATATAAATTTGTCAATTATAACAGCTAAGTTATTAAGGACTGTAAGCAAGCCAGAGACTTGTCTTTTTAATTCTAAGGTCACAGTTTTATTGTCTTTTTAATTCTAAGGTCACAATTTGATTCTTTTTTAAATCTAAGGTCACAATTTGATTGTCTTTTAACATCTAAGGTCACAATAATATTTAAGTATATACCCAAAGTGTTCACCCTTTCTGCACCTACTAACAAACTTATTAAAAAAAATTTTCTTCTAACAGGTTGAAAAGTGGTAGGAGATAGGTACTATTAAGGTATCCAGCATGCAGAATTTTACAAATATAAGTACCAAGTGGCTGTAGTTTGATCTATTTTCAATTTCCTTGAAACACAGATGAGCCCCTTAACTGTTCAGCCACACTTACTAAATAATATCCACACAGGATTTATTTCATCTAGATTTTTATGTAGGAGGTGTACTTGTATTTTACAGCACAAGTGTTATTTTTCAAGTAAGGAAAATTAATAATTATGCTGTGTTTGAGTGGTTGATTTATTTACTTGGGACTTATTTTTTTCTCTGGTACAGTTACATTTTATAGTTGTTAAACACATATTCCATATCACCTTTTTAATTTTTATTCTTGCAAATTAAACTTTATGAAGCACTTCAAGCTGTGCTAATGCTTCTAGTGATCTTAGTTTTATTGTTTTATTATTTATACTTTGTAAAACTATTAAGTAGAAAACTCCTTGAAAACAACTGAAAAATGTCATACACTTTGCATTTTGATAAACATTAGTATTAATTTTTTATATAAATTGCAATTTTCATATTTTTACCTCCCAGACATTAACCTGATTTACCTTTGTAATCAGTTGTTAAAAAGAAAAAATCTGTTAATGATTCTGCTTGCTTATTATATTTTTTTTAGTACATGTATAACCAGACATTATTTATTTATATTGTGTGTGTGTGTGTGTGTGTGTGTGTGTGTGTGTGTGTGTGTGTATTAAATTTTAAGGTTGTAGTGAAGCCAGTTAGTGGCATTGGTTTTTGTTGTTTCCAGGCCGGAAGCCTTTGGGGTCGTCCATCAGAATTCTGACATGTATGTGGAAGATGACCTCTTGCCTCCATCTGACTCGGAAGAGGATGATGACCTTGGACTTAAAGTAGTCAATGCTAACAGGCCACAACCTGTATACCATGAGTCTTCAGATGATGATGATGATGACGAGGATGAAGAGAATGGAGGAGAGTGTGATGACAGTGAGAAAGACAAGAATGGGAATGGTGATAAGAAATGTACGGAAAAATCAGAATGTGCCCATCCTGAACACGACAGCAGGTGACCATACAGTCAGTGGTAGATGAGAGACATCTTAATGCAATACGAACATCAATAATTGTTTCTGAACATCAATATAATTGTTTCAATGCATATTTAGAAACATCACTGGTGGTGCTTATTGGTAACAAAGGTAGTTTTTAAAAGTTAGTAAAGACTTAGCACTCACCACAAAGCACAGCTTGTTGCTTATTGGTAACTAAGGTAGTTTTTAGAAGTTAGTAAAGACTTTAGCACTCACTGCAAAGCACTGCTTGTTGCTTATTGGGTTAAATATGTTTAACAATATAATTTAATAATATGTAAATATATACTTTTTTAAATTAAAGAAAGAAAATTGATCTTTGAAGTTTAAATTATTTTATTTTGATAAACAGAAACAGTGATTTAATCTTTCAGACTTGTTGACCAGGTTTGTGTTGTTGTCAGATACTGTTCTCAACAGATTTTATTTAAATATTCATATATCAGAATTGAGTTCACAAACATATGCATGAGTTCTCTTTAGCACAGGATGCCTTATTACCCCAGAAGTTCTAGATGTTTTGAATTGCTATCATAAGACTATTGCTATCATGGGTTTTGACTGATACTTTTATTCATGATTATTCTGAATCACATATTCATGGTACAAGAATTGTCTCATTATCCATATTGTTTTGATCATTATTGTACTTCCAGTACCCAAATCTTTTCATTATTTGTATCCACTTGGATCCCTGTTTAGTGAGATCCTTATGCTGTCTGTTTTATAAGTGAAAGCAAACTTGTAAAAATGTGTAAAATGAAAGATACAGAGTGAAAAAATAAAGTAAAGGACTAAGCTGTGGAAGAAATGAGAGTGCAGCAGTAAACTCCTGCTGTGTTATTTTACACTTGCTTTTCATTGCAATTAACATACAAATACAGTGTTTGCTGTCATTAGTTGTATGTTTCGACATGTATATATATCTGTTAAACAAACATGTCGAAGATACTCAGAATGTAACTTGAAAATGTAAGCACGATATTGCCTTAGAAAACTTTAATTGTTAGTAATGGTGCGTGTTCTTGTGACCAGTGAGCTTGGTTGTTTCTGTCAAGAAACAGGTAGATTAGCGTTCCGATTATATTTTCACAGTATTTGTGTGTGTCTGTCTGTAAATGGCATTCACTTTACATTAAGTTGAAACCTTATCTGTTTAAAGTATTTTAACATATTATCATTACACTTTAACATTCTTACAAATAAAACTTGAAATAGTTCAGACGTAATATTTAGTTAAATGTGTTGCTTCCTTTGTTTCTTTCAGTTCACTAAATTCATTGCTTTCATCAAAATTCTTTTCTGTGGGATGTGACTTGGGGAAAATAATTAATTTTCCAAATGAAGTGTCTTGTAATATTATCTGCATCATTAGAATTGTTTAAAGAAAGGAACAGCTTCATGGGAAATAAATATAATGTTGATTTATATTGCCTGCATGAGCTTACAATAAAGAACAGCATCATTTGCCAATAAAGTACATTTTAGAAATACTTTGAATTTCTTGGAGTTTTTTACAAACTTTTTTAGAGTTGTGTACTTGTTTGGATGTTTTTACACATATACTCAAATTATATAATATTTTTATTTAATTTTAATTTTTTACTCAAAGTTTACACAAAGACTTAAGATGATCAGCAATACTTAAGCACTTTATAGTTACACTTGAGCTATGTGGCTTCTAGGCTAATTTCTATTTAAGTTAATTCCTAATATAGAATGTATGAATACTTTTTCCTGCAGAGTATTTATTTTGTAAATTTTATATGTCCCCTCATTCCAGCAATGCTTCAGGTGCCATCAGTTATTAATGTAGTGTTCAGATTGGGTAAGGAAGGGAAAAAGGGATGGGGAGGGGAAGTGATGGGCTGACATCCACTCTTACTTTGCTTTTTGTTTTAAAAATCAAAAATATTTTCAGCTAATGTCCATGCAGTTGAATTGCTTGTGAAAATTTATGTTCTTAATACCTTCACAAAAGTTAGATATTTGCAAATAAACTTGATCTGATGATAATTTCCTCACTTAATATGCAACTTTCATATTGCCTCTTGTGTAACACTAAACCTTCAATTAGTTCTTAAACCTAAAAAGCTTGCTAACAGCAAGGAACATCAAAGTGACACAATCTGAGGGGAATGCAGGCAAGACTGGAAAGTGATGGCAGTGTAATGCCTGCTGGAAGGACATGCTTTTTTTTTTTTTTTTAACATTGTAGTATTAACAAATTGATTCCACTTCTCGTAACTTTAGCTTAGTGGTGAACTGTTAGATTTCTAGCCTGAGGATGAATGGCTCTTTGAAACATTAAATTTTATGGCTACCTTACTAATATCTGAATTTGCGGATGTTGAGGGTCTGGTGTGTATAGTTGTATGTGTGCTTATTCATATATTTCAGGTCACTGATTTTGGACACAAACACCCCACACACTTTTCAATATGTATGTAGACCATGCAATAAGTATGCATTCCAATACACATGCACACAAAACAAATATATAGAGCCTTTCTCATTTTGAAATTGTTATTGAGGTAAAATATTGACTAGATTGGTAAAAGTTCTCCTGCACCTTTTGAGAGGATAAAGTAAAATCTTGATTGTTGCTATAGTATCTGATAGTTTATTTTTTTCAAATGACTTATTTTGCACTTTTATTTTCTGTCACAATCACTTGTCCACATTAGATTACTATTTTTAAATTTTTGGCATTTCTCCAACTCTTGATTTGCAACTGTTTATTTTGAAGAAATTGCTGTCACTCAACTTTTCGCCATTAATGAAAAATAATTCCGAGTTTTTCTTCCTGTCAGAAACTGAGTGGTCTCCTGTAGAAATTTAGCTTTGCTTATTAGCATATATCTTCAAGAATTTGGAATATGAACATTACAAAAGTTTTTTGAAAATAAATGGACCAAAAAAATTTTTGATAATTGTTTCATTCTCTCACATAAACAATAACACATACATATTTAGATACTTGTATTTTGAAATATTGATATTTCCAACATTCTTAGACCAAATGAATTTTATATAGTTCCTGTAATGTATTTTAATTTGGTTGCCGATGTTAATGTTTTAGGCTTGGTGGAGATTTAGCACCCAGGGTTTGTGAACCCCATCATATATATGTAGGGATGCAATTTTTATTGAAAAGAAATTAAATAAAACATATTTGAGAAATGGAGTAAAGTCAAAATATCATAGAAATCGAATTACTATCATATTGAAATTATTTGTATATTTATTATGTTTTTGTACACAGACACTGCTTTTGCAGCTGTTAAAATAAATTAAAAACACTTTTCCGCTTATTTACTTTCAATTTTTATATCCACACTTGCAATTTTGTGGATTATATTTTCTGTCTGGTCCATTGATAGGCTTGTTAAGTAAGATTCTTTGGGAGGGAATGTATTTTTAATTTTGAAAATAAACAAAACTGCTGGCCCTAAATTTCTCATTAATAATGAGTGTGATGCAAATACCTTGCATATAAAACACAACAAAATAACACTTTTTCATCTGACAAATTTTTATACACATACATGTTTTTTATCGCATCATTCAAATTTGTTTTCTGAAATAAACCAAGCATTGCCACAGAGTAGATATATAGTGCTGTTTGTTTGTTTGTTCTTTTCTGAAATAAACCAAGCATTGCCACAGAGTAGATATATAGTGCTGTTTGTTTGTTCTCTTTTGAATTTGCAAAGAAACAAAAAGCACTTAACTTTTGGCAACAAAAACTTCATTTTTCACAAACAACAATAATTTTAGCTTACCATGAATTAGCTTGTTTATGGCAAGCAAACAGTTTTTTTGTTATTTAAAATTATGAGAACCTCAGTTCACATTCGTAGTCATTTCTCTGGTTTGTCCTTGACTGTAAAGATTGTCTCACTTCCTGACTGATAATCTCAATACAGAGGGTTTTTTGCCAACCAGTATCTTCTTAACACTTAATGAACACTTACAATTCACATTTACTTTTAAAAAAAAGTTTTTAAAAGAAATTCAAACTAAAGCTTATTGTTACTTTTTTCGGTTAAGTAGTTTATATGACATCTTTTATGCGGACAGAGGAAATTAATCATCTTCAATTTATCAGTGAAACACTACACTAATATTTTCCAATCATTATTTTTCAATATCTTCATGTCATTGGTTAAAGGACAGATGACGGTAACCTGAGGTGTCCATTGCTTCACTGATAAAACTAAGAAAGTGTTAACGCTAACAGGCAATTACTTTAGTTACATCGGTTTCCCTAGTTATCAATTTGAAAAAGTCTAGTACTTTCAGATACTCTTGCCTAAAGGTATCAACAGGTTATAAATATTTATGACACTTAGACGTGTTCACTAGGTTTTTTTGTTAAAAAAATATTGTCTGAACACTTCTATACGATTAAATGGAAAAGTCCTCAGTTCACTGTGAATTGATGCGTTGATAATCAATGATTTAAATAAAGAGTTCTGTTCACAGGTAAGAGAAAAAAGTCTTGAACACGTTGCACATCAAAGTCACTATCCTCCAGTGGAATAGTAAGTTCGTAACCCCCCCTCAAAAAAAAAAAAATGGAGGGGACTTAAAAGAATATATTAAAAAATAGCCCTAAGAATTCTCGCAGTACAAGAATTGGCTTTCCAATCGAAAACCAAAACCCAAATTAAAATAACTGGTTACCACTATCCTCCAAGTCAAGCTACCCGAAGAACCAGTGGTGGTGGTGGTGGTGGAGTGACCATTTACTTTAAAATATGCACAATAATCACATCCATGCATAAAATAAATCTACCAAATCAAGATATCGAAATAATAGCCAAAATTGACGTCGACACAAAAAACAACAGACGAAAAAAAAACAACCTCTACACCATATACAATGTATACATAGCTAACGAAGACCAATACAGACTGGACAAAGTCCCTGCAGACACATACAAACTTTTAGAGTTTAGACGAACCAAATACAGACCGGACAAAGTCCCTGTAGACACATACAAACTTTTAGACGAACCAAATACAATCATCTACACTCTACAGAGATGTTAATGCCTGTAGGCCACTTTTAGGATGACTCGACCGCACAAAAGAACTCTGGGAGGTAGGACAAGCGAACAGCAACTGGACGAAACAACATTAACAGTATTAAATAATGGATAACTATCCCACACGTATCAATATTCTGACGAATTACGAGAATCGGCAATCGATTTAGTATCTTCACAAGCAACTATAAGTAAGATAGCAGAGGAAAGTAATTATTAAAGAAAAGAAAGCAAAAACAATCTAAAACACTCACCTAGGTGGTCCGATGCGCCCCAACATGAAATGGTTACCTAGTGGTGGGAAGCTCGCCGTCCGGGCAATTATACTCTCCCTTTGTAAATAACAGTATCCCATCCAGGGCCATATATATATATATAATATTCCATATATGATTTAGAAAACTTTTTGCCCGCCAGCAAGCTGGGAGTCTAACACGAGGCACCCCTAAATACTCAGCTCTTGAAGGGGACTGGATGGTCAGCCCCAAAACAAATTCCCAAGATAACGGACCTGTGCGCCCTATCTTATCACACTCAACGTGGCAAATACGATGGGCATGTCCCCCACTCACACCCCCCCTCCTCCGTCACACAAGGCCACAATCCCAACTATAACATAATCTGTCCTTCTCGTATAAACCACATGAGGTATTACGAGGAGGTTCTCAGACAATAAATGCCTTTACAAGACATAGTTCTGAGATGAAATTTAATCTTTATTTACTATTCTTAAGACATCTGGCACTGGACAGCTCGCAGCCTAGAAGGGTGCCATGGTTCCAGTGCAAAATTCAACCCAAACCCTTGATTTATAATTTATTCCTTGATCCAAATCCCCCTTAAACTGGTTCTGGTAATCTACCACCCCTTAGCCACTGAACGTGTATGAGTTTGGAGCTCGTAGCTGGTTACAAACCATTGTTTTTTCCTACACGTCATGATCTATTTTTGTTTGAGGCATGTGCCCGCCCAACTGGAAGTATTATGCGTCCAAGATTTAATCCAAAGAAATGTATATATGTACTTTTATTTCATCCCTACTCCACCGCAACCAGGAGGTCTATTTAATTCTTTTTTTAACCTTCCATCTGTCACACCCCCTTCCATGTGACGCCCCTGCCGCCCCACCACGCCCAGGTCTTTCCCAAGTCCTAGGACTAATCACCTAAAGTAATGATTGGGAGGTCCACCTAAATATATTATTAACTACTCAAAATAAAATAACACATCTAAAAGAAATAACAATAACAAAATTAATTTAAAAAATGGCAAGATAAAATAATATGCACAAGGAGTAGAATAGAAAAACACACACAGGTCATTAAAATAGAAGATAAATTATTAGACCTAACTAATCCAGCTTTAGACAATTTAAAGAAAAAACAATCATTAAAAAATAAATTGTAAACAATTAAACATTTTTTCTATAAACAAAATACCGCCACCAGCTTAGGCAACCAGCCACAAAGCGACCAGACAACAATAGAGCAACGACAGCTTCATGAACAAACAAGACAGTAACGATGCGATCGGCTTGGACGCATATCATACATCAAAGTTGACGTAGCCCTTGTCCCTCCCCCCTCCAACCCCCCCCCCTTCCAGCACGAAATCGTCAGAAACCGGAAGTGCTCCCCCCAAATTTATCATCATCATCAGTATTTGCCAGTTTGCTCCCATTCCTGACATGAACTATATTTGAATGTACGTGTTTGTAAATTTCCTTTCTTTCTTGCTGTCCCAGATAATTGTCTTGAACGTTCCCATTCTGACTTGCAAAACCGTTTCAAGTGGATCGGCGCCCGCCGAAATAGTTGTATCCATAGAGTATTTATACAATTATTATTTTTATCCTCAATAGATTTCGATTGCAAATTGTGTGTGTGTGTGTGCGTGTGCGTGCGTGCGCGCGCGCGCGCACCCTTCCCCCTCCCGCCTTTCGATGGCTAATATTAATTGGCATTCACCTTGACAGGAAACAACAACGACAAAATGCGTATTTTTGCTGCTGTTAAGTGGGATGAAATTTATAAGTAACCTAGTCTCGCGCTTATCGGCCCTTTGCATCGCTACAAGACTAAACCATTACGACGATACAGGCATGCTTTGGCGTGCAGTTCTGGGACTGACCCAGTAGAATAAAGCAGCTATATAAACACACCGACGATTTCAATCGAATGTTAGATCGATAAATGTTTGTCCTTGAAATGCCTCACTCACTCTCTCTCTATCCCTTTCTCTGTATAATATGTCTGGTTACAGGAGTATTCCTTTTAAATAAAAGCAAACATTATGACGAAGAAAGTGATGAAATAGTAAATCTTCAACTATACCACGATTTTCAGACATCAGGGGCTGACTGAGTGACAGGATTACTGTGTAAACCTAAGCCCTAAAATTACATTAATGTAAACGAAATAAATAAAAATCTTTTCAGTTATAGTAAATTCACTCTTTGTCCATTTCGCTGGACGTATATCTATGACGTCAAATAATTTCAAAGCACTCAAAGCGACGGAATTACACCAATGCACTGTTTGATGTCCACTCCGAGCTAACGTCAAAGTAATATTATTTTTTTCTTTTATCCCGGCAGCGTAATTGCCAGCCCTGTCATCAAGACGCATTAGTGCTGAACGATCTAGATTACGGAGGTATGGGTGTGTGCATAATTCTAGATTTATAAACATTTTTGCTTGAGTGACTGTGCAATTATTTAAGGAGATTTGGGCAAAAAGACGAAGAGAAACGAGGTCCACGTTTGGTTCGTATCGTTTCCAGCAATGGTTATCAATTTCTGATTACCAGCCAGACTGAAATCGGGTGTGCCGTGTTAAACGACAGTTCCACAAATAAACGCTTCGGGCCCACACTCCGACTTCACTTACTGAGTCGAGAATAATTCATGTGTGTGTATCAGTAAAGCTCTTTCTTTCTTTCTTTCTTTCTTTCACAGAGTGCTTGTGTCTCTACGCACGGATTCCTTTTACTGCAACCATCTAGTCATTCTAGTCAATCTAGTGCTTCAATTCCACAACGGCAGGCTACTCCGACTTCCTGCTACATCAGCTCGAATGGTATTATCAAAGGGGGGTAACTGTTTTCAGCGGTTAAAAGTTGTAACGTAATTTTCTACTGTTTTCTTTTCGTGGCTAAATTCGCTTAGCGAGTTTACGCACAGATACGAATGGATAGATTATTTGTTAGAAATGGTTCTTGGTGCTTTCTGATTATATATATCTCAAATTGCATTTCGTCGTGTCACTATCCAATCGCTTGGCGTGACTCCAGCCAGACGGTGTCTTCCCCATATTAACAATATTACTACGTTATTATTTAATTTATTGACAAGTTTTTTTTTAGTTTTATTAACGTCAATAACATGCTACACTTGTTAACGAGCACAACAACCACAAGCAAAAAGA
Source organism: Sinotaia quadrata (assembly GCA_028829895.1). Lineage (NCBI taxonomy): Eukaryota > Metazoa > Mollusca > Gastropoda > Architaenioglossa > Viviparidae > Sinotaia > Sinotaia quadrata. The sequence goes on along the minus strand of CM054177.1, from coordinate 25,404,463 downwards.
AAGGGCGCGAGCTATGGTGATTTGTGATCTATGTCGTAAATAATTAGATCTAGTTAGAGTGGCTGTTCAAGCCAACCACGGCCTGCACGAGGGTGACCGGAGGGGAGTGTGCTAAATCGTGTATAGACATAACGGCCGCATCACCACGAGTACCCATGCTCAATTTTACTACAGGGGTATTAGCACGACAACGGGTACCCGTTGGCACAACTAGTGCTAACTAGAAGTTCAGTTAATGTATAGCGCTAACTAGAAGATCAATTGTTGCACACTGATGACTAGAAGTTCAACTTATTTATAGCGCTAACTAGAAGTTGAATAGGTGTATAACGCTAACTAGGAGTTCAGTTAATGTATAGTACTAACTAGAATTTCAATTGGTGTATAAAGCTAACTAGAAGTTTAGTGAATGTATAGCGTTAACTAGAAGTTCAAATTGGTGCATACTGCTGACTCAAGTTGAATTTGTGTATATTGCTAACTAGAAGTTAGTTGGTGTATACAGCCGACTAAATGTTCAGTTGGTGTATAGTGCTGACTAGAAGTTCAGTTAATGTATACTGCTAACTAGAAATTCAGTAGGTGTATACAGCCGACTAAATGTTCAGTTGGTGTATAGTGCTGACTAGAAGTTCAGTTAATATATACTGCTAACTAGAAGTTCAGTTGGTGTATACTGCTGATTAAATGTTCAGTTGATGTATACATCTGAATAAATGTTCATTTAAAGTATAATACTAAGCTGATGGTTTTATTAACGTGTATTTCTGAGCGAGAAGTTCGGCTAACACTTCTGTGTTCAATGACCATTGGTCAGCACTAAGCAAAAAAATATGTAAAGCCAAGCCATATTGTAATAGAGACAGAGAAAAAATGAACAGCCCCAAACTCTACCAAAATAAAACAGTTTAGTTTCTTAACACTTTGAAAACGAAACACAGGACAACATATAGTGCCCCCTTTGAACGCTTGAGATTATTTATAAATAAAATAAATCATTTTGTTGAACAATATACATGTAATTATATTAATCATTTTGTTGAACCATATACATGTAATTATATTAATCATTTTGTTGAACCAGATACATGTAATTATATTAATCATTTTGTTGAACCATATACATGTAATTATATTAATCATTTTGTTGAGCCAGATACATGTAATTATATTAATTAGTTTTATGAAATACCTTTTAGGTGAGTAACATTCCAATTTTTTTAACAGAGACTAAAGGCACAAAAATATTACGAAGTATAAGTATTTAAAAAAATAAATGCTAAATAATTTAGAAAATGCAAACTGTTGAAACAACAACAAAAAAATAATCGAAAGCTTTTTTTTTTCCTGTTAGCATATAAACAAACTTTTGTTCGTGGAAAGATTAAACAGTGAGTTCTTTGAGACAGGAATAGAAAACCAAGCCAGTAATGTACAACAGTGAAGTCTATTCAACCCGTCAATAATGTAGAACAGTGAAGTTTATTCAACAAGAGAGAATTAAAGAACAGCAAAGTGTTCAGCCAGCCAATAGTGTACAACAGCTAAGTCTATCCAGCCAGCCAATAATGTAGAACAGTGAAGTCTATTTAACCAGCCAGTAATGTAGAACAGTGAAGTCTATTTAACCAGCCAGTAATGTAGAACAGTGAAGTCTATTTAACCAGCCAGTAATGTAGAACAGTGAAGCCTATTTAACCAGCCAGTAATGTAGAACAGTGAAGCCTATTTAACCAGCCAATAATGTAGAAAAGTGAAGTCTATTTAACCAGCCAGTAATGTAAAACAGTAAAGTCTATTCACTCAAGCAGAAAATGTAGAGAAATAGAAGCGATGCAGCCGACAGCAGTTAACTTATTCAGAGAAAGCACGTGGTCGCTTACACCACCAGCCGTTATTTCTTTCAGCTAACTTTATTACTTCAGACAATAGAGCAATGCACAGAATTAATTTTGTTGTCGTCGCCTTCACATTAAAGCATCACGAACGACTAGTAATCCGATCTTTAGGTAAATGTATATTTTGTTGTACCTTGCACGATTATATTCTCTCTCCCCCCACCCCACCCCCATTAATTAGCTAGCGATCGACGTGTTGTAACAGCCGAAAAGGGAAGTAATTAGCAGCCAGTGCCTGAACTCGTGTGATGTTGAAATCGTGTTTTCAGTTTTCGTTTTCAGAATGTCAGCCAAGGTTGTTGTAATCTGTTGCTATGGGTAACCCACACGAACAAAAACATAAACTTTTTTGCGAGAATTTCTATTTGCGTACCATTATAGGAACTTTCAAGGTAAACTCTTTGTCTTAACAAAACTGGTCCAGTAAAAAATCGGAATATCCTTGGAACCCTCGATACGAACCGTCCAGTAAATTCTAAGTTAACCCATTCAATTCTGACCCAAGTAGAGTCAAGTTGAAAACAAAACACACAAAATTAATTTGACGTCAGCATTGAAAGGGTTAACAAAAAGTCTAAAACATCCACGTTTACATACGAGAGATCCTCATTTGGAGATTTTACAGCAATCCTTATTATTTGAAGGTTCTAACAATATTTAGAGAGTTACGAACCGCAGTACTTGTTCTTGTTGTTAGTTATTCAGATTTTCAAAGTAAAAATTCTCTTTCTTATAGAATGCAAACCTCACGTCTTCACAAACTAGTTTGTCGGTTTTCTTATTCACGCTCACTTGTAGAAGGTTTAGGTAGAAGTGCCATTGGGGCTGTGTGCACTGATCGCTGTCTTCTCTGAGGAAGTCTTCATGCCTCGACTCATTTTGCAGACAATATAGTCAAAGACGTGCTTCCAGGCGAGTTCCGTTTCCACCGTGAAATCCTCTGCCAACGCCTTCTTCAGAGCGTCCCGTACAGCGGGCCACATATACTGCAGGAATAGAACAAGTCACACAATGAAAGTTCATGAGAGTACGAGCGTTACACATGGGCCACAATGTACTGCAGGAATAGAACAAGTCACACAATGAAAGTTCATGAGAGTACGAGCGTTACACATGGGCCACAATATACTGCAGGAATAGAACAAGTCACACAATGAAAGTTCATGTGAGTACCAGCGTTACACAAGGGCAGCAACAACGCTAAGCAATACAAAACGTTGTGTGGACTGGTTACATAATTTAATATCTGCGGCCAAGGACTCCATTTTATTGACTGAATCAAATTGTAAGGACTTATAAAAATTCTTCATGTTGTCTTGTCTAAATAAGTTTAAAATTAAAACTGCATTATTATACCCAACTGGCTTATTACAAATTGAGATTATCCAGTCAGTTTTTTTAATAAGAAAGCCTTTGGGGATGTTGATCTAACATGAATTATGTTTTCAAAAAGAATAACTTAATATGAAATTAACAAAAATATTCAGTATTTTTAGAAACAATTATATTTCATAAAATCCCCTCACCACCACCACCACTAGTCACTTGCGAGTTTTAAAAAAATGAATTAATAGCTAATTAATTCAGAGTACCAATCATGATTAAGTGAACTTCCTCCTTTACATTTCATTCATACACCTATTTATATCACATCGCTCTGGGGTGGAGTAAATTTGCCTATCTCTACTTTTAAATCTAATTCTTATATAAATTGTTAAATGTCAAAGTTATCCGACCTTGGGCACTTATTATGATGATATTTTTGAGTTGGAGTAAACAATTCAGGTAAAGAAGACGCTAGAAATTGTTAATGCAATCCAAACCAGTTCAAACTGGATGAGTAGTTTTTCTGACTAATAGTCTCACACTTGTTCATAACAACCTCAACAAATAGGGATGGAGTGATGAATGTTACATTGTTGAAGAAAGTCTATATTCTAATCAGTTTGATTTGAACATAACTCTGGTCATAAAGATGAGCATTAGCTTATGAGAAAAGTGCACTCATTTTTGCTTCAGTGAATACTTGTTCATAACAACCTCAACCAATGGGGATGGAACCAAAGTTATATTGTTGATCTATATTCTAATCACTTTGATTTGAACATAACTTGAGTCCAGTCATAAAAGTGAGTTAGCTTATGAGAGAATCACACCTTTCTTCATTTCAGGCTACAGTGACTACTGTACTCTACTTGATCACATTGATGTGTGCATCCAGTGTTATCATTGAACTTATCAGTAAACCTGGTGCTGTAAGTTGATTCCTGTGAAATCTGTTTGAGACAATACAGCAAAAATTGTGGCTTGAGTTGGTCTCGAAAATTCAAGAAGATTATTGGTGTGCTGAGTAGCACCTATGAAGATTTCATACTATTCTTCAGTATGTGCTCGATAGTTCATGTGAAATATTGGAAATTCTTCATGGTGTGCTGGGACAATGCATCAAAGATTCTGGAACAGTTGTGTAAAATGCCTGGTAGGGGTATGTGGGACTATCATCTAAATAAGAAAGACAGTGACTTGTTGCAAACTGCGTGATTGTGAACATGTGCCAGTGACAACTACCATCTTTGACAAGGTTATGTACATTGACTTTAATTATTTCTCTAAACTCCAGTCTCATTCTGTGATGAATGATATTCATGAACTTGATTATATATATGTTAACTGACTGCTGATGTCTATGCTATGATAAACTGAACAGTTGTCTAGCTTAATCGAACATTATTGTGAAGTGATGTACATGTCAATGCTCTTTTGATTATATTCATATCCTGTATATTCGATTGATGATTTAATACATTTATTGACTTCATTCACATATTGATAACCATATGTTGGAGAAATAGTGGGTGGGTGGGGCTTGCTAAATAGAGATTAAAGATAAATTCATCTCCTCTTTTGGTAAGAAATTTTTCACCTATGAAATATTTATACAGTAAATGTTGTCTTTAATGTTGTGAAAGAGAGAAAACGTTTACAGCGTCCGCATATCCGCCAAGTGAGAGAGACGGGCGGTGTCTTCTGGAGAATTAATAATAATCTAAATTAAGATTCTCATCATTTGTGATTTTTATTAATAATAATACTAATCATAACCAATAACTAGGGTGGCTTTGTTTCACACTATCCATTCATTTATGCAGCCATTCAGCCATCCTTGAAAACAACCTTTCATTCCTTCAACTTATATTCACCAATCCACTGAATCATCTACATTCCCTCCCATCCATTTATTCAAACACATGAATCTTGAGCCATCCACCCATTCATTCCTTCATCCACATATTTCTGCAACTTGAGCCATCCACCAATCCATGCATTCATCTACATATTTATAAACTCTGAGCCACTCACCCATCCATGTATTAGTCCACATATTTATGCATCCTGAGCTATCCACCTATCCACTATTCCAACCACCACAAAAGTCATCAGTCACGTTTGTACTCATTCAGCAGCCCTGCACTTCTGAAACTGTCGCTTGTGGAGCTACTTACCGGCACCATTTCCGGTTTGACGTTATACTCTTTGTGCCGTTCACCAAGGTCCTGCAGGCCCTTAGAAAGGTACGAGGAGTCGCCGAGACCTTCCACAGCATTGTCCAGGGCCTTCATGACGATGCTGGCATGGCTACCCAGCTTGTTCCAGTCGAAATCGTACTCTCCTGTCTCGGTCTGGGTCATCATGCGCTTGAAGAACTTTTTGAAATCGCTCTGGAGTTCAAACAGCCTGATAAAATCCCAAGATTTAACAGATCTACAGACGTCAGTAGTATATAATAGCCCCCTCCCCTCCTCCCCCCCCCAAAAAAAAGAAATCGTTTGAATACAATTGACACCCACACCCCCCGCCCAAGATCTTAGCTGCATTTAACTAATGACATAGTTCACATATATAATAAGAATCCCTAAAAATGTTATTGTTATTTAAATGACGCCTAATGATTTCAATGGCAAATAAATCACTAAGTTATATATATATATAAGATGTACAGACATCATTAGCATATCACAAAACCTAACCATACAGCATTTGACCTATTGACGTCATTCTTATATAAAACACCATTTTGTCAGTCATTTTATATGATAGAAACATACTGCCGCCTTAATGGTAAAGTGTATTTTCATTACAAGTACGATATAGTTTTTCACCATTGATGGGGGTGGGGTGGGGTTGAGTGCTTGTGCAAGCGGTGTGTGTGTGTTTGTGTGTGTGTGTGTGTGTGTGTGTGTGTGTGTGTGTGTGAATACAATGGCAAGTCCAATCGTTACATTTTTCAGTTAATACAATATAAAATGAAATGTGTTTGATTTTTTAAAATATGTATATGTGTGTGAGAGAGAATGCGTTTATATATATACATACACACACACACATTTGTGCATTTATGCAAACATGGACGTACTTTGTATATTAAATGTTTATGTATTTTTGTTGTTTATATTTCTGTGTGACTATGCATGCAAATGTATGTGTATGTGAGTGTGTGCGCGTGTGTTTGTGTGTATCTGTGTGAGCGTGTGTGTGAAAATTCAGATAATAAAAAGTACTGAGATGTATTACTAGGACAAGAGTATTGACTATTTAAATACAAGGAAATAAGGAGTTATCTTTTGCTATTCCACAAAATAAAGCCACTTAATTATGGTGGTTATTTTTAAAAATATGATATATGTTAACTTTTAAAAGAGACTTGTTGGTCGACTATGCTTAGTTAGTGATATACATATATATGCAATCACTGAAGTTCTGATTATATATACAATCATTGAAGTTCTCATTAACAATAGCAGATTATCATATATACAGTCACTAAATTATGATTAATAATGACAGATTATCATATATACAGTGACTGAAGTAACATATTATCATATATACAATCATCTAAGTTTTCATTAACAATAGCAGATTATCATTTTAACAGTCACTGAAGTAACACATTATTATATATACAATCATTGAAGTTCTCATTAACGATAACAGATTATCCTTATTACAGTCACTGAAGTAACACATTATTATATATTCAATCGCTCCTCACTTATAATCGTGCCCACTCCAAACCATACACTCGCTCACACTCTCTCAGTCCAGCAAGCACACTTTTATTTTTTCAAAACCCAAACACGTACACACCCACAGACACCGATGCACTAATTTAAAGAATATTGTAAACATTGTATCCATTCCAAACCCAACCTTTGATGCTCTCTAGACAACCAGGCATTAATTTATTTCCTCCTTATTTCCTCCAGGTGCCAGCACTAATCTTTCCGGTCACTGTGCACCGAGTGTACTTGTTGTTGAGCGTTCTGGCAAAACACTGCCTCACTATCAGGCAGATGAAACTGGTCCAAGAAGATCGTCCACAAAGTGTAAGGTACATCGGCACTGACTTTGGACAGCTTTAGTGAATCTGTCCCCAATTCTCCAACTTCTTTTCATTGGAGTGATGGAGAAGAGAGAAGTGAGTCCACAGTGATAATTCTGCGGATTTTTTTTCTCTCTTCCTCTTCCAAACTTCAGATCCATGCGGTTGTTTCTGCTGTTCAGTCCGAACCAATTTAGTTACGTCATCACTATTTTTCTGATGTCCTTTGATGATTAAATGTACAAATTGCAATACAAAGCAAAGATTAATAAATTAGCATTCCACACGCGCGCACACTCACACGCAGAGCTAACAATTTATATTTTTTCATATAGGCCCCTCGCCACACAAACCAACATACACACAAACACACGCATAAACATAAGCATATTTTGTGTGTGTTTGTGTGTGTGTGTGTGTGTGTGTGTGTGTGTGTGTGTGTGTGTGTGTGTGTGTGTGTGAATGCAGATTTATAATTTATTGCTTAGTATTCTTCATTTTTTCTATACAGTTCTAAATTAAACGCTGATTGCCATGTGTATTTTGTTGTTTAATATATATAAATATAGTTTTGTGATCGATAAGGCATGACAATGCTCCCAGTGTCTGATGGAGTTCATGCTGTTCGATAACCCCAATCATGTAGCAGACAGAAACCACTCAAGGATTAAATTAAGCAAATATCACGATCAACAGTAGAGAGACAATATATCTCTACAGGGCGAACGTGGAGTGAACGTAACTGAAACTGAGCGTTAAGTTCGGCGTGAGACATTTTCCTCTGAAGACAAAATTAGCGCAAGGTGTTCGCCACACGGAATGATTCTGGAAATGTAGACATCAGACTTTGCTCACCTGCAGAAGCTAGGTAGTGATATATTAAGGAGGTATGGAAGGATCGGTAGGTAGAGATATGTTAGGAAAATAGACAGCAGGTAGGTAGAGATGTAGAAGGGAAGTAAAGAAGAATAAGATATGTAAAAGTATGTGAGAGAGATGAGAGAGAGAGAGAGAGAGAGAGAGAGAGAGAGAGAGAGAGAGAGAGAGAGAGAGAGAGAGAGAGAGAAGCCACTTTGAAATAGATTTCTTGGCTTCAGTTCCAGAGAGATAAAACCCAATGGTAAAATAGATTTGTTGACTATATTTTCAGAGATAGAACACAGTTCGAAATAGATTTGTTGGCTACAGTTCCAGAGAGTCAGAACTAAATGTGAAATAAATTTGTTGACTACAGTTCCACAGAGACAGAACTAAATGTGAAATAAATTTGTTGACTACAGTTCCACAGAGACAGAACTAAATGTGAAATAAATTTGTTGACTACAGTTCCACAGAGACAGAACTAAATGTGAAATAAATTTGTTGACTACAGTTCCACAGAGACAGAACTAAATGTGAAATAAATTTGTTGACTACAGTTCCACAGAGACAGAACTAAATGTGAAATAAATTTGTTGACTACAGTTCCACAGAGACAGAACTAAATGTGAAATAAATTTGTTGACTTCAGTTCCACAGAGACAGAACTAAATGTGAAATAAATTTGTTGACTACAGTTCCACAGAGACAGAACTAAATGGTGAAATCGATTTGTCGACCTTAGCAGCATGAGCAGTCAGGTTCCACAATAAAGCAGAATTGTTGGTTTTAGGCGAAGACTTGACAGATCCCATCTTAAAACAAATTTGTTTATTTCTAGCTTGGGAAAGAAAAGAAAGATAAGAAAATTGGATTGAAATAGATATATTGCATTATATTAGAAGGAAAAATACACTGCCTGCAACACCACCCCCAAAGAAAAAAAACATTAAAATAAATTTTATAAATTAAAGACATTTTCATTATTTTTTTATTTTTTTTTTTTTGGGGGGGGGGGAGTAAAAAAAGAGGTGACATACATTTCTTTTATTGGACAGAAATGAATAAATGAAAATTTGACGTATCAGAATAGCAGCAAGGTATCATATTACGACTTCTGTAAGGTAAGTAATTAAGGGAGATAATATGTTTTTTTGTAGAAGAAAGAGTGAAATAAAAATTTCAAAAGGAAATACCAGCATAGAAGTCACAATGCCCTAACAACGAGTTAGATCTGACTTCTTTTATAGAGAAGATAATGAAGTAAAAGTGCAAGTGTATATTTTGTAGAGGACAGACAAAACCTGAAAGGATATAACTGACTTGTATTTTAACAGAATTTGTTTGCAAAAACAGTTACAACAATAGAGTATAAAGTGACACTTTTGTAGTGAGCATGAAAAATGAAAGGTTATGTACAAATTCTTTTGTAGATGACAGACTGAATAAAAGGTGTAAATTGATACTTTTGTGCAGGATGGGTAGAATTAAGGTAAATGAACCGATATACTTTTGTAGACGACAGTTGGAAATAAAGGACGCGAACATGTACTTTTGTACAGGACAAGAAGAACTAAAAGAATATCAGAGAGAGAGAGAGAGAGAGAGAGAGAGAGAGAGAGAGAGAGAGAGAGAGAGAGAGAGTGTTTTGAAGATAAATTTTAAAAAAAAAGTTTGATAAAAATCATGTGCATTCTCAGCGCTAATTTCCGAAAAAGCCCAGGATTGCAATATTCAGTATTCGTGAACTTGGGACCGTGTGACGGATGATTAAAATAGATCTTAGTAACTACGTCCACACATCTCAGAAACTAAGGCTATAGGCTATATATCTCAACAATCTATCTATCTATCTATCTATCTATCTACTACCTACCTACATCTCTCTCTCTCACTCTCTCTCTCTCTCTCTCTCTCTCTCTCTATCTAAAAACAGAACGCCCCAGGGAAAATTACTTTTTTTCATAATTCGCATTGACGGAAATCACGCAAGTCAATGACATTAAATACATCCGTTTTGAATAAATATGATCGGATGAAATTTTGGAATAGAGGTAAAAAAGTTGTCAAGCACATAACATTAAAAGTAAAAGCATGCGAATTATTGCAGATAGAAAAAACAAAACATGTGCGCAGAAAATTCAAATAACACCCATTAAACGAAGCAAAACAAACAAAACATATCTAAAGAACAACGAAAAAGTCCTTTGAGGCATCTACATTTGCAGTTTTCGACAGAATTCGAGGAAAGACAAAAACCTTATGAAATAAATTCCAAAATGAAGAAAGAAGCGGAGAAATAAAATATAGAAGCAAATGAATCGAAATGAAATTAGTCAATCGAGCTTGATGACAGTAATTAATTAATTAAGTGTAATAGCAAGAAAATGAGAAACAAAATGTCAAAGAATGCGAAAGTAGGATAAATAAGCAAAAATAATTAATTCCATAGCTAGCATTTACCCGTATTGCGCTAATGAAAGCTATGAAATCATTCGAGAAGAATTTTTTTTAAATTAACAAGAAAACTAAACAGATATATATTTGATTAGTTTTTTCATGTGTACCTGTATGATTAGAATGAAGCTAAGATTAGAGAAAAAACAAACTAAAACGCTTTCTTCATGTGAATTGGACTAAGAGAAAACGCATACAAATATGCGTTTGTACAAGTGTAAACAGTAACCAAAAGTTAAAAATGGAAACAGATTATATCTAGTTATTTTAAAGAATGAAGAATGTTAGAGTAAAATTATGTAATGTTAATGGCTGCTTTTGATGAATGAACACACAGACTGATTCTTAAATAGATACAGTATAAATGAACACACACACCGAATCCTAAGAATAAAGACACAGTTTACTTGAACACATACACCGAATCCTAAGAATAAAGACACAGTTTACTTGAACACATACACCGAATCCTAAGAATAAAGACACAGTTTACTTGAACACATACACCGAATCCTAAGAATAAAGGCACAGTTTACTTGAACACATACACCGATTCCTAAGTGGAAAGATACAGTACAAATGAAGACACACACCGATACCTAAGAATACAGACACAGTATAATCATCAGACAATTAGAAATACGACAGAAAGTTGGACAGATAAATGGAAAACAGACAGTTTTAATAGATATCATGATAAACGAACTAGTTAGAGATATTAAATTGAGAAAGATTGAACGGTACACTGACTAGGTCACTAAAGAAACTGTGTCAAGAAACCTAGAGACTGGGATAAGTACTTACCCGTTCTTTGCATTCAGAGAAGTACCACAAGATTCATCTCATTTTTCACCTTTTGAACTACTGTGCCTTGTGATCCCTTTATGTAAAAATCGTGTATATAATTTTATTGATCATACTTTATATGTTACATTTAATAAAATTTATTAACTTTTCACTTTTCCACTTTTGATTAATTAATTAAAAGGAAGTATGCAGACTTAAGGGGTGGGGGCAACTTATGAACTACAAATTAAAGTCCGTCACACATACTTAGGGAAAAGTGCCTCTTACACTGGTAAGGGAAAACGTGTGAGAGGCAAGAGTGAAATTCCATGAAAACCTAGCATTAATAGTAATTGCAGGGGGACATTTTGCTCTGGATGAGTAAGACTTAGAGGTGGAAGATAATTAGAGAATTATTGGTTTCTAGAGCTTGACTTAGTGTCTCCAACTGCAATAGATGAAGACCCCATCGAAGGGCAGATTAAATAGATCACTAAATAAGAACTATCGTTAATCCACCTAGTGGTAAAAATTATCAATTTCACAGTATCTAAAATTTGCAATATTATAAATGCCAGGAAAACATTTTCTGAACATGGGATCAACCTTGACCTTATCTAAAGTACCCCGGTTATTTGCTTGAAATTACTTGCTAAAATAAATGCATCACACATTTGACAGAGTTTCAATAAATCACCAGGATATTTTATTTTATAAAGTGTGATCTGCAATTGATTCTCTGCAGAGGGAAATTTGCCGATATCTGAAAGTGCCATTCTGGGTAAATATTTTACATAACGTCAGCATTGCCAGTCTAGATTTTAATGCATACAACTTGTCTAAAGACAGTCTAGATTTTAATGCATACAACTTGTCTAAAGACAGTCTAGATTTTAATGCATACAACTTGTCTAAAGCCAGTCTAGATTTTAATGCATACAACTTGTCTAAAGCCAGTCTAAATTTTAATGCATACAACTTGTCTAAAGCCAATCTAGATTTTAATGCATACAACTTGTCTAAAGCCAGTCTAGATTTTAATGCATACAACTTGTCTAAAGCCAGTCTAGATTTTAATGCATACAACTTGTCTAAAGCCAGTCTAGATTTTAATGCATACAACTTGTCTAAAGCCAGTCTAGATTTTAATGCATACAACTTGTCTAAAGCCAGTCTAGATTTTAATGCATACAACTTGTCTAAAGACTTAAGACTTCAACTGCACGAACAGATAATTAGTCTTCAACGTACTGACACACACACACACATATATATATATATATATATATATATATGTGTGTGTGTGTGTGTGTGTGTGTGTGTGTGTTTAAAATATCTATAAGTGTTTCAATATGCTCAATGACAAGTACAAACAATTTGATTGACAAACACTTAGATACGGAGGTAGAGAAATACATAGAAACTAGTTAATGAAATATAGTTAGCTAGATAAGATAGATAGATGGATGACTGGCTACTAGTTAGCTGCTGCACTAGAAAAATTGAGAGAAAATATGGCAATCTTGATGTGTGATGGAGTAAAGAAAGTTTTGATCGTTGGATAGATAGATAGATAGACAGACAAACAGACAGACAGACAGACAGATAGATAGATAGATAGATAGATAGATAGATAGATATTTTGGGTGATTAGACTAAGTGATCGAGAGTTAGACTAATGGTTAACTAGATTGTTTAAATGACTAATAAAGCAATGGCGTGCAGAGTGGCCGAGTGCTGAGTGATTAGTCTGTGTAGAAGCAAAAGGATGATGTATGGCCAGAAAACAAAAGCGATGAAACGATTGTTGTTAAATGGTTAGGTGGTTCAACTGGGTGATTGAGCAATGTTTCAAATCTGAGTGTATCATTGGTTCGCAAGGCTGATGGAGCAATGGTATAGTAATTGCCTGAACTCTTGGACTGAAGCATGAAGCAATGAATTGGAAATTGGTTGGGCGATGAGACTGGTCTGAATGAATTGGATATATTGGTTGAAGGATGAGACTGGTCTGAATGAATTGGATATATTGGTTGAAGGATGAGACTGGTCTGAATGAATTGGATATTGGTTGAAGGATGAGACTGGTCTGAATGAATTGGATATTGGTTGAAGGATGAGGCTGGTCTGAATGAATTGGATATTGGTTGAAGGATGAGACATGTCTGAATGAATTGGAAACGAAGTGAACGGTTAAAGCGATACAGCGAGGGACGGCAATTAGGGTATCGGCTAGATATACCAGGTAACAGTGGCTCAGTGACTGGCTGGGTGGAGGAAGTTTAGAAAGATGCGAAACGACTAGCTGTTACTTACCTAGTGAACATATAAATTCCAGTGCCGGACATGTCTTGCTTTACGATGTCCCAACTGTTGCGGACGATTTCAATCTCCTCGGGATTGAGGAAGTCGGCGAGCTCCTTATCTTGATCAAAATCCTGCCCCTCCTTCGATTCCTTGGAGTTCTGACATCCCATGACTTCCGGTCTACTGTCAAATTTCTTAATTAATGGTCGTTGGAGTACCTACCACAATGCACTGTCCGTAGAAATTTGCTGTAAACAACAGCCTCATTCCAGATGCCAGTCAGTGATTCTTCTACTCAGTTTCAGAATCGAATTCTTTATGGAAAAACCCAAGGAGAAAATGAAAATCTTTTGTTTTCTGTAGAAAAGTCAATTGTTCACACATTACGTCGATGCAGTAGAGGCACGCGTACCTCGGGTTTCAGTGAAACATGAAGTAGACTGGATTTCATTGAATGAAACATGAAGTAGACTGGATTTCATTGAATGAAACATGAAGTAGACTGGATTTCATTGTAACGCACACTAACGACGAATGTTTCCATGGTTGAAGATATCCACTGGAAACAAAGATGACAAATAATTTTTTCAATTGAAAGAAGTAATTTACGTTCTTATCTTATAAAACATTTAAAAACATTTTACGAAGTAAACAACACCCCTCCCTCCACCCCGTTTGATAGGGTTAGTTTTAATTATAAAACCGTGTCATTTTTATTTTTAATGTCCCTGACAACATTTTAGGCTTAATGTTAAGGATAGTTTTTCTCCAGGATGTCACGGCTGGATTTCTCTATGAACTAGTGTGTTAATATATGCTATTACTATTTTTAGTGGTCAGGCATGTCTTGAGACAGAAAATACTCAGGAAAGACTTTGAAGCATCCCATTCTCTGTGCATGTTTCAGAGTGGAATCTTTAAAGCAAGTGTAATGAGAATGTCACTCCATTTCCTACCCAACAGCAACGAAACGCTACAGATGATACATCAAGTGCTTCGTGAATCCCTATAACAACTAGTCATGCATGAACTTCGTGAATCCCTATAACAACTAGTCATGCATGAACTTTGTGAATCCCTGTAACAACTAGTCATGCATGAACTTCGTGAACACCTATAACAACTAGTCATGCATGAACTTTGTGAATCCCTATAACAACTAGTCTTGCATGAACTTTGTGAATCCCTATAACAACTAGTCATGCATGAACTTTGTGAATCCCTATAACAACTAGTCATGCATGAACTTTGTGAATCCCTATAACAACTAGTCATGCATGAACTTTGTGAATCCCTATAACAACTAGTCATGCATGAACTTTGTGAATCCCTATAACAACTAGTCATGCATGAACTTCGTGAACCCTATAACAACTAGTCTTGCATGAACTTTGACAGCTTGTCTCTTGATGATCCACTTATTGGTATCTGCTCAAAATGGTTGTGTTTCTAAATCTACAAGACTCTTTTCATTGTAACCAAATTGCCTGACTATTTGTCCTACCTGATATTTATTTCAAAATATACATATTATCACGTTATCTTATATGTATACGGGATATGACTGGCGCATATCATAATTGATATTTATTTCCTTCTTCTATAGTGTTGAGAAAAATTATCGTTATTTCAAGACAACTGGAATGTTTTGCAATCATTTTTATATTTTAAGTGCAACTGTTATTCTTTTACGACAACTGGTGTATTGGTTTCAAACTGCTCTGTTGTGGCTGTTATTCTGTCAGTGTTATAAGCTTTCTTTTTTTTAAAGGTATTGTCGATACGCTTCATGCTTTATGCTTGCTTTTACGGCTGATTCAGCGAGGTATGACTTTTTGCTTGCTTTTACGGCTATGATTCAGCGAGGTATGACTTCATGATGTATATGTCCCGGGTTAGAAGAAAACAGCAATTTCTAATTTTCCTTCATGGTACTTTCACTGCAGTTAATGCTTTCGGGTAATCTCTTTTCTTCAGAACTCTCGTTGGATAGAAACTACATGAATTCCGAGAAGCACATTAGTGCCCAAGGCCACGGAGACAACTGAACAAATTGTTTCATGATTTCATATGGAACGTTTCTTACTGATTGCATGCTATTTCTCTGTTTCACAGTTGTCACAGAATCTTGTTGCGTAAGACTCATAACACATAGCACCAGAACTGCACTATCATTTGCGAATACTGTATTATATATCTAGTCAACTGAGTGAATTGCTTTCGCAATAAAATGACTATTTATTCCTTTGCAAACAACAATTTCTGTTTCTGGGAGTCCACACTCACTAGCCAAACAATGTCACCGTCTTTTGCAGGCTTGGCATTGCCTCGCGCTGTTGACGGAATTCTCGCGCAATGCACTGGCTGGCACACACTCTGGAAACCTGCATGCACGTTTGTTGACGCCTCCTGGTAACTCACCTTACAAGCAAGATGGTCGGGGTCGACTTTCTTCCCGCTGACATGTTGGCACAGTAAACAAAGAGTAATCTAGTCTGGTGATTGGTTCCGCGGTGACGTCCCCTTCCTAGTCCAGTGACGTCATCTCTGTCTTATCGGCTGTGTCCAAAGTAAGTGCGGGAGAATAGTAGACTAATGCGGTTATTTAGCTCTCCCCCCTCCCATCCCGCTCCATCTCTCTCCAAGTTGGCGCCTTGTGCCCGATGTTTACTGTGTGCCGATTTACATAATTATAACGAATTAATTCGTGTGCGAGTATCCGAACACTCACACCAGCAGCCTTGAGCCCTCATTCAGATGAAACTTGTCAAGCGCTTACTGCAGTGTGATTTCAAACGACAGCGGTTTTAATAAACGAGCGAAGCACGCCGGGAACAAGAGCGTTTAAAAAATATGTCACGTGACTTTGGGTGGGCGGGAGGAGTTTCTGTGCAGCGAGGTATATGCAAATGACTTCCAGTGAAATTTATTATTTTTATTTATTGACTTACTCTTAATAAACACTCTGCTGAACTATCTGTTTGTATGTTTTCTTTCTTTCCTTCATTGATATTATCTTCTCTTTAATATGTAAAAAAAAAAAAAAAAAACTCTATAGCAAAGGTCACCCATTACACGACATAAAAGCCAATCTGAACTGTAGAGATGTAAATTGGCTTTTATAATAAAGATTAATAAAATGTATTTATCTGTGATAAAAGTAATGTACGATAAATATATGTATTATGTGTCTTTTCACTTTGTAGCAGACTGTTTTCGTGTTAAACAGTAATTAAATTGTCTTTTCACTTTGTAGCAGACTGTTTTCGTGTTAAACAGTAATTAAATTGTTTGTCGCTGTAGATTAGTTTTCTTTTCTTTTCTGTTCATTGGTTTAACTGAGAACATTGTGGAGACGTTTTAATTACACAATTATTAATTACGAGATAGATTGAGATTTAGGTAAAGGAACTATAATTAAATACATTTTAAACAATAGACCAGAAGAACAATTATTTCTACATCTCTCTCTCTCTCTGTATGTATGTGTGTGTGTGTGTACACATTCCATCTTTCTAAATGCATTTTTGGACATTGCTAAGTGTATTTTTAAATGTTTCCAAGTGTATTTTTAGACGTTGCTAAGTGTAATTTTAGACGTTGCTAAGTGTATTTTTGGACGTTGCTAAGTGTATTTTTTGTCGTTGCTAAGTGTATTTTTGGATGTTGCTAAGCTGCTTAGGACGGAACAATAAAGGCGCAACATATACTACTGTCTGCAGTCATCTGCGACTATCATGCTGATGCAGGGTCTCTAAACAAACACTGGAATGTAACAGTACACAGTACGACACAAATCCCGTATTTAGCTTTCTTTACAGTCACAATATGACACAAATCCCGTATTTAGCTTTCTTTACAGTAGTACACAATACGAAACAAATCCCGTATATAGCTTTCGTTACAGTAAACAATACGACACAAATCCCATATTTAATTTTCGTTACAATAGTACACATTACGACACTAATCATGTATTTTCTACAAACACACTCACACACACACACACACACACACACTCTCACACACACACACACACTCACACACACTCACACACACATACTCACACACACACACATACTCACACACCACAACTATACTCATAACAGTTGCCACCTACGTGGACACGAGAGTTCCAAGTGTGTTTTAGAATGATCGAATTTGGGACAAACCTAGACTTAGCAAGCAATACTCCTCCGCCCCCACCCCTCACCCGCTTTCCAGTCGAACATTTCGGAAGCTAGAAGAAGCCAATAGAAAACGATTTGCGAGAACACACGTGTTGGAATGTACAGTCACTCACTTTCCTCTGACAGTCACACAGCTACCATGAGTTCGATCCTCGTTATAAAAATAAATGTGAATGTTTATTATACAGGTCACCAAGTAGGCCCTGCCTTAAGGGTGGTCGGTCAACGAAAGTAATCCACAAGGATAAAAAAAACTCGAAAAATTGAATTGCCCTACTGATTTCCGCTCATGCCAGCGGTCAAGCAATCAATCCCTTCCTGTTCTTAGCTCAGAGAGTGGAAGAATTGTTAGCGTTGGCACTCTTTGGAGGAAAAAAAGTAGGAATTTGATCCGTTAGTGAATGGCAATTAAGAAACATTGATCCCGAAATATTATAATATCGCAAAATGAAATGTAAAGAAACATATTCATGCACACACACACACACACACACACACACACACACACACACACACACACACACACACACACACACACACACACACACACTGAGAGAAGTAGGTCCGTTCGCACATGGAAGGTGTGTAATTACATAAAAGTCTTCAAAAGTATAGCTACACACACACACACACACACACACACTGAGAGAAGTAGGTCCGTTCGCACATGGAAGGTGTGTAATTACATAAAAGTCTTCAAAAGTATAGCTAGACACACACACACACACACACACACACACACACACACACACACTGAGAGAAGTAGGTCCGTTCGCACAAAGAAGGTGTGTAATTACATAAAAGTCTTCAAAAACACACACACACACACACACACACACACACACATTCGCATTCACAATTTGTAATAAAAGATATACATAACTGTATTGCTTTGACATGTATGCTCAAATTATTAGAAAGATATGCGTAAATATACAGACTGGAAAGATAAACACACATTATTATAAATACGTACACAACGCTATCGAGGAGAGGAGCACACATTATTATAAATACGTACGTAACGCTATCGAGGAGAGGAGCACACATTATTATAAATAGGCCTACGTACGTAACGCTATCGAGGAGAGGAGCACGCATTATTATAAATACGTACGTAACGCTATCGAGGAGAGGAGCACACATTATTATAAATACGTACGTAACGCTATCGAGGAGAGAGAAACATACATATTACAGTATATAAAAAACGTGCATCAAGTAGAGATATAATACGCCCATTTAAATGTATAAACATACATATGTGGATTTCCGATACGTAGTGTGCAGGAAATGATTGCATAGAATATAATCCCAATCCATTTACAGTATGCATAGAATCTAATCCCAATCCATTTACGGTATGCATAGAATATAATCCCAATCAGTTTATGGTATACATGGAATTTAAGTCCAACCTGTTTACGGTATTTATGGAAGCTAAGCCCAATCAATTTACAGTATGCCTGATAGCTAAGTACAACCAGTTATGCATGAAAACTAAGCCCAACTAGTTTATTTTTGTGTGTGCAAGAATTCTAAGCCCAACCAGTTTACAGTGTACGGATAATCTAAGCCCAACCATTTTATGGTACGCATGGAATCCAAGCCCAACATTTTACACTGATTACAGTATGCATGGAATCTAAGCCCAATCAATTTACGGTATGCACGAGCATTTTTATACCTCCTCAGCTCTCCCTCACTCAAAAGTCTTTCGTTTTTAGTACCTGTATTATAATACATTTAACATAATCTTTAATAATGTTTCATTTCTTCCTTTGTGTAATTATTTTTCTCTTTTTGACTCTAGTTTTGCCTCTTAGTCTCCATCCTTTCTTCCTCTTTCCTTCTGTCTCCTAGCCTCCCTACTTTTCCACTTTTTCTTTCTCTCTCTCTCTGCTCTCTGTTTTTCGCTCTCTCTCCCTATCTTCGCCTCCATATTTGCAGTTGTCTCTATGTTTGTCTGCCTGCCTGCCTGTCTCTCTCTCTGCCTCTATCTTGTCTAATTTAACGTCAAAGCAAAGATTCAACGCAAAGATGGAATGTTTTCAGTTCGTACCATTTCCTTGACTACTTGTGTGTAAAACACATATTAAGAATGCTATTACTGGTGACTGGATCGGGAGACTCGCAACAGAAAGACGACTCTCAGACAAAATCAATCATTTCACAGATCATTACTCAGGTTCGGAATGTGGAGACACTTGTGAAAAAGCTCTTGGATATTTTTGTGACTTTCTCTTTGCGGTCGCGCATCGCTTTTTACCTTCTCCGTTTCTGCAACAGATGCTTAGTGAAAGAAGTCACAGCCCCGAAGTCGTGTCTCACTATTGTGCAAGTAGTCACAGTGCCGAAAAGCTCTTAAGAGGTCAACATTTGTGCGGTCGTACTGTGTCGCTTGGGATTGACGCTTCTGCAGCTTTATTGAAGAGGACAATGATGTTTCTCTTTCTCTCTCGCTCTCTCAGTAATTCTCTAAAGTCTTTCTGTCTTTCTGATTTTCGATCTCTCTGATGGTTCATTCTATGACTGTTTGTCTTCTGTCCTTATCATTGTCGTTCTCTATTACGTCTGTCTTTATGACTCTCGGTATAAGTTGTTTGCTTCTCTCCCCTTTCTGTTGAAATATTACTAACAAAGTACTATTGTGTTTCATGTTTTCGGTAGAATACATAAATAAAATCTTTGCCGTAATATGCAGCAACTACAACATAGATATCAATGAAACGAAGATAGTTGTGGTCGGACAGATAGAAAGACCTTAGTCTGAGTTTAGGTAAGAGCTGAGAGAAGTAGATGAAAACATCTTAAATTACTAACTTGCTAAGAAAAAGGTTACTTATGAGATTTTGTGAAATAAGAAGCACTTTAAAGCGAACTATTGTGTTTTTATTGACTACATTTGATTCATTTGAAACAAGTTCCAGGAAGTTTTCCTAAACAGTGATTAATTCAAGTTCCTTTAAACTCCTACAATCGTTTGATGTGTAGAACATTATTTATATTTAATGCTTCAGACAAAAAGCTTTACTTTTTAAAGTTTTAGCAGTGGTTATCGACGACAATAATAGTATAACATCAGAACTCTAAACAAGTCAGTCATTGTACTCATTTCCAGGAGGTACTTGTAAATACTATAACATCAGAACTCTAAACAAGTCAGTCATTGTACTCATTTCCAGGAGGTACTTGTAAATACTATAACATCAGAACTCTAAACAAGTCAGTCATTGTACTCATTTCCAGGAGGTACTTGTACTCATTTCCAGGAGGTACTTGTAAATACTATAACATCAGAACTCTAAACAAGTCAGTCATTGTACTCATTTCCAGGAGGTACTTGTAAATACTATAACATCAGAACTCTAAACAAGTCAGTCATTGTACTCATTTCCAGGAGGTACTTGTACTCATTTCCAGGAGGTACTTGTAAATCAAAGTTACTTCTTAAATATCTTCGACGTTTTATTTTCATCTACAAGTCCATTCGCTACCTGATTTCGTAACATTGCTTTTATTCCTGGAGCTGTTTGCTTCAGAATAATACCGCAATCTTGACAGGAGACTGCTTATGTCAAGAAATGTTTTAAGGCGAGAAATTAGACCATTGCTGTCCGCGTCATTTTCCTGAAAAAGAACATTTAAAAAGTGAAAATTTTAAAAGAGAAATAAATTGTACTTGAAGATCTTTTCTTATTGTTTTCATGATTTCATTTCACACTCTTTCCATCTGAAAGGAAGCAACGTTCAGATTACTCTTATTCTTGATGCATACGTCGCAAGGCGAGTTTCCTGTGGGAATCAACGCGCACAGTTTGGGAACAGTTCTAGATGTTATTATTAAAGTTCTTATTTCTTGTCCACGCGAGTATGTCTGTCTGTCTGTCTGTCTGTCTGTCTATCTATCTATCTATCTATCTATCTATCTATCTATCTATCTATCTATCTATCTATCTATCTTTTATGTTTAGAACTGAAGGTTTCCTAGCAACCACAAAATAAGAAGCATGTGCTAAATTTACCATAAACCTCCACTCCAGTCTTCACGAGCAGAAAACCGCATTAGCTGTAACGAATGAGCCTGGTGAACGCGAGCCGCACACGATCTACCCCAGGCATATTGATTCAGGTAAGGTTCTCGCATCCGGTCACACTCTGGGATAGATTATGAAACCTTAGAAATCTAGCAATAGAAGGAAAAAGAACAGGAATTTAGAAAAACATATGGAGATAACTTGTTTTCTTTTTCTTCAAAAGAAAATACTTTTGTTTCTAAATTTTTTTGTGATAAATACAAGCAACGAATAGGCTGATATATGAAAAAATAATCAGTGAGAAAGTTTCAGAGAATACAATTATGTCAGAATTTGACAAATGGAAAATGATATACTACGCGAGAAGAAAGAACAGATTTATCGTTTAAAATCTATCATTGGAATTGTTGGACATTAAATCATTTGCTTGACTTGTAAACTAACTACCCACTGCCCAATGATATTTCCAAATAAAACATAATTTCACTAAATAAGAGTTTGATGTTTCTAGTCACATTATTAGGCTTTAAGCTAACTGTCTTTTTTTTAAGTATTGGTCAAGACACTCTGTCCATTTATCAGACTTAAGTATTGGTCATCAAATTTTGCGCGACGATTCGGTTTTAACTAAATGCTTTAAGTATTAGTCATCAAGCGCTCAGTCCATCGACTAGACTTTAATACCTTAGTACTGATCATCAAACCTCTTTATCTAACTGCTTTCTATAGTTTATATGAAGAAATATTACAACAGATCTTATGTCTGACCCTCTTTCGTGCGTATAGCTGTACACTGCGAGACGAGTCCTTGTCATTCCGGAAGCAGCATGATAATTAGGTCATCCTCTTGGATACGTCGATGAAGGCCATCAGTAATGGACTTATTCTCCAAAGTCACAGTCAGAGATTGACTGTTTAGAAGAATAATGACAGAGTTACTCAGCGGACTGAAATCGATTTTCTCATGCTAAAGTTTTAAATTATAAACTTTCTTTCAGCCCTCTCCCCCACAACACAACACAACACACACACACACACACACACACACACACACACACACACACACACACACACACACACACACACACACACATACACACACACACCTTACACGTGGCTAAAAACACACAACCATCTCTATCCTTCCCAAAGTAATAAGAAAAGCAAATATTTATAGCAAACGAACCAGACATGCAAATTATAAAAATAATAAATAAATAGGTAAAGAACGCAACAAACAAACAAAATAATAAAATAATAAACAAGTAAGTAAAGAAAGATACAAGCAAAAACTAAAAATAATTAAGCAAGCAATGCTACAACCTCCCCCCTCCCCCAAAGTGAAATAACAAAGAAGTAAGCAAAGAGTACTACAACCTCCCCCCCCCCCCAAAAAAAAAGAAAAATAACAAACAATTAAACAAGCAATGCTACAAATAAAAAATAAAATTAACAACAAGAAAATAGAATGCAGAAGACAAAAATGAAAATAACAAGCTAGCAAAGAATGCAACAAAAATAAAAATAAAAATAACAAATAAATAAGTAAAGAATGCAACAAATAACAAAACAACAAAAAACAAAATATAAAATTCCGTTCTGCTTCATGTTAACAGTTAATATTTCATTTTTCCAACAAGAGGAAAATCATACAGAGTGGTAAATTAAAATGAGTTTATGATTAAAATCTCCTCTTACTCGATAAAATCACTGGAAAAAGTCCCAAGATTTTAGTACGTCATAAAATCCAAACTTTAAAATCCCCCCACCCCCTCAAAAAGAAATCATACTTAGATGCCTATATCTCAAGAAATATACATTCTATTGACAAAAGACATTAGCAGCCAGTGATAGTTTATTAAGTTGTTATTATCATTGTCTTCGTGCTCGTCATCACCAAGACAACTATCTTCTTCATCGTAGCCACATCAACACCTTAGTCGTCATCATCTTCTATATTCTGCATCGTATCATTATTATTACTGTTACAACCACCCACGATCGTACAACTATTGATACTACTACTTCTACCCCTTTCCGCCTTCTAATACGTTTTCTACTACCACTGATGTTGTTGCTGCACTTGCTGTACTATTATTACTACTATTTTGACTATGCTACCGTTGCTTTTGTTGCAGTTACTTCTTTACTACTAATACTACTGCCATTTGTTAAAGCTGATTTACTTCTACTATTGTGATTACTATTGTGTTTATTTACTTCTACTATTGTGATTACTATTATGTTTATTTACTTCTACTATTGTGATTACTATTATGTTTATTTGCTTCTACTATTGTGATTACTATTATGTTTATTTGCTTCTACTATTGTGATTACTATTATGTTTATTTGCTTCTACTGTTGTGATTACTATTATGTTTATTTACTTGTACTATTGTGATTACTATTATGTTTATTTACTTCTACTATTGTGATTACTATTATGTTTATTTACTTCTACTATTGTGATTACTATTATGTTTATTTACTTCTACTATTGTGATTACTATTATGTTTATTTACTTCTACTATTGTGATTACTATTATGTTTATTTACTTCTACTATTGTGATTACTATTATGTTTATTTACTTCTACTATTGTGATTACTATTATGTTTATTTACTTCTACTATTGTGATTACTATTATGTTTATTTGCTTCTACTATTGTGATTACTATCATGCTTATTTGCTTCTACTAATACTATCTTTCTTTTTTTTTTTACTACTGTTACTGCTATCGTTTCATTACTTGTGTTGTTGTGTTGTCATTACTATAAAAGAAGTAAGTTTTGGTAATCAAGTAAATAAAAAAACATAAACAGGGTTTTCGCAAGCACAAAATAAACAAGAGATAAAATGAAATTTTAACCCAACAATCTATATATAAAAGATATAATTATTTTTAAATGAATACAAATAAAATCTCTTACAATCACTCCAATTTTAAGCTTCTTCTAAAATGGGTGTACTCTCTTATTATTGCGAATAACGATGGGGCATATTTGCGGGCTATAGAAATGACTTAATATGGTTGTATTTATTTCATTTATTTTAAATGTACATGATAGGACTCTGTTGCCAGTCCAGTTAACGATCCCACTCAGATTTAATATTCCTGCCATTTCTGACCTTGACTCGCGCCATAGGTCTGTTAGAAAATTAAAAGGAAGGATGGAGGTTGGGGATATTGTTCACTCGATCACGTTCACATTGACTCCTAGAGCAAGCAATTATTCGATGACAGGAAAAAGCATTAATCTTAGAGTATGGGGACCATGCTGAAATTCCACGAGTTCTTCTGAACTTTGGTGGAATCGTGACGTAGCTATGACAGGGCAACCAAGAAAAACACACACAAGGATTAGGTCAACAAAGGGACATAACCCTGCATTAATCTGCATAAGTACAAGTTATGAAAAGTTAAATTGATTTTAGCTCTTGATAATATTTTTTATTATTCCTAGAAGATTTGTCCGGAAAATCAGGGCTTAGATGGGAAAGGGAGATAACTTTAGATTTTAGCTTGATGACTGTAATTGTGTGACGAAAGCAGATCACAGCTTTAGTTACACATGTAAAAATAATAATAAATAAAAGTGAGTTATGACAGCACAACTTAAAAAAAAAATAATACAGATCGTCTAACTGTTTATTCTTGTAGTGATTTACCAGCGATGGAAATGTGAGACTGAAAGCCTCTACTGTCACCATTTCAGGAAACCTGTTGAACAATTCTCATACTGACTCTTGTGTCGTAATAATCAATAAAAATAATCGATAACCTTAGAGCATCAATTATTGCGGCACACTCATCAATAACGGTTGGACAGACCAAAGAGGCTGGAATAATGTCGCTGCATCCAGCCTTGATGTTTGTACTCTTAGTTTATTCGCATATATTATCTCTAGGGACAGTCTCTCGCTGGTGCTTTATCTTTGCGGCCTGCTTGCTTAAGAACAGCGCCAATTAATGTGAAGTGTGTGTGCAACATTCGTCATACGAAGAACATCCTGCAACGAGGGGTGATCGAGTACAATTGCTAATGGATGTAAACTGGTCAGTCGTGGAATTGCTAGTTGATGTAAACTGGTCAGTCGTGGAATTGCTAGTTGATGTAAACTGGTTAGTCGTGGAATTGCTAGTTGATGCGAATTGAACTGATATAATAAATAATGCAAATAAAATCTTCAATTTAAACAAAAGCATGGACTGATACACTGTCTAAGTGACCTAGTTTGCGTCCATTTTTTTTATCAATTCGTCCATCCTTTTTATCTTCCCCCAAAATCTATCTACCTACCTATCTATCTATCTATCTATCTATCTATCTATCTATCTATCTATCTATCTATCTATCTATCTATCTATCTATCTATCTATCTATCTATCTATCTATCTATCTATCAGCCTGTACCTGGTCGTAATTACTAGTCCTACCCAAGCACTTATGGATTTTAAATTTTAAATTCATTTTTATATTTTAATAATGAAATCTGAAATCTCCGACTTATGGGCAAGTTACTTATTAAATGTGGGAAATCTCCGACTTAAGGGCAAGTTACTTATTAAATGTGGGAAATCTCCGACTTAAGGGCAAGTTACTTATTAAATGTGGGAAATGTCTTCTTCCTATGCCTAACTATCAATTGCTTATGGTTCACACACACCCCAACCCCTCTAACTAGATAACAATACAAGGTAGATACAAAACCAATATTACACTTTAATCGTATCCAACGAATACGTCACGTGAACACCACAAACATGGAAGTGAAATCACATGACAGAAAGAGCAACGAGACAACAAATTACATTATTTAATAAAATACAAGAGAAAGAATGATTAGTGAAATAAAGTAGCACACAGAATTAAATATATGTGTTCATTTCCGAGCGTAAACATTAATCAAGTCTATTCGCATGACTTAGCATTCTAAAGTCAACTAGAGTGTCAGTATTTGGCGAAGATACAGTCGTTTTAGCCACGTGTACTATGCGTGTTGAAGATACAGTCGTTTTGGCCACGTGTACTATGCGTGTTGAAGATACTGTCGTTTTAACCACGTGCGTGTTGAGAGCAAAAGAGAAATTAAACTCTAAGACTATAATAAAACGTCACAAGAAGGCTTCATTCATTCACCCATCTTTCTGCCATTATCAAAAACCATTACAAAAGCAACATACATTGACCAATGTGCATCTCTCACTGACAGTACATATTTCTACTATCAACTGGCGAGAGTAATGAATGTAATAGCACTATCTTAGTGAATTCAAA
This sequence comes from Sinotaia quadrata, assembly GCA_028829895.1. Classification (NCBI taxonomy): domain Eukaryota; kingdom Metazoa; phylum Mollusca; class Gastropoda; order Architaenioglossa; family Viviparidae; genus Sinotaia; species Sinotaia quadrata. The sequence goes on along the minus strand of CM054177.1, from coordinate 25,377,262 downwards.
TAAATTTTAATGGGTCTGATTTTGAGACCCTCTACTTGCTGATAACCTCAATAGCATCCACTACTGGTATTCATGTGTAATAAAATGATAAACTTTGCTTACCCCTGAGCTTCACACAATGATGGACACTCATTACGGACGTGGACAGTTTTTTTGATAATAGAATTCTTGGACAGCTCACGAATGGTGGTTCTCTCTCAGAGTCACTGGAATAATATTCTTGCAAAAAGTAGTTAAATGAGGAATTCACACATGATTCACACCCAGAGGAATAACACTTTTGTACTGTACAGTGAAGAATTTACAAAAATTCACCTCCAAAGGAATCTAGTAACTAACTCTCAGCGATTTTCGTTCGGCTCGTGAGACTGACAAAATCCATGGTATTTTTTTGTTGACTTCTTTCCTCAGAGGAGCTGCAGTACACTTTTCATCCTGAGATGTTCTCGGTCTTGATTGGTTCATGTCAGAACTTCCTTCTCTTGGTTGCCTGTGGAAACGACAGGTGTCTGGTGCATTTAGATGGCGGTGTTTCCCTTACAGTTGATGTTGGTAGTTGACATTTTAAAAAATTATTTTACGTGTCTCTGCCTCCTCGTAGGTGGTGTGTTTGTTCTGTGTTAAAAGAGATGAGTGCTTTTGTGTTCTATAGTAGGTGGTGTGTATTTGTTCTGTGAGGAAGGAGATGAGTGTTTTTTTGGATTATTTTTTCTGTATGTGGTTGTAGGTATATTAATGAATGAGAGGTAAGTGGGATCTGCTCTAGCTGTGTAATGTTGATGATTCCTTTTCTGTATTCTTGGTATATCGTGCATTGCAGAAGAAAGTGCTGTATGTTTTCTCCTGTTTGGCAATAAGAGCATGTTTTTGCCTGACCTGTGATTTTGTGTGCTAGAAGGGTGGAGTTGTATCTTAGTCTGAATATTGCTTTGTTGTTTAGTGCATTGGGGTTGGGGTTTCTTAGAGTGTTCAGTTTTTTTGTGGTGTATTTGGTTAATTAATGTGTTTACCTCTGTTCTGTATATGTGGAAGGGGTGGGTGGGTGTAGTTGTTTGCTTTGTCTTGTTCCATATTTCGCTCCCTTGTCTGCTGCTTCATTACCTGAAATGTTCGTACGTCTGAGCATCCCTAGGGGTGTGGTGCTAACGTCTGATCATTCCTTTTCTTAAAAAAAAATAATTTTTGAATGTTTACGCATGAAAAAGATGCATTATGAGAACACACTTCTGGAAACTGAACACTTATCTATGTATATACACAGCTACAAGCACGCGTTCGAGTGCGTGTATATGTATGTGTGTGTGAGTGAGGATATGCATGTGCATGTGTGTGCACGCGTGCGTGTGTGAATGTGTGTACACGTTCGTGTGCGTATTAATGCTCGCATGTGCGTGTGTGAATGTGTGTACACGTTCGTGTGCGTATTAATGCTCGCATGTGTGTGTGCGTGTGTGTGTGCATGCGCGTGAGTGCGTAGGTGCAAGTGTGCGCGTTCGTGCCTATGCACATATATGTATACGAGCTTGCGTGTGCGTGTGGTTGTGCGTACGTACGTGCATCTTTGTGTGCGCATGCGCTGTGTACATATAACTATCGATATAGTGTCGTCTTGAAGTGCAGTTTCTCTGGAATGGATTGGAGAATGGTCTCTATCTCTTCCTGACAGATGACTGAATGTCTACTTGCAGTTCGTATGACACTTTCCGGTTTTGTGCAAAAAAAAAAAAATATTAGCAATTATCATGCCGTGTTTAAGAAAAAAACAACAGAAATTTCCTGTTGAATAAGGCTAAGTTGGCATCGCAAACCTTTCCTTGAACTGATTTTTAGCTCTAATGAACACTCGCTATCTAGAGATATTATATCCAGCAGAGTTTATTGCTGTTAGAAAGAAACGAAATGGAAAATGTAAAATAAGTCTTTATATTCCGATAAATTAATTTATATGTTTTTTGTATATATCTTGTTTTTGAGCGTATTCATCCATCGATCCACTTATCTATCTATCTATCTATCTATCTATCTATCTATCTATCTATCTATCTATCTATCTATCTATCCATCCATCCATCCATCCATCCATCCATCCATCTATCTATCTATCTCTCCATCTATCCATCTATCTATCTCTCCATCCATCCATCCATCCGTCCGTCCGTCCGTCCATCCATCCATCCATCTATTCTGTAAATGAGACAATCACAAGAACGATTGGAACATTCTGACACACATTGTGACGTCATTCATTCCACAACGTGTGCGTTGTATCGCAAAAATATTCTGATTCGAAATAGAAAATTAAATAAACAATAAATGTGCCGCGATTGTTGTTTCTCTTTATATTTTAAGCCCACAATAAATACAAGTAATATTTGGAGAACCACAATTCCTGTGCAATCGTTTTCCATAATGCTGTTTCGATTAATATATTTCACGTGAGGTCGTGTTATAATGTCCCATCAACGCCATTTCGCTGTGTCTTACTATGTCCCATCAACGCCATTTCGCTGTGTCTTACTCCACGTCTTGTCTTAATAAATTAATTACTCGAAAACAATTACGAATTTAAAAAAAGTCTTTTTAGTCATGCAATCATATTTCTTTTAAGTAGCACCTACACAACAAAAGAATTCATATTGTACCTTATCATAACTTCCTCTGGTACTTTCAAAATGGCTGTTATATGCGCAGTAGCCAGAGAACTTTTAGAGAATTTTCTCCTTTGAGGTAACTATCGCAAACACCTCAAGCGTTTATTCAGTCATGATTTTCTCTTGGCTCGTCTTGCGTCATACAGCAGTCTTCTCACCGCTTTCCTCTTGGCTCGTCTTGCGTCATACAGCAGTCTTCTCACCGCTTTCCTCTTGGCTCGTCTTGCGTCATACAGCAGTCTTCTCACCACTTTCCTCTTGGCTCGTCTTGCGTCATACAGCAGTCTTCTCACCGCTTTCCTCTTGGCTCGTCTTGCGTCATACAGCAGTCTTCTCACCGCTTTCGTCTTGGCTCGTCTTGGGTCATACAACAGTCTTCTCACCGCTTTCATCTTGGCTCGTCTTGCGTCATACATCAGTCTTCTCACCGCTTTCATCTTGGCTCGTCTTGCGTCATATACTAGTTCCCTCACCGATATAGTGTTTTGACTTGTCTGTCCTGTTCCAGCATTTTATTCTCTACACTCATTTATTTCTCTGTGAAGATTTATAATTGTTTTCAAATATACTTGAGTCCATAGTCTTTCCTGTCCAAGAACAATGCCAAGAATGTCCATGCTTGACTGATTTGCACATTTGCAGTATACAAGTTTTGGAAATGATTCTACAAATACTGGAATTCTCTCTGCCAGACTGATCGTCACCTCTCAAGGCAAAGTTCCTTGTCAAGCAGGAGTCCACATCCGGGGCTGAAGCAGTGAAGTGAACTCTATACTTTATTTACTTTCCAGATGCGTGCAAAAATCTAATATACCCATGATGAAAGCTTAGTATGGAATGAACATAATGTAGTCTAACGAGTATCAGAGTCCGAGGGATAGTAGCTGATAACCATGGGTTAGAACTTTGTCAACAATGAGTCAGAATTAGGTCAACCATGAGTCATACGCCTAACAGAAGGGTAGGTTGAAAACAAATACCCTATTTTGTCTCCACCCTTCCTCAGATGAATTGAAACCAAATACCTCACATTGTGTCCACCCTTCCTCAGATGAATTGAAACCAAATACCTCACATTGTCTCCAGCCTTCCTCAGATGAGTAAGAAATATCTCATTTTACATCCGCTTTCCTCAGATGAGTTGAAAACATATCTCTTCAAATCTGGCGATGAATGCAATGATTTGATGACCTCGGCCTGGTGATAGGAAAGACTATTTTTGTTAGAGTTCTTGAAAAATAACTCCTCATTTCCAAATTAATGCGTCAAATTATACTTGTATTTTTAAAAAAAATGCATTTGATAAAAAAAATGATTAAATTAATAGTGATCAGAGCCTCCAATGGCGAAATAAAACATTTAAACAAACAAAACAAGAGAGTTATTCACTTGACGTTCCGTTCCTATGGCGAAATAAAACATTTAAACAAACAAAACAAGAGAGTTATTCACTTGACGTTCCGTTCCTATGGCGAAATAAAACATTTAAACAAACAAAACAAGAGAGTTATTCACTTGACGTTCCGTTCCTATGGCGAAATAAAACATTTAAACAAACAAAACAAGAGAGTTATTCACTTGACGTTCTGTTCCTATGGTTTCGCAGTAAACGACCAGACTGCACGTTAATTTTGTAATAACTTGTCGACTTTAATTGCCTCCGTTTTTATTTCTCTTTCATGGTGCAAAAAATGAATTGATAAAATCCTAGGGCACAGTAAACCCACCACTTGCTTTCTGGTTTGACACTAAAACTCAAGACACTAAAAAAACAACCTTTCGATGACGTCCCACTGGCACGTTGGAGCTGCTCTGGGAAATTCATAAAAAGCGTCGTAGTGAAATTAGGAGAAGGGAAGGAACCCGTAGAGAAAAGAACTGCGAATTATTCATGGGACTTTGGCCAAAGTCATGTCGTTACACATAAATGTTCGAAACTCAGCACTATCATAAGGCTTAGCTATTGCCACACACACAATCCAACGCATAAATGTTTAAACAGTGTATAATACCACAAGGGAAAAGCCAATGTGCACTAGCTATAGCGGTTAGACCACTTTTGTACTCAAGTTCTTATCTTTTCCCTCATCAATCTGCCTAACTCCCTCTTTTGACTCCCCCTCCCTCCTGCTTGCCTTTCCCACCCTTCCGCATGTTTCTCCTGCTGTGCCTACTCACAAGTGTTAATGGGGCGAGGAGGGGGGGGAGGTGCACTTGAAATCCAATCAGTACGTTTAGGATCTGGGCGTTCTGCAGCCGTTTGGTTGTGTGGCACCATTTCACCTCCACTCACCCACGCCAGTCCACCTTGTAAACGTATACAGACATGCATGTAGGAACGCATTCGCTTACGCCAAATCAAACACACACGTATACATTTAGTAATATGAAGTTGAGCATAGAAGCAAGCTGATAAGTTTACTATTTCGAGTTCATGACTGCCTACAACATGTTGTCAAAGTAGACAACACATTAATAAATGGATCAAAGTTCTACACCATTCCTGGGAAATAAATCAACAAAGACGAACCAATTGAAGACAACTAAATCTTCTCAGTAAAATCTCTTTTTTTTCTGCTTATCTTGTTAAAACGTGTAACGATAGAACACTATTTAATTTCCCTAGGTAAGAAATCCAGTCTGTGCAAACTAACAGCAAGCTATGCAATAAGAATAGAGAACATTGAGTCGTTATAGTTGTAGGTACGATTAATGGAATAGCCTAGGTAAGAAATCCAGTCTGTGCAAACTAACATATGCAAGCTATGCAATAAGAATAGAGAATATTGAGTCGTTATAGTTGTAGGTACGATTAATGGAATAAATTAGCGTAAATCATATGCATTCAATTCGGAAAATTGTAAATGATTTAATTGTCTCTTTATTTAACTGATATAGTCCCTAAACATATTTTATTTGAGTTCAAAATATTTGCCTCCTTGGTTTTATTTGAGATGTTTTGGTTTCTTCTATTTTGACACATAAATAATAATCACACAGAATGAATACGTCCCACACTAGCTCCGCCCCTCCCTCAATTTGTCGAGAGATAGATTTTGCTTAAGTTTAAATACTAGAGATATCTTAATAGGGAATTGTTAGTCTGCACTGGGCATAATTATTGCATAGATTGCATCTTCATTATTTTTATTGAGAACTTAAGACTATTAGCCAAACCGCTATATAGTGTAATTAGCGTTCGGCGTGTCAAATGGAGACCAAATAAAGGTTGAGTGGTGTTACTTTCCAGTTAATATTTAAAGACCCTGTCTCAACATGGGACGTCAGCAGAGTTATTAATTTTAATATCGCACCTATATTAAGGACAGACTGGACGCCTGATTTACGCTTCAGCCTCTACAATTTAATTACCCTCGAATTCTGGCACTCTACGTAGCGACAGGTAAATCTGCTTACAGTGCACGGGACTAGTTATCTGAATTTTGACTGATTACACATAAAGAAAATCATTCATATCCACATACGGCACCGCCCCCACCCAACCCTTATGGTCTTTCTCAAGCCAAGTTCAATTATTAAGATAACGGAGATCAAATTTAATAATTCACAACAAAATAACGCATCAATCAACTAATAATCAATATACAGATGGTCTACCAAGACCACCTATTCTGTCCATAAAGTTCGTAACGGATCGTAAGCACAAAGTCTAGATTAGAGTCATTTGGCAGTTACACTTAACTGGCATTCAGTTTACATTGTTCATGAGAAGGCGAGTTTGTATGGCCTTGTTCATCAGAAAGTGAGTTTTATATGACCTTGTTCATGAGAAGGCGAGTCTTCGTATGACTTGTTCGTGAGAATGCAAGTCTCTGTGTGGCCTTGTTCATGAGAAGGAGAGTTTCTGTATGACATTGTTCACGAGTAGGCAAGTTTGTATGACCTTGTTCATCAGAAAGTGAGTTTTTATGCCCTTGTTCACGAGAAAGTGAGTCTCTGTGTGATCTCGTTCATCAAAAAGCGAATCTCTGTATGACCTTGGTCATGAGAAGGCGAGCCTTTGTATGACCTTGTTCATCAGAAGGCGAGCCTTTGTATGACCTTGTTCATCAGAAGGCGTCTTTGTATGACATATTTTGTCAAGAGGCAGAATATTGCTCTCCGGTTTAATTTTTTCCCGATTAGTGCATGATATTTTCATATCAGTATTTCTATTGGTCCGCTCCAGGATGTCGTCATACCTAGCAAAAGCGACATTGCCTCCTACCCAAATCTTACACTATACTTCACACACACACGGGTAGATCTGTAATGCTATGTGCATGCACCGTTGTGCTCCAGAGATTTTAATGTTGATAGATATTATCTGTTTTATCTCACTTTTGACTCTCCACTCTCTCTCTTCTCGTAATGTTTTACCACACCCAAATGTCTTTATTATCAGACTGTTGTTTACAACAATTACATATATAAATACAGATATGACAGTACTTTCTTATCAAAGACTCAGCTTGCCATTAAGTGATTTCACCGTATCACCAGATCTGGACAGTCATAGAATAAAGGTAAAGGAATATATGAAAACAAATTACATGCATGTACACACACATACACACTCACACACACATACACACACACACACACGCACAAGTACGCATGCACACACGCACACACACGCGCACGGAACAATCAGTGCATGAAGTCACTGGATGTAATGACAGTATCAAATCTAAGAATTTTAATTTTTAATTAAAACGTCGAAAGAAAACCTAAAACATAGCTCTCTATTTTTGATTTGAGATGAGATCTAGTAACATCTACCCCCAACTTCCTCCCAACGACCTTCATGATTGTAGGAAAAAAATAATCGTAAATCAAAGCAACACAAATCGATTATTTTCCATTCTAATCTTACAGTATTTCATCCTTGTCGTATTCATTTCAGAATGTGACACTAAGAGAATTATTTTTTGAAAGATAATTATAAGAATTCTATCTGTGTTGAGTTATAGAATTTGATGCTATTTGAAACGAACTTAGAATGATAAAAAATTGATTATATTTATTTTCTTCACACCAAACCATGAATCCTGTGTGAAGAGTTAACTCTGCTATAGTATTCTATTCACTCCATACCACGAATCCTGTGTGAAGTGCTAACTCTAGTATTGTATTCACTTTACACCACGAATCCTGTGTGAAGAGTTAACTCTACTGTAGTACTCTATTCACTTCACACAATGAATCCTGTGTGAAGAGCTAACTCTACTCTAGTATTGTATTCACTTCATACCACAAATCCTGCGCGGAGAGCTGAATAACATTACTATTGTATCTTTTCACGCCATACCACAAATTCTGTGTGGAGAGCTGAATATACTGCAGTAATCAATTCATTTTTCTATGGGTACATTCTAATGGCAAATAATATGCACATATGCATGAATTATTGCTATAAAGAGATCTCGAGTCCAAAATATTATAGGCGTGATTATAATGACAGACATTACGTCATCTTATAGGCACACAATAATGACAGACATTACGTCATCTTATAGGCACACAATAATGACAGACATTACGTCATCTTTCTATGTTACAAAATTTCTGAGACTGTGACCCCGGTTGGGGTAAGTCCATGCAACTCTCTCGTGCTCCTCCATCCCAACTGCATCAATCCCTACCCTTAACTGATGTAGTCAGTTAAAAACTATTACATAAAACATAACAGTTACTACAACTATTACACATAGCTATGCATGTTTAATGTAAATATACTTTCCTTCAGTGGTGTTTGTCAATACTTATTTCAATATAGTTAAAAATAGTTTTCATCAGTGCTACATCAATTCTCGTATCCTTTTAGAATGAGGATATATCTAAGCCCACACTGATAAGAGTGATTTAATGTCTACTCAGTATCACGCAACAGGGATTGTCTACTCAGTACTATGTAACAGTGATTTACTGTGTGCTCAGTACCCACGTAAAATTGGTTTACTGTCTGCTTAGTAGTAAGTAACATTGATTTACTTTCTGCTTAGTACCATGTAACATTGATTTACTGTCTGTTCAGTACCAATGATTTACTGTCTGCTAAGCACCACTTGTCTATGTTTACTGCAGTCCCTTTTTTTTTTTTTTTACCTCTTTTGATGATGTATTTCTATAAATAGATTTAATGTTCAATGGTAAATGGTAAATAAAGTTCATTTCGGCAATTGACGCGGCATTCCTGTCACTGGTTCTGTCACAGTGACACCCTGAAAGCTCCTATGCATTTCTCCCATCTCTGGCCCTCGTTCTGTCACAGTGACACCCTGAAAGCTCCTATGCATTTCTCCCATCTCTGTCCCTCGTTCTGTCAGTGACACCCTGAAAGCTCCTATGCATTTCTCCCATCTCTGGCCCTCGTTCTGTCACAGTGACACCCTGAAAGGTCCTATGCATTTCTCCCATCTCTGGCTCTCGTCGAGGAGTAGATTCTGCATGGTTTTCGTGTTCACTCAATTTGTTGTCTGTCGATATTCAGTGGACAAACTCTCTGGAATCTTTTGTTTGGTTAAATTCTGCTCCATATTTGAACTTAGCATTGATTCAGGATTCCTTCCTTCAGTGTCTGGGCTTTCTTCCTATACTCTGCATGCGTCGTATTGGATAAGATTAATGTCTTCTTATACAATAGTGTTTTTAGACATCTTTGTCTTTAAACATTTCTAGCATTTCAAAGTAGGCTTGCCCGACAATATTTACAATTGTGTTGGGATAAAATCACAATTACAAATGATGCACTATTTAAGTCTTTCTTTCCATTACAAATATACTTCATAACATTTAAATTCTTTGTTCGTCTCTCTGTCTGTCTGTCTGTCTGTCTGTCTGTCTATCCATCCATCTATCTATCTATCTATCTATCTATCTATCTATCTATCTATCTATCTATCTATCTATCTATCTATCTATCTATCTATCTATCTATCTATCTATCTATCTATCTTAGGTTTCATTCGGAAGGATAAATATTTACATCAGTGAACTAGCTAGTTAGATCGATAGAAGCAATCTTGCTAGTTAGGTAAATAGATAGAATGTTTTCATTGTACAGCTAAAGATATTCAATCGTTTCTTGGTTGTTTTACGAAGTCAGTTACAGAAACTTCACCGCCATTGTTTCGCAATGCATCTGCTATCTTTCTAGATAGTACGGTCTTGAGATATGTAATAAAGCGCAGACACGCCAGACCAGTGTACCTAGCGTACTTACATTTAGTTATGCCTAAACTCAATATTTCCACTTTCCAGCCTTCCCTTCTCTAGGAAAGTGATTCAGCTTAGATACGAGTAGATCTTGGGCCACGTGCAATTTGTCATTCCTCATACCCTTTTCTTGCTGTAGTCTTTCTTGCGTGACATCTCTTCAGCTTTGGTGTGTTCACCCGTGTTCCGTTGTTCATCAGTCCGACTCCCTGTTGATTACCAAAGTTATAACCACTGTTATTTCGGCATAAATCTCTGATCTGAAATGGTCAATGCTTTCGTGGCCAATTAACTCTGCTCGAATCCACGTCACCTGTGTAGGAAACAGTAGTCTCCCTTTGGTAGTCGTGTCCATTGCTCAGCCCGTTACTGTAACCTGACGTTACTCTCTCCTGATTTATCTCTTATCCCATTCTCGTACAAACTGAAACCTTGAAACGATTGCCACTTGCTATTTTAGACGGAATTCTATGACTTTAGACATCTTTTACTTCCTATTCTCCTCATTTCCAGCACCTTATAGGCTAATTTGTCGTGACAAGATTCTACGGTGGGCATGGCTTTGTCTGGTCGAAGAAAGTGAATCAAAATTTACCATTTTATTACTGTCTAGCGAAGGCCGGTCCTTACGTACGGTTCTGTAAACATTGTACAAATTGCTGCTGATTTTGTCTGGCTCGTTGTAACTAAACCACCACCACCCTCAACGAAAAGTATTTCCGGTTTAACAATAATAGAAATGAAATGGATTTACAGTTGTAGGCCCTATTGATAAAAATAATCAGACATGACGTAACTAAATAATAATCTTACACACGGATGCAAGGTGTTGTGATTTCAGGCTATATAACAAAAACAGTATAAAAACCCAAATAGTTTGTACGTTTTCATCAATGGGTCCTCAGCATCAAACATATTTCATCATTTGAGTAATATGACTTCTAAGGAAGACAACTCGCCATTGTAAATAATTCTGTCAAATCACTCAACAGTGTGATGTCACCGTTCAGTTCTTTATATTATTCTCTTTCTATTTATACTTATGTGTATTCACACATTTGTCCGTATTTATTTATCTGCATATATTATAGCTAGTTTAGAGTCACTTGAAGACGCAATACATTCATCATAACTATTTAGAGTAACTTAAAGACGAATACATCTGTTTAGAGTGACTTTAGGCCGATGAAACTGTGAACTTGCGTTTGGATAGGTGAGAAAATCAGGGTGGAAATTTTATTCTTCACCCTTTACAAACGACTCTTCGGGTGAGCATTGTACGAGTCCCTCCTATAACGGGTTGTAACAGGAACAAAGAAGACCCTTGATTAGAAAAGGGTTTAAGGGTTTCTATCTTTCTTCTTAATTCTATTGTGTGGGCTTTGGGTGCCTACTTTGATGTTGTTCATGATATGTTTTACTGAGAGTCTGCTAGCGTGTGACGTATCTTGTGAGAGCTGCCATTTTCCCAATTGCAGAAAAGAGACTGAAGTTAACTCATGTTATGGACCGTGACTCCAGTGCTGTGTTGTAGTTGACTGAAGTTAACTCATGTTATGGACAGTGACTCCAGTGCTGTGTTGTAGTTGACTGAAGTTAACTCATGTTATGGACAGTGACTCCAGTGCAGTGTTGTAGTTGACTGAAGTTAACTCATGTTATGGACAGTGACTCCAGTGCTGTGTTGTAGTTGACTGAAGTTAACTCATGTTATGGACAGTGACTCCAGTGCTGTGTTGTAGTTGACTGAAGTTAAGTCATGCTATGGACAGTGACTCCAGTGCTGTGTTGTAGTTGACTGAAGTTAAGTCATGCTATGGACAGTGACTCCAGTGCAGTGTTGTAGTTGACTGAAGTTAAGTCATGCTATGGACAGTGACTCCAGTGCTGTGTTGTAGTTGACTGAAGTTAAGTCATGCTATGGACAGTGACTCCAGTGCAGTGTCGTGATTGACTGAAGTTGACGAGACTTTTAGTATATACCTACCTTGCTGAGTTCTTTAAGAGAAAAATTCTTAAACTTTTGTGAATTGTTTCAGTTTTGGGTGCCTGTCAGTATAATGTAACTTCTTTTGTTTTTGTAGAAAATTGTAGTGATAGTCTAATTATAATGTCTTCTCCACTATCCATCTCTATATCTATTTTAAAATCTATTTCTCAGTCTAATTACTGAGTAAGGGCCGTGAGTTAAACTGATGGCGGCGCACCGGCATATCGTACCAGTGGTCCATACTCTGCATCGGCACTCGTAAATGTTTTATATTTATTAACTAGTAATATTTGATATAATTCATTACTACATCGTCACTCCAGAGTACGTCGTAAACGCCACCAACCCGCCAACACGCATACACAAGTTTAAGATTGGGAATATATTACTTACACCAAAGTCAATATTTTAAGACATGATTTCATAACGACAACAGTATTAGTTCTCTCTGATTTTATTTTTAAATTAGAAAGTTATAGTATCGTATTTGTTGAAAAATGTTTATTTATAATAATAATATTAGATGTACAGTAAAGTATATTTGACAAAGATGGGCAACAGTAATTTTAAAATAGGAACTGCAATGACAGCAATGAAATTATTTTGAGGAAAGCAAACATCATATATCAATGTATAAGTATTATATATGTGTGTGTGTGTGTGTGTGTGTGTGTGTGTGTGTGTGTGTGTGTATGTGTGTGTGTGTGTGAGTGTGTCTGTGTCTATGTGTGTGTGCTTTAAAGAGAAAAATCGGGGAATATTAATTGCTTGCCATCAGATTGACGAGGAGAGTAGAGAGCGCAATTAAAAAATTATTGCCCTTCACAACCATAGCGCTAAAACCACTCGCTACACCACCGGAATTGTCAGATCGCCACCATCTCCACCTTCAAACAGGAGACAACTTGACAACTTTGGGGAGGGCGACGAAGGATCTGAATGCAAACACCCGCAAATTCTTAACAACTTTCTGGCGCAGATCCACAATCAGAAAATGGCTGACGCTGTCGTTCGCGTTTCAAGGTCACCACAAGGACATGAAAACGATCAGCACCAGCACTCGCAGTTACAAGATACTGGGTCCAATGCGAGCGTAATTAAAATCCCCATAGGTATAAAAGAAAATTGATGTAACATCGTGAATTCACCAACGCGTGTCTGTACTTACGTGATGGCCGAGAAGAGACCTTGTTGCCCTCCTTGTAGGTGGTGTAGGTGGGCTTGTTTAATGAAAAGATTCTGGTCTAGTAATAATCGGTTGAGGATTGCCGTTCCCACCACCACCACCCCACCACGGCCACCCTGACACAAAATTAATTTAGTGCTGAAGACGATCATTCCTATTCTCCCCATCGGCTGTGTCACAACTGCTCTCTAATCAATATTGCGGTAATTACAAAAGCTACAACTTCCAGATTACCTTTAAGTATGTAAAATAAATGCAGCATCTACTAATGCCAGATTAATTTACATCTGTATAATAAATAAAAAAAATTACCACTCTCGGATTACCCTTAACATCTGAGCAGTTGTGAAATATGTATGTGTGGGGTATTTTAATAACTTTAAGAATATTAGAACAATTGTGTCCCAAAATATATTATGGTAGAAACAGCACTAAGTGTAGACAGAACGGCTGTTCAAAGAATGTGTTTCTGTAGATAAGACACTAAGTATAGATAAGAACAGTTTGTGACAAATATTTTCACCCGTTCGTTTATTTGTCAGTGACAATATTTGACACTTGTGTCTATATATACATTTTATTTACGAAATGTTTCGATATAAAATTGTCGGGTGATATATTTAGGTTACTAGTATTTGTGTAGTGAAAGTTTGAAAGTAGACATAATGTACTGCACGTTAAGGCTAATAGACAGTGGAATTTGTAAGCATCCCCACAAACAGTAATCAATGTAAAGAATGTATTTTAATAGAATCAACACTTCACGAAACATGAGTTGGTTTTAAAAATGTGTTGATAGACAAACTTCATCATGTAAATGAAAATGTTTTCTATGTTAAAAGTTAAAGAAAAGTGTGTAGATGAAGTTACTAGTTTCAATAATAAATAAATTTAAAAGCAGATTCTGCAAAACCATAGAGAAAATAGCAGAATATATATTATCTGGGTATCAGTTTCTAGCTGCAACAGAGTGGCAAAACTCTTACATAGAAATCTATGTGAGAACTAATGGGTGAAAATTCCAGAAAGAGCATGGATACACTACCTTGAAATAGTCACCGAGACAGAACAAGTCAAAATGTTGTGGGACTTTGAGATAAGAGAGGTTGTCGATAACTCCAACAGAACAGCAACAATTATATTGATATTGCTGTTCCAAGTGATAGAAAGTTAAAATCAATAGAAAGAGAAAGAGTACCAGGATCAGATTAGAAATCCAGAGACTGTGGAGTGTTTGTAGTGATAGGATCATAGGACAGCATAACATCTGAGTTGGAAGACTATCTAAATAAACAACCTGGAAACAACAGACTCTCCCAACTACTAAAAGCAGCGCTTCTTGGAAGTGCCCACATCCCACGTAAAACCTTGGACCCACCAAATCTTGGTATTCCGAAACCTTGGTTCACAACCGACAGTCAACAGAGGTCGTGGAAAAAGTACTACTACTACTACTACTACTACTAATGATGAAGAAGGTGATGACGACGACTATGATCGTAAAGGTCATGATGATGATAATGGTGACTTATAACAAATTTTAATCGTTAAATAATATCCTTAACAATTTACAATATTAAATTTAAACACAATAACGCACGATACAAAAATCTGTCTATCTATGTATCTAGTGCAACACTTACAATAGCACACAATGATAAAACACATACAACAACGTACTCTTTATACATAAAGCACAAACAAACATATAACGCTCAAGTTGCATATTTACAGGCGGAACATAGAACGCGAGAAGAGGTAGAGGAAAAAAAAATGAAACGAAGAATAAAAAGAGATAATCAAGAAAGTACAGAATAGCATTGTGGGTGAAAATGACGTATTTTAGCAGTCCCTAACCCCGAAATAAGCAGCACTTCAGAGAAGTTATTTCCCCTGATTACTCTCCTTTGAAATGAGTACCTCGCTTTTGAATTTCAGCGAGAATTATTTGGATTTATCTTCCTCCTGATCAAGGCAGCAAAGCAGGGTGGAGTTAAATCCACTAATGACAAGGGAGATAATTGTATTACGTGATGTGGCTGTAATAAAGTGCTGTGTTAGACGGTATTTTTACTACAGCGCAGTTGAGTTGTACGAAGCCTTTTCTCCCGCACGCTTGTCCACGTAGATTTCTTTGAATACGCACCCGTGACGTGTGAATGTCGCATGGTCGTGACTCCTTGTGCCCTGCACCGAGCAGCAGAAAAATATCGAAATGACGAAAATAATCGTTTTGCAATTCAGATATTTATAACAAATAGAAAGTTTGGTTTCTGTAATTACTTTAAGAAAAATTGAAATGTACGTGGTTATAGATGTCCACTGGCCAATCATTAGTTCGTTTTGATACCGCCACGGCACCAAGTTAAGTTATAATAAGAGTTATTTCCCTTTTGCTCAGCATATGATTTTCCGAATATCACTCACCCATCCACTCTTTCCGAAGAAAACAAGGGAAGTAATAATTATAATGCTGCCAATTGCGATCGATGAAAGGTCCGAATAATTATGGTTCTAATTTTCTAAAAATATCGCCCCTACCATCCTTCCTTCCACGAAGAAAGACCCAAACAAACCGAAAACAAAACCCCCAATTATCTAATAAAGGGGCCAGTAGACAACAGGACAAAGTGACATGATGATTCACTTATCAAAGATAAACGCAAACTGGAATAACGGGACGAAATACATCATAAATAAATAAATAAAAATAAAATAACATACCTTAAACTTTAAAATGAGCAGTAATTTATTTTTACTGTGCTAGAGGAAATATTTCTTTAAAGAGAGCCAAATCCTAAAATGCACTAATGAACACTATTGACAATAGACAATAGTTCTCTCTAAACAGAACAAATCTTTGTAACGATGCAAAGTTTTTTTTAGTTCAGTCAGCACTATCTCAGGACATAAGCTGAAACAAAGGATAGAGTGTATGGTTCAGCCAAATTAAAAAGATACTAATAGACATCCAAATATCTATCTATCTATCTATCTATCTATCTATCTATTTATCTATCTATCTATCTATCTATCTATCTATCTATCTATCTATCTATCTATCTATCTATCTATCTATCTAATCTTCCATCTATCTATCTACCCTTCCTTCCTTCCTTCCTTAGAATAGAAAATAAAATAACAACAGTCATTCAGTTGCTTTAGTTTCCAAAGACCTTTAAGCTTTCACAACATTAGCTGCTATACGCAACATTCAGGAGTTAAAGATTAAGTTAGAAATCAATCAAGAGGGGTAAAAATGAAAGATCAAGATTGTGGTCGAACCTATAACCCTCTGCATTAGAGATAAGAATCTTGTCCTCACAGCCATCTAAAACTTGGATCACAACATGTATTTATTTATAGAAGCAGGTTGAACCATAGTGAAGGAAAATAACTTTTGATAACAACTACCTGCAGCTGCCGGAGCTGGAATTGTGAAGACTGGGGAAGATGCGAATGCCATTTATTAATGGACTTAAGTTTTTGTACTCTAGTTAATCTGTCAGGATGGCTGACGTAGTCTAGTACAACGTACCTCCGATATTTCAGTTCTTTCTCTCTCACTACGGCTGGGTAATACACATGCTTTGTCTGCAGACTTCTTTCTCTCTCACTACTGCTGGGTAATACACATGCTTTGTCTTCAGACTTGAGTTCTTTCTCTCTCACTACTGCTGGGTAATACACATGTTTTGTCTTCAGACTTGAGTTCTTTCTCTTTCACTACGGCTGGGTAATACACATGCTTTGTCTGCAGACTTCTTTCTCTTTCACTACTGCTGGGTAATACACATGCTTTGTCTGCAGACTTGAGTTCTTTCTCTCTCACTACTGCTGGGTAATACACATTCTTTGTCTGCAGACTTGAGTTCTTTCTCTCTCACTACTGCTGGGTAATACACATGCTTTGTCTGCAGACTTGAGTTTTTTCTCTTTCACTACTGCTGGGTAATACACATGCGTTGTCTGCAGACTTGAGTTCTTTCTCTCTCACCACTGCTGGGTAATACACATGCTTTGTCTGCAGACTTGAGTTCTTTCTCTCTCACTACTGCTGGGTAATATACATGCGTTGTCTGCAGAATTGAGTTTTTTCTCTCTCACTACTGCTGGGTAATACACATGCTTTGTCTGCAGACTTCTTTCTCTCTCACTACTGCTGGGTAATACACATGCTTTGTCTTCAGAGTTCTTTCTAGTGCATGTCCGTCTGTCTGGTTTTTTCTCTCTCTTTATTCATCTCTTATTCTTCGTCTCTCTCTTTATTCATGAGTACATTTTCATAATCTATTTTTAGTTCTTCCTTTTAGTAGCTATCTGTCTAGCTATCTGTTCTCTCTCTGTTCCTGAGTGAATACCCATACTCACTGCGTTTAATTCATTCTTCAACTTGACTTTCTATCTTCAGGTCAGTCTGCTTTCTCTCTCAGAGTAAATACTCGTTTTCGCAGTCTTTACTTCTTCTTCCTTTTTCCTTTTCACGATTTTCCCATCTTCCCGTCAGTTTGTTCTGACTCTCTTTCTCCGATTCTTATCCTGAATATTTCCTCATTCTATTTGTTTTTAGTTATCCTCTCTCTCTTTCTCTCTCTCTCTCTCTCTCTCTCTCTCTTTCACACACACACACACACACACACACACACACACACACACACACACACACACACACACACACACACACAAAAGTAAATGCTCTGTGTTTATCCGACTGCCTTGTCTCTGATTCACCGTTTTATATCTTTTTCCTTCTATCTATCGTTCTGCATTTCCTATCTACTTGATTCTTTCTCGCTCTCCTTTCTTCGCACCATTTCTTTTTTTTATTTTGTCTTTCTTTCTTTAATAAAAAGTCTAATCTTGTTGTTAAATAAAAGCACTCCAACATACGTCCTTTTTAAATGTAACTTTGTACAAACCAGCTTAAACAAGTTTACCGTTCAATAAGTGGTTTTGTTTGAAATTGCATCTTTTCTCTGCTATAAATTGTATAAAACAAACAAACTCATGTTTTGAGACTTATAAAAACAAACGAAAGGAGAAAGAAGAAACACATGTTGTTGTTTTTGCAGAAACAATACAAAAATACATACCCAACTCCCCCCTTTTCCAAAACCTAGAAATTACTTCATATGTCGCGTCAGTTTTCAAGCTGAAAGTACAACTTTGCGCCTTTGCTGCGAAAATCGTGACTTGTAAATAACACATCAATTGTGAATGACGTTTTCTACTTTATCTCTGACGTCACTGGACCCCGAGAAAAATCGAGAACAGTCAATCTATGTCGTTTTAGAAAGGTCACGTCTACGAAAGCCACAATCACGCGCCCTGCTGCAGAGAGATAAACAATCCAAACGGACAATAGATTCCTGTGGCTACTGAATTATGCCTATTAGAAGTGGAGACTTTTTTCTTTTTTTCCTTTTTAGGATTCTAGCAAATAGAATTTTTTAAAAAGATTAAAATGTAGGTCACCTCGTGCATTAATAAAAACATATACCTAAATATTTTATCAATATCATGTTTTTGGTGGGATGTTTACACAGACTTTTTCAAATGTTTCATAATCAGGAAATGTTTGCAATGTTTAGATGTATAACCTGCATTGGGGAATATTTTCATTTTTAGGTTTCGGGCGTCAAGTGCTCGTAATT